>JAWWEV010000115.1:46514768-46552705 GCA_035583235.1 Hafferia zeledoni | reverse complement strand
GGGGACCCCGCCGGCGGCGCCGGGATGCGGCCCCCGGGCGGCACCGCCGAGGCGCGATGCCGGGGCACCCGACGGCCCGCGGCGGCTCTGAGCCGATGGGACACTGCGGGGGGCGGCGGTGCGCGGGCGGGCGGGGACGAGCGGGCGGGGGTCTGTCCGCAGCCACCCCCTCGGGGCGCGGGGAGTTAAAAGCAGAGGGCTGCCAAAGCCGTCCCTTGTCAACAGCGTGCAAAGTAGCAAGGTCTCACAGAAAATGAGATTATGTGGGAAAAGCTTCCGTCAGTCTGCTGTGGTTTCTTGCCTGTGGTTTCCTCCCCCCCCTTTTTAAAAATCTAATTTTATTGGTTTTAATTGAGACATATGAGCACCTATTGCTTGAAGATTGTAGTCATGTTTGTGGAGAGTAAATAGTTTTCCATTGCATATTAAATACACCTCTTAATGAGGCACGTAACATCAACCAAATCACATATCATTATATAGCTCCATAATATATATTAATATGGTATTTGTTCATTACGATCAACTTTCAAAAGGCCTGGTTAAAATATTCTCCCCTCTCAGCTAATCAGGGTATGATGCAAACTCACAGGAAGCCAAATAATTTATTAATATATGCTTATACTCAATTAAAACACGTATCAGAAGAATGTAAGAAATCTGCATTTTAAAAGATCCTGTAAAAATATGTGATAAATTATTCCATCAAACGGAGGTGTCTCACACTACCATGTTTCTTTTGTCGTAGAAAATTAATGAATTTAACTTGAAATTAGTCAACACAAAGAAAGTTCAGCACTTAGCACTTGTTTTTGCGGGCTGCATTGCTCGCCGCCAAGTTGCTATGGCATAAGGGAGCAGGGTGTGTTCTGCTTGCGTGCTTGTGTATTTCTTGGCTACATGTAAAAAGTTTACAAAGTAGTGCTCTGGAGAATATAAACAAAACAGCAGGGCACTTTCAAGGGCACCAGTTCTCTATTAATCTTAGAATTAATATTGTTTCAATTATCTACTACCTTCAGAACGAGATTCTAAAAACTTCGGGGTTTATCTTGCACCTTATGTGTTCAGTGAGGAAGGATTACCTGCTTGCTATGCCCTGACACCAGGGTTTTCACAGAACATGCTGTAAAATCCTTAGAGATGTGTAGCCATGACCAGACCCTGTGAAAGAATATACAGAATTTTAGGTAATACATTTTCAACACTTAGAAACAAAAAATTATTAATCTGCTGGTTTTAAATAATTTCAATGAGTAAGTCAAAACACTCTAAAAAATACCTGTGGGATAAAAAAACAAAAACTGAAAACTACTTATACAGAAAAAGGAAAGAATTGTGGTGTGCAAAGATGCCCACAGCTTTTGAGCTGTGGGTGTATTGCTTTAATGTCCACCTATGCTTTTCCTTTTACCTTGCATCTCAAAATAGCATCAGAAATAGCTCCATACCCTATAATACTAAGCTGGAGTTCCAGTGCAGCTGCAAACCCCCATGACTGAGTCATCTCAGGTGACCCTTCACAGTGCAGTTGTCCTTGGTCTTTCTGTACCTCATCTGCCAAGGGCTCAGCACCCCTACATGTCAGAGATGTGCTAACGGGATGCACCTCTGACTTTATATCGTATGTATATTTATGCCACTGAAGATGTAGCTCAAAATGTGATCCTCTTTTCCCCTTTGTCTCTTGTATTTGTGTAAGGGCTTCTCAGTTGTAAGCATGCAAAACACAGCTAAGATGATCTCAGATTGAGGTGAATAATATTATCAACGCATAGACCATTCATATTCCAGAGAAAAAAAAACAGCCATATGGTAAATTACAGTATGATTAGATGAGGGTCAAAAAATACATAGCTTTGTATCTGCCATAACCTCATTAATTTCTGCAATTGTGGCAAAAGTCATCTGTGTGTATAATGCAGAATGTATTCTAGAAAATGCTTTCCTCTTAAGATTCAAAGCAAGCTGAGATCAGCTTGGCTTTGAATTTCCTGTGTTTTAAGACATATACCAATACTTTTTAAGTCAGGGCTCAGTTGCCTAGTACAATTGTGTAACACAAATATATTTAACCTTGAGTCATGCAAAAAGAGCCTTTAAAGCAAGCGTATACACACAAAAATCAATGATCCTAGAAAACACATATAGGATAATGTCTTGTATACAGAAGTAAGTGTCAAGGCAGGCAAGGAAGTGTTTAGGAAAGCCTAAGGTATGGGAATAAATCTTGCAGTGACGCAGCTAAATAATACTCTTTATAGAAAATATCCATTGATTTTAACAAGGTCTTTGGCTGAGGAGAGACCAGAAGTTCAAACTTGCAGAGTACAGGTCCTAGGTATAATACAGGTCTTTACAATATATTCTTAAGAAGAGACAGAGGGGAAGATAAATTAGTAGACCTGTTTTTTTTGGTGTGTGGTTTAGTTTTGTTTTTTCGTTCATTGGTTGGGTATTTGTTTATTATTTTATCTAGGAAACATTACTTGATTATTTTTTGAGGTATCAATGGGCATAAGAAGCAAATCTGACATCATAAGGTGCACATCTTGATTTATTTCTTCTTCCACTGAAAATATAGAACTTAACTGCCATGTGGGATGCCCTGGAGGATAAAGACCAAGTCATCATGAGTGTGCCAGCCCTCACAGAGAACAGTGCTGAAAAAAAGGTGGGGACGTACAAGTGAACATCATGCAGTTGGACAACTCTACAAGTGATGCACTTTTTGTTGAGTACCACTGAATTTGCAGCCATATCTTTGTTGATGTTGCTTCTGCATTCTTGACCTACTGTTCTTTTCGAGCCTGTGTTGTGCCTGTGTGTTCATGGCATTGCTGTTCCCAGAGTATGTGCAGTCATCCTCCAGATACTCTGTGGTTGTGTATTTGAAGCTCAGATACAAACAAACTCATTAAGAATAAGGAATCAACTCAATTATCTCTGTTGAGCACTCCTTGAAATTATCCTTGAAGGACCTTCTTGGGCAACACCACTTCCTTGTCTGTGGTCTAATTCATCACATGGAATCACAAATTATGTAGTTTCATTCAGAAGATCAGATTATTAAGATCATCTTTTACTTTTTGCTCCTGTCCTTTTTGCTCCTCTGGAACAGCAGATTCTCATGTCTCTAATAGTTATGAACTTCTAATTTTAAGCCTCAATTTATTTCTGAGTACTTTATTCCCATTTATCTTTCCTGACAATACTAGCCTTGACTTGAGCTAGCTCACTATTCTCCTGTGTTTTAATATCTTTATAATGTCCCCTCCATACTTTTGCTATTCTAAACCTGTGTTTTCATAGTCTTGTTTTCTAAATTGCATCCTCCTCTTTTCTGTTTACCCAAGCTGCATTTGTGTATCATCTTTATTTCTGAGTTTACTTTCCTTTAATATAGATGAAATTATATACCAGTTTTGGATAAGGTGCTCAACATGACTAGTTAGGAAGAGCTCAGAATTGGTGAAAGTGCCCTGTACTGTAAAGTAGTGTTTGCTTTGCTGCTTTCACTGCTGCATCACATTGCTGGCTCATAGTTACCTTCCGGTCAAATAGTACTGACAAGTATTTCTTTTGCTTTTTTTTTTTTTTTTTCCAAGTGATAACATCCAGCTCACAGCAGAAAATCCTGTATTTACCTTCTACCTGAATTATCCTATTTTGCCTAGCTGTATTTGTCACTTTATGCCTTACTGTGACACTATGGTAACTCTATTTTTTTTTTTCTCATCACCAGATATTCATCAGTAAGTGTTAGCAGTGCCTCTTACCAACAGCCTCAGCTGGCAGATCCCGTCCTTTGGCCAAGGCCAAGCAACTGCTGCTCCCTGAGGAGTTTCACCAGGAGTATGCATCTAGGCTGATGGTTTGTCAGCACAGAACACCTCATTGTCTCCCCTTTGGCCAATGCCTTATTGTATTGACATACTTGTACTAATCCTCATCCTCTTCAGCTTAACTAACAATTCCCCATGTGTCACTGTGCCAAAAACTTTACTGAGTGACAAATAGATCAAGTCTGCAGAAATACCCTTGTCAAGTAAATTACTTATCTTGTCTAAAAACTGGGATCAAGTTAGGCAAAATCTACTCAAACTGCCTTTTATCTGATTTTCATTATGTAAATCAGTGCAAACCATACACCACTAAATAAACACAGGTGATCCTTGTCATGCAAGCAAAATCAAAACCATGTTAATCAGTTATGATCAGAATCACACTAAAGCCAATAACTAAGCACAGCTGAAACGAGACACAATTTGTGCAGTTTTCTTAATACATCTAAAGAATATGGTTTCATTCATGTTTTATAAAACATCCAACAAGGATGACAGTGGATCATAATTTTCCAAACTGATAATTTCAAACGTTATTGGATATAACATCTGACAGTTTGTTTGTGAGAAAAACATCCACAATCAGAGAAGTGTGTTCATAAAGCTGGTGTCTACATAAAGCTGGTCTAGTCAAGACTGAAAATTCACATTCTAAGCCAATTATTTGGTAACATAGTAATTTGATTTTTATAACACTTTGATTTCACATAATGGGAAACACTTCCAAAGCAATTAATTCATCCTTTAAAGACATTTGTAAGCCTTATATAATTATTTCTGAATTTTGAAATTATGCAGTAGCAACAATAGCAGATCTAACAATGAGGTAAGTAGAAATGAAGTTGTCTTTCTTAATGTGATACAACAAAATTACATACATTGTCTTCCTCCCCCGGCACCTGTTAATGCACGGCAGCAGTATAAATTCCCTCTAATGGTAGCTCTTCCTTTTTAAAACCAGATTTTCAATAGCTAATTTTCAGTGTTATAATTTCCAGTATTATTTTACCTTGACTGTTTTTTAGCTTCCACCTCTTTGTGTGATGGGAACAGACTCCTAAGGATGCCCCACCTCAGCCTTGGCAGGACACTCTGCACAGGACAGGTGACGGGAAACCACATGAGGAGAGTGGCTTGAAGGGGTGGCTTGAAGGGGTGGTTGGGCTGTAGAGCTGGAAGGCTGGAAATCTGTGGCAGGTCATGGATCCTTTGCCCATGCAAAGGAATTGCTCTCCTCAACAAGACTGTGATGCCAAAATATAACTAGCCTAGGGGTTAGCATGGAGCTCAACAGCTTCATGACAGGATCTAGCATTTTCTTTACTTTACGTGTGGGTTGTTGGTTTTTTTTTCCTGTACTTTTTATTTTTCATGACAGCTTTACACTACTCCTCGTTTACCAAACTACAGAAATTCTGCTAACAGGGCCATTTTCTCATGAGACCCGTATTCCTGCAGCGGCTGTAGCTCCGGTCCATAATCATTGTTCAGGGTCGAAAGAAGAGACAAGGAAGAAGAAGGAGAATGAAGAGAAGGATTGTGCAGTCTTTCTGGAGGAAAGGTGTTCTGATTGCTTTACGCAGCAACTAGAACCATTTGCAGTTATGGTGAGGGAAGGTTTTGCAATCAAAGTAGTTAGAAACTTTTGATAGATAGATGCACTTGTGATAGATGCACTTTTCAAGGGATTGGACTTCCATATTCTCTCAGGGAATATGATCCAGAATGTCTTCAGTACTTTAAAATATTTTAAGTTAGGTGGGGAAAATAATTATTTGACTTGGAGACAAAATTAAATTTGTGAAATACTAGCAATTTTAGCTTCTAGGCAGCTATTCAGAGTTGCTAAAACCTATAATAAGATACATATCAACCCCCATAGACTGCACAGAACATTGAAGCACACAAAATAAAGAAGACAAGCTTGAGGTAGAAAGGCTCTCAGTGCCAATACAGAAATGCAAAAAGTAGATACGCATTGGAGTCTCAAATCACCTCCTGTTGCAAAGTGAGTATGCGCAGGCTACTTAGAAAATAAGTAATGCACTCTAAGCTGATAGAAGCATGGTGTTCCCAAGTAAAACACTTCCATTTAGCATGTAGTCCCATCAAGGCACTTCTCTGTTAGTCAGACTGTAAAAGGTACAGATCTGATGTGTCATTATGCAGTTGCAGCACGCTTAAACATTTCTGGTTACTGCAGACTGAGAGCTATTTAATACCACAGAAAAAAAAGGACAGAGCTGAAAAAATAGAATGTCACTGTAGTAAAAGACAGATCAGTAACTCTGTTATGACTCAGTAGCTCACAATAAATTATTTAAACAACTTGAGCTCAAGAATGACCTTTCAGCCATTGTAAGGCAGGAAAAATATTTTCCTTTCTTAACCTCCACAATTCAAATCTCACTTCTTCCATCAAAATCAGAAGACCAAGATGTGGGAACTTGGTCATTAATCTCAGACTGTGAAGTCCTGAAGTGTCATCAATCAGGTGTAGATGGTGACACAGTAATGGAGGATCTGGGAGAGGGTCTGCTGGGCAGAAAGCAGAGGCTTGGCATAAATTTCTAAGCATTTGTGACAGGATATTTTAAACTGATAAAAAATCCTTCAGATTATTCAGGTTGGTAAGATTCTTGTCTTGAGGCATATATTTTAATGGATTCTAACTTGTAAAAATAGGCATTAGGTAAATAAATTATTCCTATTATATGGACATCTGACACACAGCAGAAATGCATAGGTCAAGCTCCATTATCTCAGAGTATCTGGATAGCTGCATCCCTTTCAAATCTGACCTACTTCCTTTGCTTTTAAGAAGAGGTCATGCATTTTTAAGATGGGTCAAATTGTGCATTTAGGACTCCCTTTACCTCCTCTGTCGAGTGCAGGTGGTGAGGTGCTGGTGGGGGGCTGCTTCAGGGGCCTCTGAGGAGAGGCAGGAGCTGCCCTGAGTTGGGTGCAGCCATCTCCAAGGTACTCACTGAAGTGTTCAGCTGAGCCCTGCGGCCATGCTGGGGCGGCCTTGGGGAAAGCAAGTTTCAGAAAGGGCCAAACACCTAACATTTTTTAAAATTGTGAGTAACAACAGTGTGAATAGCAAGGTGAGAGTAGCAGCATGGGAGAAGGTGCTCCAGGCACCAGAGCATGGTTTCCCTACAGTCCCTGGGTTGGATTGCACAGTGGTGGGTGGCCATGCCCTGCAAGACCTGCAGCCCATGAAAAGCCCAGACTAGAGCAAGTTCATCCTGGAGGATGGCAGCCCTGGAGGACACAGGCTGGAACAGGGAGCAGCTCAAGGAGGATGGAGCAACAGAGGAGAACTGCCATAAACTGACCACAGTCTCTGTCCTGATGGCCTGTGCCACCCAGGTTTGAGGGGAAGGAGGAGGAGCTGGAAATGAAGGAGGCAAGTTGAGCCTGGGAAAAAAGGGTAAGGGGTGGGGGGGAAAGGCACTTCAGGTGATTTATTTCTCGCTATCCAAAACTGTTAGTAATTGACAATAAATAAAATTGATTTTTGCTGAGTCAAATCTCTATTGCCCATGAGGGTCCTCAGGGAGTGATTTCTCTGTCCTGATCTGCAAGCTTTCTATTTTATTTTCTTCTTGCTTCCTGTTTAGGAGGGAATTTAAGAGAGAGCTACTGGATTGGTGTCTGGCAGCTGTCCAAGGTCAATCCACCATGTCTCTATAGGTGAATTTGTAATGCTACTGGGGGATTTATGTGGACATCTGCTATGGTGTTGTGTATATACTACATGGGGAAAAGCCAGCATACCTAGTGGCTTATTTGGTGCTGTTTTGAAAAGTACCTTTGAAGAATGTTGTTCGGTTGCTTTGGGGGACCAAAAATTAAGAATAGTCTCACACAAATATGCATCCATTTATCCTTAGTATCTCCACATCTGAGTTACTTGTTCTATTTAAGCCAATAAGATTTTCATTTTTTATAAGTCTAAGAAAATGAAATGGCGTTTCTGCTATAGTGAGTTAAAAAGTTGTTGGGGTTTTCTTGGGTTTTTCTCTGTTTTGGTGGGGTTTTTTTCTGCCAGATAGCTCTCCCACTAATGGAAATTGATTGAGTTGTGTTCTCATATAGAGAACACACTGAGAAATTTCTTCAGTGGAGTATCAAATGAGCTGGAGATACTTCTTCACATTGCAACAGAGACAAATCAGCACTCTGCCAATTCATGCAACTTCCCTTCTAGAATTCAAGAAATATTTTTTGATCATTGACCTGGAAATTTTTCAAAAAGTGTGTATTTGCAGCTCCTTATATTAAATAATTCACTTTCCATTACTTTACTTTTGCTAGAAACAATGACAAAAACTATAGGAATATTTTGAAAGTGTAGTGACTTGCACAGAAATAGTGAGGAGAAGAAAAAGGAGGAATCAGTCTGTACCAAAGTAAGTATACACATAACGATCTGTGGTTTTGTCACTGCAGTGTTAGCCAGGATTTCAGCACATCCACAAAGTGTTCCGTGACAATATTAGATTATATCTAAACATGGAAACTCTTCACATTAGTACCTAGGACATGGTTCATGAACCTATATAAATATGATAAAAAGTGTGATTCATTTCTAGAGCCTAAAGGTTGGTACACACAGATCTTGAAGGGTTTATAATGTTTATAACAGTAGACAATAGTGGCTATTTAGCCCTCATATACATCTTCGATTTCCATAGTATCATAATAGCATGGTAATGCTAACTGGGAATGATGATGCTGGATGCTAAAGGGAACTCAATTTAGTAAATGCTACAAGTATCTGAGAGTGATAGTGAGGAAAGGAAAAAACATGGAAAAGTTTAAACCTATTTTAGTCTGTGCATCCATGAATTGGGTAGAGTGATAGGAATGATGACATGAAGCTGAGTGATGCAGTTGAAACACCTGAAGGATGGAATGCCATCCAGAAGGACCTGGACAAGCTCGAGAAGTAGACCCATGTCTCATGCAGTTTAACAAGGCCAAGTGCAAGGTGCTGTACCTGAGCCAGGGCAAGCTTCAGTATCAAACAAGGCTGGGGGATGAACAGATTGAGAACAGCCCCGCTGAGAAGGACTTGAGGGTGCTGCTGGATAAGAGGCTGGACATGATCCAACCATGTGAGCTTGAAGCCCAGGAAGCCTATTGTGTTCTGGCCTGCATCAAAAGTAGCATGGGCAGAAGGTCAAGGGAGGGGATTCTGCCCCTCTACTCTGCTCTCATGAGATCTCACCTGTAGCACTGCATCCAGCTCTGGGGTCCCTGCACAGGAAAGACATGGACATGTTGGACTGAGGTCAGAGGAAGACCACCAAGTTGTTTAGATGGATGGAGCACCTCTCCTGTGAGGAAAGGCTAAGAGAATTGGGATTGGCCAGCCTGGAGAAGAGAAGGCTGTGGGGCCTAATTGCTGCCTTCCAGTACCTGAAGGGAGCCTGCAAGAAAGATGGAGAGAGACTACTTATGAGGGCCTGTAAGTGACAGGACAAAAGCTTCACACTGAGAGAGTGGGTTTAGATTAGAAATTAAGAAGAAATTCTTTACTGTGGGGATGGTGAGGCACTAGAACATGTTGCCCAGAGAAATTGTGGATGCCCCATCCCTGGAAGTGTTCAAGAGAGGCCAGATGGGGCTCTGAGCAATCTGGTCTAGTGAAAGGTGTCCCTGCCAATTGCAGTGAGGTTGGAGCTAAATGATCTTTAAAGTCCAATCCAACCCGAGCCATTCTGTGATTCTTTGATTCTATGAAAATTGCTCGTATATACTTTCAAAGAATGAAGACAAACTCTGGCAAAAGAGAGAAAATATTAATTAGCTGTTAATGTTCATTGCTTGCACGTTTCAGTCTTGAGCACTCCAGTGCAGTATTTCTTTCATCTAAGTGAGGCTGTTCCTGATTGCTGGGAAGGTTGAGCCTAAGTAGGGGTTTGTGCTCTCCTATAATGAGTACCATTGAACATATGAGAAAATTTCATACAGCTCAATAAATATTTATGGAGCACATTTGGCACTGCTCCTTAGCTTCTCCAAAAGACGTTCAAGGGAAGGAAATGTGCCACCTGGCCACCTGCAATTTCTGTTTTCTTTCTTTCAAACCACAGCAGTCTACAGAACACCAGGGAGGAGAAATCCTCCTCTGGAGATGCCTCCTTCTTTCCCCTCAGAGATTTTCTCCAGGTTGCTCTGTTTCACCTGCCCCTGCCTGGGAGCATACAAATATATGGAGGACAGGAGCCTGTATGGTGTGCTGTCACTGTACACCAGCTGTCTGCCTCTTATTCAAGAGATGTTGTAAAACATCTCAGGGAGTCTATGACTAACGTAGTTTCAGTAATGATCCAGAAACAGGCACTAGAGCAGGAGTCAATTAGCAGCCACCCAGCAACACCAAAGCGAAATGGGAAGAGTCTGTGTTTTAAACCCCACGCCTTCTCCAATCCACATAATTCACATTCATCACTCACTTTAGAAAAGTAGGCACTTAACTGTTTGATTCTCTAAGTGCAAAGCCAAAGCAAGGCAAATTTTTTCATATGCTTTGTAGCACCAGCTGCTGTACTATCCTTTTACAGCTAATTAAAACCACAGTACAGGAAAACGTGTGTTTTGATGCCATGTCACTTCAGAAGAACATGTCAAGCTGCCGATTAGAGTGCCATAAGTACAGGCCTGTTGAGATCTGAAAAAAGAATGAACAGTAATGGTTGGCCTTCATCATCAGGAGTTTTAACAAATTCTAATAGAAGTCCCCTGAGGTATAGCTAGGTGCCATCTATGCAGCAAAATCCCTGCAGTTCAGCAGTGTAGGAAAAGGATTTGGCAGCTTCCCTATGATCTGTACATTCAAGTGGAAATTATTCATAGGGAGAATTTTGCCTGTATGGCTAAAGTTATTTCCAAGGCACCCTGCAAAATGCTTGTTCGTGGGCTGAGGCAGCCAGGAGAAACAGCAGTCTCTTGAAAGGAATGATGGAAAGAGGCAGGGACAGGGAGACCATTTTTTTAATGAGATCATGGGTTAATAAATGAATATGTGTGATCTATTTTGAAGGCTCTGAATAAAAAAGGCAGTGTGAACAACCTATAAGTGCTGAAGTTCCACTGTTCTGAATTTGCAGTATAATTAAATTTATTGGAATTATGCAGTCAAAAGGTTCACAAATCAAGTTGTTGGGGATTTTTTTGAACAAATTTCAATTTGAGGCTAATTATCTGCTTCAGAGTCAGTAGTGAATTTTTCATACTTTTTTATGTGCATATTCATATGCAAAAATTCCCATAAAGTAATATATTCTTCTGAGGCATTCCAGAAGATATTTTAATCACTTAGGATAATTGATCAAGAAACTCACTGATTTGAAAAGCACTTTGCACTAATGCAGAATAAGATTCAGGCAAAGGGTTTGTCACAGTTTATATTAAAAAAAAGGAAGATGAAATTTTTTTTCCTTTTTTTTTAAATTTTATTTTACTGTGCTTCTTATGATTTTGCTGATCCCAACTTCCACCTTCCCACACACTTAATTTTTGCTCATGGTGACCTGTTCTCCAGGTTGGGTGCAGCACTTTTTCTCGTGTTTATTTTTGTTCAGGATATGTGCATCTGTGAGAGAAGATTGGCAATTTTCCTTTTTTTTTTTTTTGTTTTGGTTTTTTTTTGTTTTGTTTTTTTTTGTTTGGTTTTTTTTTTAATCCTAAGCATTTTAAAAAGTGCAAGCAAATGGTTATGCCAACACAGACATGAATTTATTACACACTAAGGTTAAACATGAATCACACCAACAAATGTAGGATTCTATTGTGTATTTTTTGTAAATATTTAGTTTCATTGTTTGTGAAACCAAGGCCTAAAATGTACATATTTATACTGATAAGTATGCATACATTCATACAGATCATGGTCAGTTAAAAGGTAGGAAAGGAACTGCTCCAAGTTTACATATTAGGAGACAGGGACTGGTAGATATGGAATGTTAATAGAAAAAAAACAAAACAAAACAAAACATGGAATTATTGGATTAACTGCTCAGATTAACTTCCTTCTTTATTGTGTTCAGAATTCTTATAAAAATGACCTTTTCAGAAGCATTTGAGGAAGTCTTCAGGAAAGCAAATCCTGGATCCTGAGGTAGTAGCAGGAATAATGAAATTTCACATTCTATAGAAATGGAAGAACTCTCTACCTTGTAGCTTTCAGTTGTGCCATTGCAATATTATGGGCTTAACTGTAAATTTAAACATAATGATTTAGTGTAATATACTCTCTTATCTTTTGGCACAGCAAGAATATTGAGTATTCACTGGAGTAAAGAATGACTGGAAAACCTCTGACTTTGTAGCACATCTAAAGAACTTCTGTCAGTACAAGTTATACTACACAAACACACACAAATAAATATGATTTGAGGGCAGTGGATTAATGCTGCACATTACACACTGTGTAGTTCAGTAGGCCTATGAAAGTAGTTCTGAAGAACTGTAAGCCTGACAGATTAAGGGGCAAATGCCACAGAAAGCTTCAAGGAAGCAAGTACAAAAGGATGAGCCTATGAAAGTCTGCATTTTTATATCACCTGCCTTAATACAGTTTCCTGAGCAGATATTCAGAGCAGGCTGCACTTGTGGCACTTCTTCTGCTATGCTTCTGCTGCTACCCTTTTATTTAATGTTCATTCATTTAGTCAGCCTGTAAGTGTGAAAAGGTATAAGATAATATAAAAATAATATAAAACATCCTTCAGTGAGAATATAAAATCTGTACAAGTTCAGAAAATGCAAGAAACCGCAATAAGCAGCATGCATTTGAGTCAATTTTAGTTATGGTAATAGGAAATTATGTGAAAGGGAACCATCAGACAGGAAATGTTTCAGAAGCAAAAAATGAACCAGGATAGAAACCAAAAAGGTAGTTTAGAGATTTTATCTTCATATACATGTGTGTGTGTATATATATGTATATATATATGTATATATATGTGGTGTGTGTGTATATATATGTGTGTATATATATGTGTGTGTGTGTGTGTGTGTATATATATTAGATATTTATTTACTATAAAAAGATTAATTTTATGTTAATAGCAACTACATGTTTATTCCAATGTGGTGTCTCTCTGACCCTGAAGCTTTGTTCAGACTGAGATTTTCCATCTGTGCATACCTCAAACCTTTAAAATATAGTTTCAAAGTTAGACAACCTCTAAGTTAGGTAAGGTTTTTGTCCTTCATAGGTTAGTAATTTTTTCATATTTTTTGAGAAATTTTCTCATTTTAAACATAAAATTTTGTTACATATATTTTCCTTCTCATCTATGGTTTTCATATTCATAAATAATGTGAATTTTTATATATTTTTTTCTTGTTATGCTGTTCTTTGTTTCCGATATTATAAGTCATATAATAATTTAACCATCTATCTAGCTGCTGTTCAGCACTACCCATCACATTATAAAAGCAGAGATTTCTTTGACTTTATTGAGGAAATATTCCTGTGTTTTTCTTCTGTCTTGTATCCCAGGTATCAGTAGAAACCATATTACATGAGTTAAGCATTTTAAAATTGTTCAACAAGTGTCTAATATGGGGCAAAGAATATTCTTTACTTTTTTTCAGAAATGCTGCTTTACTGTCTCTTAATGAAATTAAAGACAAATAACAGTAGTGATAGATTGAATCTTAGGATTAAACTCTACTCTCAGATCAGAAATAAAAGCTCAACTTTCCTTCAATTTCTTAACTTTTTAGTATACCAAAAATGGATGGATAGACAGAAAAATAGGGGAAAAAAACCAAAACAACTCAAAATTCCCTTGAGTACGGCCATGAAAAAAGCTATAATTTTTCATATCTGTATATACCAAGGAATTGTTACAAGCACAGGAGCTGGTGTGGCAAGGTATACACATGTTATTGCTCAGTCCTGGTGATGCTGGGCATGGGCCAGGGAGATGATGCTGGAGCATACTAGTTGGTTAACAAGCAGTCAAGGAAGTTCAGAGATATGGAAGCATTTGAGGTTCTTGGACATCCATTACAAGACTACCTGTAACAAGTTAACAAGTCTTATGAAGAACCACTTTTGAAAAAATTTAGGGCTTGACTCATGCTGAAGAATTCTTATGTTTTCAAAACACTTGAATATCTAATTGCACGTATGTAAAATTCTTTATTTTCTCTTCTAAATAATGCCTTTGCCTAAAAAGTCTGCTTTTTCTAATATCTAAATAATTACGTAAATCATAAAAGCTTAACTAAAAGGCTAGTCATCTTTATAATAAACATTCTCTTAAAGAACACATGACTCATTTTGTTTGCAGCAATTGAAGGTAATCTTTGTTGGCAAATAAAGAAAAAATATTTAAGAAGCTATCAGAACAGACCTGTGCTACTTCTAATAATTGTAATTGCTCTAGATTAGTTAATTTACACAGATTACAAAGAGCTGTTGAAGATTTATCCTGTTGTCTGATGATTTAATCTTTCTTCACTGCTTTGTGCAAGATACTAAATTAAAAAAGCAACAATTCATGTCCGCTTCCCAGTACATTACTACACAAGACAGGCAGGAATCAAGCTCACAGTCATCCAGGATTTTTCCTGCATGAGAAAGGTGTAACTGTGCAGCTGTGGTCATGACATAAGAGTTTATTTAGTCTGAATTCAACAGAAGCAATAACAAATACAATAAGATAAACAGACTATTTTAGAAGTGTTATAAATTACTGTCCATGCTTTATTTGTGTACCAAGGATGTAAAAGCAGTGTGAAACCAGCAAACACACTCTGTCTTGTCTTTCTCAAGAACTAACCTCAGTCTCAGTGAAGCCAGGAAAATATTATGGCAACCTTAATTTTGGCTCAAACCCAAACTAACTGCGGAAAACTGCAGACATGCTCAGGAGGGATGTGTGAACAGCTAGCACCAAAAACCAGTCCTGCATTAGTGAAACAAAACCAACTCATTGCCATGTGAACTTTCAGGAAGCTGAAAACCAAAAACCTAAGGAATTAGCTTTGAAATGAAAACAAATGTGTGATGAAATCACAAAATTAGCAACATTCCATTGGCTTCATCAGGAAATGAGGGAATAAGGACGGCATTTCAGAGAGACTTTTTGGAGATGCTATGAACTTTGTGTTCCATACACCAGCTTTCATTGTTTCCTCCTTATTTACTCTATGATTGTGAAACTATAGCCAGTTCTATGTTCTTTATGGTAAAGAACTCCATCTTGGGCTCTTGAGATCTACTGTCTAAGTCTGGCATGCATTTTGTTCTAAGCTGTGCCAATTAACTCTCTGTTTACTATGGTTTGTTCATCACATGCCTGTCACATGTGTGTTATTATATATGCTACGGTCTGAATGAATCCAGACATCATACCATCTTGTTGTCAGCTCAGCAGGCACTCTTGTCACTACCTTGCCAGTTTATACATGAAGTAGTAGGAGCTGTGTGAGAAAGCAATGAACAATCATTTGGACTAATTAAAAGCAAAGTCATTAAAATAAATTAATGTCATTGAAGTAATCACATGTTGAGTTGTTGATAAGATAAAATTGTTTGAGTGCTGTGTATTGTTAGTTTTGTCATGGATGCATCCGAGGGTATGCCATGCTGCTGCTAAGAGCCTGCAGGGAGGTGGAGTGTACCCTCAGCAGGGCACACGTCACATACTACAAAACTGCTAGTTCTCTTTCAGTTCACCTGGTCAGCTGAAAGGCACATCTTTTTGGGCACTGAAAACACTTGTTTCGTGAATACTTGGGTAAGTAGGCATGTAATAGTGTTGGTTGGCCAAATTTCCTCTGTTTTTCTAGTGAAACTTAATTTTAAGAGGAAGATGTGTTTTTTGACTAACACACACAAAAAAGAAATCGTTGAAATAATCTTTTTAATGGGCATTTTCTGCAAGAAAACTACCACACCGTTATACCAAACATGACAGAGATGTCAAAAGATGTTAGAGATGTCAAGGTCATGTTGCAAGTCAAGGGCATAACTGGGAAAAAAATCCTATGTGTCTATTCCTTTAAATATGGGCTTTTGATTTTCAGGTACTCGGAAATTTTTCTTCCTGTCTACATGTCATTCTTTAACTTCGACTCCTGTCCTGAATCCATCAAACATACTCTGCTCCCAGTTTTTTGTTAACTCATATAATTTATCTTCACCATTTATCAAAGTCTGTAGTATGGGTTTGATACTAAGTGTCTTCTCTGGCATCTATGACTTTGCTGAAGAAATTCTGACAAATGCTGTCTTATATTTTTTGCTGTATACTGTATTAGATCATATTAAAATAATGCAATCATTTATTCTTCTCAATATATTTAAGATACTCTTCAGGATCTGAATTCTGTGTTAGTATTGCAATACACAAAAGCTTGCTTGTTTTACTGAGGATAGGGAAGTTATACTTGAAGATGTTATTTTATGAAATCTAAGCATGACAAAATAAACTTCCTTGTATTACTGCTATTGTGGAAGAATGTAATTCTTTGTAAATATTGAGTGCATCTGAGTATTTGAGGTCACAAACCCCTGCATACATCTGTTATATAATGGGCACTTAGAGCCATTTATCATTAATGGCTGTTCTTTTTTATTAATAAGTTTTATTGATCTTACCAGCAGTCCTTCTATTTTGTGTTACAGCAGTAAGTCCTGGGAATTTGAACACTATACTATCCCGTGGTAGCAAGAAATTAGTATTTGGCATTTGTGGGAAGACATCTGCCAATATCACTCACCTGATATTACTAAAGCAGCGATAACACAAGAAAGCAATAAAGAAGAGGGGAAAGAAAGTTGTTATTGTTTGCTTTACTGGCATGAAAGCAAAGCTAGCTATGTGGAGAGCGGCCAAATGGTTACTCACAAGCAATACTGTAGGTAGTGTGAAAGGCTCCACATTGATAGCAGTGTGCCAAAGCCAGTTCCTGCACGCTGTCAAATCCAATCACAAAACTGGAACCCAAGTCTAACCTGTCACACATATTAGGCAAAGATTTGGAATTCTAATCAATTACATGGATCAGGAAAGAACAGGGAAAGAAACCCTAAGCAATGCTGGAAAAAAAATTACACCTGGACACAGGGGAGAGAAGGAAAGAGAAAGTCATACAGAGAAAAAGGGAGGCTCTCCTCCCAAACCCTGGCTAATACACCTCACTAGGATAACACAAAAGCTTTCAAAAGTGTATTAGCTTAATTTTAAGAGCAAACAGAAAGGCAAGAATCTTCCTGGTGTAACAAAAACTTCATAAACAGGTTGTCAGCATAAATCAGGACATTGCTCATTTGAAGAATATGTTCCTCTTTTGAAGAATGCTTCTTCAAAAGGAAAATGCCAATAGTAGTTATACATCTCAAAGCACTACAGCTAGAAATACTTCTGAGATCAGCTTTTTTTGTGTTTTGTCCAGAGATTGACATAGGTCCTTTTTTTCTATAAAGTGTTGGAAAATAAATGGCTTACAGCATGATGGGGAAGAATTGTGATAATGCTTAAATTTCTCTCTCCAATTTGGCTCAGAAAAAGCAAGAATTTGAATCCTGTTCTCCCCAAAGAAGCAAGGTACCACTTTCTCTCTGTTTCCTTTTTTCCCATTCCCCCACCCCCACCACTCCCGATGTGGAATAGGACTCCTCTCATAAGTTCAGATGCTTTTAAAGCTCTTGGTCTTCCAGACACACAGTACCCAAGAGAAACAGCAGTTATTGAATTTTCCCTTTAAAGCTCTATGGTTTGCTAACAGTAGGTAAAAATTGAGTCAAAAGGAAATCTATCAGGGACTGGATCAATAAATTGCTTTTCATACTGAGGGTAACTTAATTCTTGCTCAGAGAGTGTCTTTGCTCAGACAGAGTGTCTCTTGTACAGACACAGCTGAGCAGATAATGTTTGTTGCAGATTGTGCCAGGGAGCACAGAACAATTATATACAGGTTTTCCTCTTTGCAGATGCACACACAAACACTCATGCTCACAAGCACACGTTTACACATAATGCAGACCATATATAAAGTCATGGTATTCCAGCATTGCAATTGTATTTTATGAATACCACACCTATTGGGGCATACAGGGAAATTGTCCCAGTCTTACAGAGTTCTCTGAAATAGAGATGCCAGGACAGCGGCATGGGGAAAGCCAGACCACTGTCCAGGACTGACGCACTACCCCATCTGACCATTTGATCACTAGAGAAGAAAACTTGTCACTATTTGATACCCTCCCAATTCCAGTAAAGCCTCTAAAAATTGCTGAGTAATACAGTGCTAAATTAAGAGCTAGTTCCTTGCTTGTTCTGGACAATTATATTTTTGTTCTGAGGAAAAAAAAATAGGAAACAAAATCTAAAACTTTTTGGGAACTGTGAGGCAAATTTAGCTGCACAAGACATGGTATTAAAAGGCTTGATGTCCTATATCTTTTGACTGTGAGCTATATACATCATAATGAACATCTGTTTTTTCATCTTTAGGGATTCAAATCTCACTTGGCTGATCTATCTATCTTTTACAGGGAGTTTTTGTTAATCTTATTCTGATTAGGAATTTTTTGACATACAAATATATACTCGGCATGCCCAAGGAAGCTTTATTTAAATTCTCTTAAAGTATCAAGCAGTAATCATTAAAAGAAAACCAACCTAGACTACTATTAGTGAATAATCTCTAGGTTGTATTATATTTCGAGATCCTATTTTTAACTGACATACCCAGAAAGCCAGTGCTATCTTTTATTCTCTGTCTTTTGCATAGGTTTGAAAGACAAAGAAATATCATAAAAACATAACCTTTATTCCTCTTCTTCTAAATAGCTTTTGAGAACCTGTTGAAAAAAATATATTTTAAGATGATCAAGTAGTACCTTTAAGTAATGTACATAATGTAGGGATCATGTCTGCAGATTGTAAAAATAACAGCAGTGAGAAGAAGGATAAAGAAACAAGCCCAGAAGGTCACAGCTAAGGTGGTGGCACTAGTCCAATGTCAAATGTAGGGTAAGTGAAGTCTAGTTTGTCTGATGAGTCAGGAAGAGGCATGCACAACATCTAGACAGTGTTTAATACTGGGGATAGCTTAACTGTATTTGTGTTTTTGAAATGTCTTCTTTCCAGGTATCTGTGTGTTTGTCTCAAATCCACCTGTCAGGTGGATTAACAGGTGTTATGCTTATTTTACACATCAAGGAACAGATGGAGATATTACATTATTTCCTCCAAACTCACTGGAATTCAAAACGGGCATTACTGTAGGGATAAATATTAGTTTTAGAGCATTTATTAGGGTCCAGAGAAGGGCCAGAAAGATGAGCAAAGGACTGGGAAATCTGCCATCTGAGAAAAATCTAAGAACTGTATTTGTTCAGTCTTGAGAAAAGAAGGCTTAGCAGAGACCTTATCACTGAATTTCAGTATTTAAGGAGTGACTACAGTGAAGATATGGATTCCATAGCACTGGACACTTTTAAATTTCAGCTAGACAGCATGTTGGACCATCTTGTCTAGATCATGTTTTTGCCAAGAAAGTTTGGACTAGGTGATCCTCAAGTCCCTTTCAACCTGATATTCTATGATTCTTATCATGAATTTATTTTCTCTCTGCAAACAATAGCTTTCAAATGGGATGGTTTTGACAGCAGCCTATACATTAACGTAAGTAATGCAGCAGAACACAGTACCAAGATAAATATGTCCTGGGTTTTGTGAATTGCACTACTACACCCTAACCACAAAGCCATCTTTTTTTTTTTTTTTACTGCATTAATGACAAAGTATGTCTTCTGCCTTCTAATTCTTGCTAAAATCACATGTATTGCCATTTAGAGGAAGTGTTTTTAGTTATAATTTGAAGATCTGCTGTAGGTTAAAAGTTGTATGAACAAAGAAATGCTCAAAGCCCCCACCACACCACAAGAAGCTGAGGAGTCCTGTACCGCTTCTCAGTTATGTTCAGTCTGGTTTTCTGCAGTGCCTCTACAATCTATTCTGCAATAAAATCTTCTACACAGATAGCATTTCAAATTAAATTTAATTAAAAAAAAAAGTGAGTGCACATGAAACAGTCCCTCACCCACTGCTGCACACACAACATTTGTTTACTTGTAATTTCACCCACCAAAATGCTTTGAAAACATGTGTTTGTTCAAGATGCTGGAACTAAATTCAGTAAATATCCATCTGCATATTAGTCTTAAGAGCATTTTGATACAATTAAAGAAGAAACAAATAATAAAATAATCCATATTCAAATATACCAGTGGTCTAGGTTATCTCTTTATGCATGATAAAATTCAGGAAACCAATTTAGTCAAACTGGACTGCATGAATACTATATAGTATCAGAAATTGTGATAATGAGAATAATAGTAGATGTGGGCCAAGAAGGGTGCAGGCTTTGCATTTAATGTGAAAAGGCACTTTTGCCTCTGTAAAGTTAAAGGCAGTTGAATATAACAAAAACATTTCTAACAAGTAATTTTTGTAGCAATAAGCAAAAGAGGAAGTCTACCATTCAGTAAAACTTACAGAAGCGACAGAACCAAAAGGCTGCTGCTGCTGCTACACCAGGTCAAGTTCCAGGTTGCATTTTGGTAGGAATGTATAGGTCTGTGATTGTCCCTGTGCAGGATTGCCTCTGGAACTTCATCAGCTGAAGAGCACTGAGATGGAGCCATTAAGTAATGACTGTTTATTTTTAACCCATGTTCTTGCCGATTAGACAGATGATTATATCTGTCTGCTGGCAAGAGCACTGGTTCCTCTATATTTAATATTTAGAACTATTAGTATTTCTTTTAAAATATTGTAGATCTTCAAACTTCCCATAGTCAAATTTAGTTTTATTTAACAATATTTGAATTTTACTAGGAAAAGAAAACTGTCTGTGATACATTCATATATCTTTCAATAATGAGCTGAGTTATACTATTTTCCAGAGAAATTTTCCATTGGTGAAGACTTGCTAATGTTCCTAAATGTTAAACAGAAATTATGCAAGCTCTGATTAGACCTACCAGCTTTCTAAAAGTACTGTTAAAAGGAAATTATGCAAAAGAATGATGATCACAGAAGTAGTATGTGTTTCTCAAAAAAAATGTTTTCTGAAATCTGCAATTATATATGTTGCTGGAAATACTCTGAAGTAAACTTAATTTTTGAAGTTCATCCTCAAGACATGTCATTAACATAACCATATATTTGTGCCAATTATCTGAATTTATTTTCACAGCTGAGTAAATAAGGAGCACTTTCCTAGGAACAGTTGCAGGACTGCATTAGTATTTGTTATATTGTAGGAATACGTTATTAGTCAAACAGTACTATTTTATAAAACTCAAATGATTTTTCTCTATTTCAGACTTCTTCAATGAAAGTAATTGAGCTAGTTACTGAGACAGGTGAGAAATAAGTGCACCAGCCTATCTACTATGGCTTGTATGCAGAACTTGCTATGTTCTGCAGATCTGCTTCTGCTACTCTGACATTACAGAAATTTGCTTCAATTGATTATTATGTGAGTATGTTGGAGAGATGTAGCTGTCTCATAAAATGATTACCCTGGATTTAACTGTGCTGCTTTCATTAAGGTCAAAGGAAATGATGAATTATATTTTTAATATGACTTAGGAAACGAACTTGCATCCCTAGCCTGAGAAATTTTCAGATGATCTCAAGACTTTTTTACCTGAGAAAAAATTCTTTGATTTATCAGGAATCAAGTAGAAATAGCATTTCCTTACTGGAAAGGGTGCTCCTGAACTTTGAGTTATGTGTGTGTACACAGTAACAACTAAGAATTTTATTCCTCCAGTTATACATTGCAAATATAGGAAAACAATCCATTTGCCATGACAGAGCATCCAGCTGCTTCCTCAGTTATACAATATTAATTAGCTGAGTCTGGGATCCAATTTAACTTTTATTGTATTGGATAAAGTGATTGTACCTTCCCCCTCATGGAAACCTATTAAGTGTGATTGAGAGTGCCTATTTCTCAGCCAGGAATGAAATTGCTTTTGTAATTCTTTTTAATCAGTTTGCTATTCTATGAAGGAAAAACAAAATCTTGAAGAAATCTAAATGGAAGGAAACTCACTCCCAAAATATGAAAGAATCTGTGGGTTCATGTATGCTCATCCTCAGCAGAGCTTTATTTAAGTTATCCTTTCTCCATATTGTTAAGTGAACTTGTCCTCCCTGAAAGTCTTCATTCAATTTGCTCACCATAATTCTATTAATAAATCCACAGAAAATCTGTTACATGTATTTTTCAAATGAATAGTCTTTATATTTGAAGTATGTTGAATCCTCAAATTAGCAGTCAAGGTACCCTTTTAAATGCTCTTAAAGCACAACTCTATTTCACAAAATGACTGTGGAAGTGGCATTGTGGATTCCACTTATCATTTTCTTTATGAGATTTGCAGATAAAATTCATGTTCCCTTTACAAGGAGAAAGTAAGCTTCTTCCCAAATGTCCTGTTCAACAAGCTCCAGATGAATACTGAAATCAGACTGAGATCTTTCTGACTCCTTGATCGACAGCCTCAACTTCTGCAATGACACCTTGAAGAAGGAAGGAGAAAGGACTGAAGAGGCAAGTGGGATACAGCCCAGACATAGATATGCTTGCTGGGACTTTCAGTACATTGCCTTTCCAAAAGAAGAATCAAACCCCGCTCCTGTTAGGTGTCTGATATTTAACTGACTGCTTTTGGGCACTAGGTCTTCTGAACAGAAATCAAACAGATTTACAGGGACAATTTCAGACTAAACTAAAATAAGGGCTTTGCCTCCACTTAAGTCATCATTTTTGAGTTAACATTAGATATATTTAGGATTAAAAAAGCCAGTCAAAATCAGTGCAAAGTGGAGTCTGTTGTGAGCTCTGCATTTGCTGTTTGTGCAGGCATTGGGTTTCCTGATAAAGTTTGCAGGATACTTCCTTTTAAAGGTACAGGAAGCTAAAATACAGCAGTAAAATAAACAACACAAATAAATACAAAGACAGTGAATTGGAGGTGTTTAAATACTTCAGGCTCACTGGTGAAGGAAGATTTGCAGAGAAATTATAGAAATTTGGCAGTAAAGAAGAGCAATCAGAATTCAACCTTGACTATGTGACATGGTGTGCAACCTGAGCTGTATGTGTGCTACATGGGAATGTTTCTTGAAATAACCCAAAGGGTGGAAGTATGACTTAGGCAAATTCATATGAGCTTGAGTAGGAAATTTATTCTTGCCAAACTACAGTCTGTGTTCAATTAAAACTAGAAATTTGTTTAGTAACAGTGTATCTTATCAAGTTTAAACATTTTCAAATTACTTAGTCTTTTATGTTATTTTATTTCACAAAGCAAATAAGCTGAAAGTCTTCATTGTACAACAAAAAATGCTTTGCTATGTTCAAATTGTATAATCTTTTTATGCATATATATTTCTTGAGCTCCTTGTGCTTTCCAGTAACCCTAAGAATGATCTAGAGGAAATATGAAATGTTCTTATCTGAAAAACTAGAAAATTACACAAAAACTGGCAAAATGCTATAAGTTGCTAAGGACAAAGCAATTACACAGGTTTATCAAAGAGAAATACCTTTTGGCATATATAAATAAAAAGTCAGACATCTAGGAGCCAAATAATTTGCATGCATATACCAGTTGTAGTGTTGAAGCCACAAAGGGTCAGCTCAGTCCTTGGGTGTTTTAGCTCAGGATTGCTGGGAAGGGATGGAGATGTGACAGTCCTGTGTAGTCACAATGAGGCTCTTAGTGTGTACGGGCATGTCTGATTCTACCTACACATTGGAAAAGGATGCTGAAAGATTAGAAAAGTTCAGGAAAGAGATGCAAACTTGATTTGAGATCTAGAGAGAATTAAGAGGCTCAGGGTAGTTAATTAGTCTAACATGTGATATGATCATTGCCTTCAGAAGTACCTCAGCGGAGAGAAGACTTCCTATAATGGCTTCTTTAATTTAGTAAAATAAGGATAATGAAATCCAATGCCTGGAAATTGAATTTAGACAAATTCAGAATAGAAATTATATGCAATGTAGTAGCAAGAGTAAAAAACACTGTACTAATTTGCATAGAAAAATACAGGATTCTCCATCCTTTAAAGCTTACTACCCAAAAGGTAGCCTGTCTAAAAGATATGCTGGAGATTAAACAGAAGTTATTATCTATATATGTAAATTGTAGGGGAAATTCTCTGGCCTTTATTATTCATGCTACATGCTGTTTTGCAATAAAAATCAGAAAAGCTGGGAAAAAATCTTTTGAACTCATCTTGCTATTTGATCTGTATTTGCCCTTGTATATGTGGGTGAATAGAAGGAGTATGTATGCACTTTGGCCGCTATTACTCTGGCTTCATATATATCTGATGCATGGGAAGCACAAAGCATAAAAATACTGAGATAGGCCTTATATTATTATTGTTGCTTTTACTTTGCCCTTACATGTTTTAAAAATAAATACATTCAGATAAAAAGACATGTTCTGGGATGACTAGCCCACACCTACAGGCACAGAGCTTGACAGAGTCCCATATGGTGAACTGTTTTACTTTATTTTTGCAAAATTGGGTGTATTGTACTTTTTTTATTTCAGGAATGTAATTTTGGTGTTTAAATTTTGTGGTGTGGGTGGCTTATATTACTTTTTTCATATGACAGCCTGGTCTTGGTGAAAAGAATAAACATTTGAAATTATTTGTAAAAGGCTACTGCGAGGGATTTGATGTGTTTGTATGAGAGATTGAAAGCAGGCACAAGAGACAGAAGTAGCCAATTAAGCTCTGTCATCAGCAGACAGGAATCAGTGATACCTAATAAGTCATCAAGGAACATTATAAAAATGGTGTTTCTTTTAAGAATGTGCTACCTGTATATTTCTGAACCTGAAATATGGCATTCTGCCATTCTTATTCTTAAACTTTTAACTTCTATGAAATTGTGTTTTGCAGAAGATAGTCATAATGTGGGGTGGGTTTTTTTGTTTTAAGTTTTTCCTTTTTGTTTCTGTTTGTTGGATACTATAGTGCTTAGCTCCCAGATATCCAGCCCCCAAGCAGATCATTCACTTCTGTGGGGATGCCAAATTCAGATCTGAAAAACTTGCCTCAGTTAAGTAAGACAAAATCCAGAGGTGTACAAAAAGGACAGTAAACCCCCAAGCTTAGGGATTCATGGAGGCACTGCTTCCAACAGGTATCAAGACTCAGTGGTGCTTCCTGCCCTGAGAGCTGCTACTATCTCAATGGATGGAGCAATGACCCCAAACCTGCAGCAACCTGGAAGAGGTCTGTTGATGAAAAAGTGATAATTGTATATTTTTTTATACCTGAGCAGGATGGCTAAAACATTTGTGTAAGATGCTGGGGACCAGAGTTTGATACATTTTTCAGCCTCAGAGTGTCCAAACAGCAAATCTCATTTCTAAGAGGATTTCTGCAGGGTACATCTGTATTAAAGGTGCCATCAAAGCAAGTGTCCTAATCTGCTTTTGCTATGCTTTGGCTTGCAGTGTGGAACAGCCTGTGCTCACAGGTGTCCTTCCGGAAAAAAAACTAAGACAAAGAACATTTTCACTGAATGCTGTAACCAGTGCCAGGCACTCCGTCCAAGTCATGGGCTTTGTGGTGGGTCTTACCAGGCTCTCCTGCTGGAACTACAACATTGTGTAGAAAGCAATAAAAAATTCAGAAAGCAATGAACGATTTGCAGTGTTAAAACCCAAAAACATAAGAAGGAATGTGGTAAGCCCAGCTGACAGGCTTGGCTGTCTTGGTTGCAGATCAGTAGTTCTGGGAGCATATGCCAAGACGTTTTGATCCATACCTGTCTTCTGTGAACTTCTTCCAAGGAGTGCACCCTAGATGTGAATTTATGAATTCATGTTCCTTCTTGAGCCATCCCTTGTAGCAAGGGTAGTGATTGTGTCCAACTCCTTGCTAAGAAGGGCATTTAAGTGATAAATAATCATGACTTCATTAGCTCTGATCCAGATCATCTTCTGTTTCTGGACACATTTTGCATTTAAGAGCAACTTTTTTGGGTATTAACTGTAATATTTTCAAATGCTGGTTTAGTATGTAATTACATAATCCACAGAAAAGGATGGCTGATTCCTTTGGAGGTACATTGGATATATGGAAGGGAAAAGAAAGATTCTTCCAATAAACCATTATTTTTAAACATTTATAAACATACCTCTATATTTTAATGATAAAATCTTGGTATTTCATCCAAGATGTTTTCTGTTAGCCCAACACTGTCTTTTAACTCCATCCTTCAGCTATTTATAGACCATCATTCTTTTGCCATCACACTCTCTTCATCCAGCTGTTCATCAGGGCATATATATTTAGGAGTTTTTTTCTTTTGTTTCATTCCATTCTTTCATTTTTTTTCTAGTTGGCCAATACCTTTCTTTATCAAGCAAGCACAGAGCTCACAAAGCAAGATAAACACAGACAGATCTCAAAAACTGGAAGTAAAGGAATTAAACCCTTAAATGCAGTTACATTTCCACAGGGAATAAAAGCTTTGAAAAGGAGGTTTTTTGAGAGGTCCTTCCTGTGCCTGTATTTTGGGATTCATTGTGAAACTCTGAGGTCTCAGATCCCAATCCCAAAACACAAATCCTGGAATCTCAGGTTAAGGGAAAAACAGCACTTGGTGTAGGTCCTTAGTTCTCTCAAATATTTATCTGCCTACTAGGTAAGAGACCTGCTTATTTTCTTTCTAACCTTTTAAAAATTGAACAATTGAACTCTGTAAAGTATTTAAACTGAATCAAACATGACTGGGTGGAAAAAACAGCTGGTGTGTGTCTTTCTTTCCACTTTTGCTTTATAATTTATTGACAATGGCCTGTTCCAGGGGTGGTAGTATATAGTGGTGAGCAGGGGCAACTGCAGCATCTAAACGTAACCTGTGAGTTGTCATGAGTAACCAGAAATCTGTGGCTCCGACTACATACACATAAAAATCCACCTGAGCTCTGAAAAGCCCTTGGCTCTGAAAAGAACTCAGCAGTTCTGTGCATCCCAGCTGGGAGCTTGCTTGCTTCAGCTGCAAGTCAAACTCAGCCCCTTGACCTTACAAGCATTGGTTCAGCAAAGACCTGAGCCCCAGCTCTGCAGGGAGTAGTACCATTTGAAGGTATAGATTAGAAAGGAGCAAAAAGAATTAAAGTATTGAACTGCTTCTGATCCTGTTACATTCCCCTCCAAACCAATCAAAAGCTGCCACCATTCCATGTCCAAGGGGCAACACACAAAAGTACTTCTTAAGGCCTTGTACGGAAAGAAGTGAAACCTCTACACTGTTCCAGTATTCTTTCTAGGCAGTACCTGTCAGTGGCAGTAGGAGTTTACTCATGTGCCTGAACCAGCAGGCACAACACAGGAATGATGTAAAATACTATTACACTCCACTAGGCTCCCATTGTGATAGTGAAGGAATGAAAAGCGCTGTAGATAAGTTCATGAAGTTAGACCATCTGTGTAACAGGAATAGGATTTTTTTTTTTTTAATCTATACATATTCATTCTGGAGAAATGATGTTAGGTGGTTATAACTGCAGATGCTCTTCTGGTCAATATTTGACTGAAAAAGGTTCTTTTAGCAGTAGCAAGAAAATAATAAAATCATCAATAATGAATATATTTTTAAAAAAACTTTACCTCAGCTTCAAAACAACATAGATATTTAAGGGCAACATTTGAATGCTACTAACAGACTTGAAAGCATACTAAAATGAAACAAATACATATGACAACTCTCTTAGTAGCAAAAATCATTTAACATTAAGACAGTGAATTTAGTAATGTGGCCACACAGCACCAGAGTTCCTAAATTTAATTAAAATTATAGTGGCTTCAAACTCAAAATTCATCACTTCCATCATTTTAGTCTGGCAGGTAGTATAATGTAATTATTTTTGGCCTATATATGCAGATCTTTGTCAAAATCATTGAATCTAAACTGAAATTAGAAATCTCATGTTGGATTAGATCAAATTAACGTGTCAAAATCATTATGTGAGTTTATTTTTGTTGCCTGATTCTGCACGTATACGCTGTCTCCAAAGAGAGAAAGCAGATACAATACAGTCTATATGTCTTCCAACTTGAAAGCCAAGACTTCCCTCTTAAAATAGCTCAGAAAATTCTGTGAAGCCTTGAGTACTGATTATCAGAGGATATATAGCAAATGTCATCACACCTACATTTATGTGCATGCAGCCAGAACCGGAATCCAGTGTTCTGTATTAGATCTACTGCATTGCTTAGGAAACGGATAGTGATCTCCTACACACTAGAAAGACTGGCATCATGTTGCATGTTAAACAGCTTCCATTAGACAGTAGAAAACACTGATGAGTAGAGTGTGACTGAAGAACTACTTTGGTTTAGTGTAGACATAGATTTGAAGAGACCTTTGAGGCTTTGAAATCTAAATGTTCCACTTAAAACCTGTCTCTTTCTCTTTGATGTCATCAGTACAAAATGTGTGGTCCTAATGCAGGGTTAACTGATAAAAAAGGTATACAAGTAAAATATAAACTGCCTGCATCATCTCATTGTAATCAATACAATCATATTTATTTTGTAAAAAAATTATTTTGTAAAATTTTGCTCATCAAATAATGTTGCACAATATGACAACCTTGAACAGTCAAGAAGACTTATTCTAACCTATTCCATGTTCTTACTTCCCCTTGATTTATTTATGTTTTTTCCATGAATAATTACACGGACAGTTCTCCATATAGAAATGTTTGATCACAGTGAACAACTGTCTGTGGCAATACTAGCATTTTTTGATACGTTTTGAACTGTCAGCTACAGAAATGATTTCATACATTGCCACAGTTTTCACTGCAGCAGGGGAAAATCATTGTCTGTTATGTAGAAACACCATCATCACATCTCATTGCAGCTTTTGGAGGTACAGCAAGTGCTTCGTTTTCTCACTTCTGAAATCTGAATTGACAATCTAGATTGGTACAGCTCACATTCCAGAAAGACATCAAAGCAAAAGAAACATAGAAATCCAGAACCATTGTGCTCAACAGCACAAGTTTACATCCAGTTGTCTGCCAAGGAGACATGGCTAGCTTAGACTCCTCCACCAGGAGGTCTTTTCAAGTCCAAATAATTTGACAGAGAAGAGTTAAGGAGTGAAAAGACACACACTTATTTCGCCTTTATTGTTAGGACTGAGGAGAGGGGTTCCCAAATGAACTCAGTGGGTTGTGTAGCTGAAGGTGGTTGTGTCTTCAGGGCTGAGCTTCAGGCACAGCAAGACACAGGACCGGAAAAGAGTTACTCTGGGTTTGATCCAGTGTAAGAGAAAGCACATGGAAAATTCGTCACTCACTCAAATGCGTTTTTTATAGTAGTCAGAAGCTTGAAGTTGAAACAGAGAGCTGATGTGGGATCAGAGTGTTTCAAGCACGACAGACTATATTTTCCACTTTCCAAAACACACTCTTAATAAAGAAGAGGGTTAGTGGGAGTGAGTTCATTACTTATTCTTTGGCCCAGGAGGAACTATTAAGAGTTGAATTTCTGCTGAAAACATAGAATTAAACTACTTCATGAAGTTTTTTGTAAATCACAGGGAAATCATTATTCTTCTAAGGAGAATACTGAAAATAAGAACAACAAACACGATGACTAATCCTTCATTTCCTTTATGGAAGCTGATCAAACTGGATAGCAGGTGGCTGTGAATGAGGACAAAGGTAAAAATTTAGACTTACCTTTGAGTTGTGTGTGATTTGCATGATTTTGAACCAACAGCAAAAGAATTTAAGACAGAATGGATTCTAGAACAGTGTTATTAGTAACGGAAACTGGAAGGAGTTCTGCAGAGTTCCTAGGGGCCATCATTCTGCTGTTTAAGCAAGAAGTGTGAATATGAATTGTCAGACACTAGGTCCCTTTGTTTAAGAAGAATGATTTTATAACTGCTGAGTTAGAACTAAAGGATCAATTTTTACTTTTAAATTGTTAATAGCTTAAGTACAGAAAAGCTTATTCCAACAGTTCAGCAGGGTCAAATGAGTTGGCAATGTTGGAGAAATAAGTGTCACAACACTGCTGAAAAACTTACGATCAAATATGCCCTAACCCAGACTCCCTACAGACCTTCCTCCTATCAGAAAATTCAGGTTTAAGATAGATAACAGTGCTGTAGCTCACATTACCTTTCCATGTAAAGGCTGCAGAGTCAGTCCAGGAGCATGGAGAAGAACTGTGCTCCTCTTCTCTGCCCCTAAAGCTTGCTTCTTCCTTCCACACTTAGGTCACAAAAGCTAAACCCCAAATTCTTTCTTGTTAAGACTGAAGAATAGTATGTTGTGATATTCACCTTGCCATGTGAGTGGGAAGAAGATTTGAGGCAGCAAAAAGGCAAAGGAGGCAGGGAAAACCATTTATCTGACTACTTGCTTAGATAAATTGTGTAATTAATAATTTGGTAGGAAGAATGTAGTGGTTAGCCAGCCAAAAGCACTAATGCTTTGGAACGAACTATACATCCAAAATGAAAAGTGTATTTCATCTTGGGGACAGTTAAAGACTGATTAATACCATAAATAAAGATCTTTTTCTGTGTGTTTTTAGCTTAAAATGTAGCTGTTTGAAGAAGCATCATCTCAACTTCTTGTGCGCTCCCAGTCTTTGTGCTGGTGGAGTGAGATGAGAAGCAGAAAAGACTTTGATGCTTGTAAGCCATGCTAGCAATAGCTAAAAAAAGCCTGTGTTATCAACACTGTTTTCAGCACAAATCCAAAAGAGCCCCGTACCAGTTACTATGAGGAAAGTTAACCTGACCCCAGCCAAACAGCACAAGCACTTAGAATCATTACAGCCACCATTACGTGAATTCTATTATTGTTTCTTAGTTATTGCTGTCACTAATCATGTACAAAGAAAAGCTTTAATGAAAGAGAGTTTTTCTGATTCTTCAGCAGATCTAAAACTTAACTGGAAGATACAAATTGAAAATTTGAAGGCAAGTACGATCTCAACACAGCACTATATAATAAATGAGCTGGCTGAGGAGTGATGGGAAGTCCTACAGTGCAATGCAGGAATGTGTTGGAGGAAGCTTTTGCAGACATAGGAAAGCTCAGGCGAGAATGTGCAAACATAAATTGCCCAAGAGGTTGAGAGAAATTGATGCAATTACTTCACTGTAAAAAACCTCAACAGGTTGATTGGTAAAAATTTTGTTTAGATTTTTTTTACAGGCGAATATGCCTGGACCTAGTTACTGGGGCAAAGAGCACAAACGAGAAAGATGGTAAGCACAGAACAATCTCTTGTTAAACTAATTTTTCTGGTTTTGTCCTTGCAATCTTGATTGGGACATCAGAGGAAGACGAGAGAGAAGTCTTTAAAGTAAGACTGATGGAAATGAAGAACCTGGCTGAGGGGCTGGGGCACAGCTAAGGTCAACTAAGACAGTAAAAATAATTTAAGAGGTAGAAGGAGCTGGTTGGTTCACCTTCCCTATGAGCTTTATTGTTTACACCTAGTCTGGAAAATAACAATCCTTTCTTGTGCTGAAGCAAGCAGTAGCCATCAGGTTTTTTGGCTTACAGATTGTTCTGTGTGAAGTTCTCAGTAACTCTTGCCAAAGTGACAGAAAGATGGCTCTGAATGTTGGGAAGATATTAAGAAAATTCCTTGGTAGCCTCTTGATGTGGGCTGTCATGTAGGAAGGGGAGATTTTTACACCACATCATATTTTAATAACTGCATGTGAAGGAAGCTCTTGAACAGGACTGGATGTTTCAGGAGACTGATTAAATATAGTCTGTAATTTCTTGCTTGCAGCATCTAATTTAAGTCTAGTTAAAGTTAGTCAGGAGTGCAAGAAAGCTCTTTGAAAGGTATCATGCATGACCATGATTGATTAGTGGAGGTTTTGCTACATTTCAGCATGGTTTAAAGACACAGGCTTCACAGAGGTAAGAGAAAGTGGAGAAATAATCAGTATTAATCAGAAAAATTACTCAGATAATCAGATAAATTTTCCCAGGTAGGTCATTGTGAAGAGCTATTTCTGCAGTAACTAATTCGGTTTGGACTTTTCAATGTTTTGCCTTTTTGTGGTGCAACAAAGATGAAAAAGATGGAAATAGCTTATCAGAAAGGACGCCTGTGTACATAAACTGTTTCCAGGGCCCTACATTAATTGAAAGCCATGGTCACAGTCAGGACTTGCAAGATAAGCATGAAAAATTGCTTCTCCTTGCACCCCTGTGGGTGATCCATGCAGTCTGAGGCTGAAACACACTAATGCAACAAAGCAAGGAGAATGTTTTTCTACCACCTATACTGTTCCTTTTATAAAGACTGCAGGTTTTTAATTGCCCAGCCTTCGGAATCCTCTCAGTTCGAGACATTAATTTATATTTTGACTACCTGGTTGGCAGGACTCTTGTAACATGTTAAGTAACATTTAAAAATGGTTGTTGGCAAATGGCTGGCATACTTGACTTATTACTAAGGCATACGGATTTAACTCCTGAAAATCATGATGTAGCTGATCTCACTTTATTACCTTTGCTGGAGAGGAGTCTGTGTCATACTCTGAGTAATACAGTGATGCACTGACACAGTAAACTTGGGAAGTAGAAAAGAAAATATTTTCCCTTTCCAATGACACAATACATAAGATGTGAAATGAATGCTGTGGTTGATGAGCAGCAGCAGGCAGTAGATTTGACAGAACACAGAATTTCACTGGAATTGCTGCTTCTCACCTTCTCCAAACGCTGACATAAATGACTCAAATGAGGAAATCTTTACCCAAAAAAGGAAAAAAAGAAGCTGGAGTTTGACAGGCACTAGAACTTCAATGCTATCAGGCTGTTTGCAGCAAGTGTGCATTTTTTCACTGAATATTTAAATTTAAATCATCTTAAGTACTTTGGAAGATTTCTTCTAACCTTATATCTTTGAAATCTCAATCTTGGATGAAATTAAGACAGACGTTTTCATAAATATAAGAACACATACCACTTTTTCATTCTTCTATAAAAACAGATATGTTGTTCTAAAGCCATGGTCATGATATCTGCATTGCATTTTCAAGTAGCTCAAAATAAATGAAAAGTGACCACAAAATCCCATCATATAAAATCCATTGTGTGCACTCTGTCAGCTATTCTTCGTTAGGGTTTTTTTTGGTAGGAAAAGAAGTGCTTGGGGTAATTTTTGTAACGTCAGCACTTGATTTAAATGGATAACTAGATGAAAATGGAAAGGCCCATTAGAAGAAAACAAAAGCTCCAGTCCCAGATTCTAAGTGAGGTTCTCCACTGGTATGGGCATGTACATAGAGCACCAAATGAGTCCTGAGCAGACCTCTAACTTTAAAAGTAGTTAAGTTGGAAAAATGATAAAATTATTATAAAAATTACATTAACTGAAAACTCAAGCGACTCTTTGCCTAAAATGACATTTCCTTGCTAAATATCTTCCTCTAGAAACTATGGAATTTTGAGAGGAATCAGCTGCTGACACATGAATAATCTAGTGAGATGACTGAAGAATAAGTGCATTAAAAAATATTGCTGTCTAAACCTAACACTTTTAATACATGGCCTGAAATACACATGTAATCAATGACACAGGAAACTTATTTGTCATGAGTACCTATCAGTTGACTGAAATGTCTTTAGCTTACTAGCTATTTTTAAAAGGTCACTGAAAAATTGTTCTGTGAAGGAGAATGGCAGAGATATACACCACACTGAAATGTAGGAAGTTGGAGTTTTACATTTTCAGAGCTGTCATATCTCAGACACTAACTCACTGCCTTCTCAGCCTCCTGGTGCTACACCACTGGCTGGGAATTTGCATCCACACCCATGATTTCCCCATGGAAGGAAAGAGCCACAGGGCTGCCCCTCTGCTTTTTCCAGGCACTTGAGGTCTTGGTTGTCAATACTGTATTCTCCCTCCCAGCTTCATGGGATCCACTCCTCTTCCCTATGATAGCTTTGCTATGAAGCCTGGAAAAGTATTCCAGTCTGTTCTGCTGACATGAGAAGTGTAGTAACCTACTTTCTGCAATACATTGGTCTTCATGATGTAATGCCTGCCTATAAATATGTATGTAAAATAAATAGTGAAATGAATAATTGTTCCTTCTATTTCAACTCTCTTTCAAATAAGTTTCCTCTTCTGATATTATGAAGGCATTCTTTTATAAAGAAACTTGACATTTGTATTTTGAGTTGTTTGGAAAAATTCAAAATTGTTTCCAATCTCCTGAATTATGTCTCTTACTTCATTGTTTTTCACTGTCAGAAATCACAGTCACTAGCACAACACTAGTGCTTGTTAATGCTCTTAGGATGTTCTACTTCAATTTTATTAACTTGACTAAAGAGAGCTGCTACCTCACTGAAACATTTTATCTTACTTTTTCAGATCAAGCACATTCTTTTCATTCTCTTTTGTAATCCAGAGTTTAGTTTTAATGGCAACGAAAGCATGAATTACTTTTAAATTTTAAAAAAATGAGGTAACAGAACAGAAAGGAGTGTTTTACTAGTAAATTATTATTACCTTTCACAAAGGATAGAAAATTTATGCTGTATTTAATTTTTTTCAAGAAAATTAAACTTGACAATTCAGACAAAACCAGCATGATTAGTTCAAAACATGTTTTGATGAAAAATCCACAGCTATCTCTGTATGGGAGCAAACACCTATTAACAACTGCAAACACTTAATCATTGTGACTGTATCATAGCTGTTGCTACAAATCACATCACAGCAAGGTGTCTTCTTTCAAAACTATTCTTTCAAGGTTTTGCAGTTCTTGTATTGCCTTCTTTTTGAAAGCCTGGAAAAATCCCACATTCCTGTAGAATATAATGTTATTATTCAATCCTCAGCAATTATTTCCTTAATTAGCCTTGGTTGTGTAAAAGATAAGAAGTGACAGGAAGGTGTGATTGTGGGTGAAGAAGAACCACTGCATCACCCTTCCCCCATCTCACTCCCTGAGCACTGCACTTTAAACACTCTACCAAAGCAAGGCAAACCAGGGCAGAGGGTTTGGAGCACCATTAGCCTTGCACTTGATGCAGCCCTTACATCACACTTGGTGCTGGTATGCTACATTTTGAATGTGTTGCTATCATATTACCTAGAACATTTTAATTCTCTTCATTTCCTTTCTTTTTTTCATCCTCAGTGAGTATGCACATATATGTTTTATACATCCATGCACTTGTACATACAAACACACACATATATAGCAAGATAGGCACACACACATGCATGCACACACACTCCTGCATCACCCCAGCTCTCTTCCAATTATGAAATTATAATTGTATTTGCTGGCAGTGGGTGGTCTGCAGGATAAACACAGAACATATCTGCATATAAAGTGCCTTTGAGTCATTGATCTGTATGAGTCATTTAATCAAGAGGTGCACTAGCATGTGAGAAAATGTAGGCAACATTTTACAACAAACATACTTAATATATTTATGTATTTATAGAATTCTACTCTATAAGGAAAATGGCAAGAGAATAGCCCTTAAATTCATACAGAAAATTATAAAGTTGTAAGCAATAAACAATATCAATTTGCCCTGATTTCTTCTAAGAGAATTATAGAAATCCTACCTAGACAAAGAACAGCAAGTGTTATACCATGAGACTATTGAAAAGGAGTGGATGCAATGAATTGCAAAAGGCTACAGCAAAGCATTGCTAATTGTGTTAGCTGTGTGCACTCTCTGAATGAGAAAGTCTTGGGGGAACAAAAAGCCAAAGTGATTGCACAAACACAAAGGCTAAGGTCTTCTTGGGGTGACTCCTGCAGATAGGCTTATGCCAAGTTCAGGATTCAGTCTGTACCAAGGTCAGCAGGAGAAATGGAGAGGAGAGGGAACAGATATGATCCCCTTCCCCAGACACTTTTATCCTCAGGGTGAAGGGAATGGAAGGCTGTGGAACTAGCTGCAGGAAAAGTCAGGGGACCTGCATTGGGAGGAGACGGTTGGAGACAAAGAGCTGAGGGCTACTGAGGATGAAAGACTGCTCAAATGAGAAAGAAAGTAAGAGGGGAAAAAGTGAGGAGTGGTGTCACGTTATATAAGCATTGACACCTGTCCTAGTTACAGGGGCCAAGACCAGTTTATCGCTATGTTGCTGTAACCAAAACTATTTATTCTACACCCTCTACACCATTTCTAATGAACTGTTAATAATGAATCATGTGCAGCAGCTGCCCAGGCCACACCTGACACCTTGGGCTACAAGCTGGGTGTTAAAGAATCCTGTGAGGCAGAGGAGTGTTTCTGTCTTCACAACGACTCAGCTGTGATAACTCTTCTACAGGGAGGCATTAGCACCTTCACACTCAGCCTGAGGGGTCACCTCTGGTAATGGGCCATTAGGGACTGGCACAATAGGCAGCTGCACCAACCCAGACCATCAAAGATTTCAAAAATATTCCATGAGTGAGAGTTAAATCACCCACTGTGAAACTTCTCACTCTGGGGGAGGTACTGGACATTCCCACCTGAACCTGAGCATATATAAGCTTTGGTTTTTGGGACTTCTGGTACCACTCATCAGATTCAGAGGAGGACCAGAACCTGCCACTCTCAACAAGACTGCAATCATTACTTTGACAGAAATGCAACTATCGTTCTCACCAACAGGTTTCCTTTCTGTTTACTTTGCAGTCAGGGGGACCACATGGCGCTCAGTGCAGGGGATGATGGACACCACTCTGTTCATGTCCCAGGGTGCTGGGTTATATATCTGTTTTTTCTGGGTTACCCAGTTTCCCTCTTTATCATTGTATTCATTGTAATCTTTTTAGTAAATTGTAACTCTGTACTTGTAATCTCTCTTAAGTTGTGTTCATTTCTCCCACTGGTTTAGCTTTAAACCAGCACAACACCTCAAGACAGGGCTTGGTTAGGTGCCAGGAAAAGCTGTGAGTGGCTTAGTGGTGGGTAGGCATCCACACGACAGGCATATAGGCTCTACCTTGGCATAGCTGCTGTCAGTTTCTGGGCACTGGCTTCCAGAGTAAGGGGAAGGAGGATGTGTTTGGGGCCATTGCTTTCAAAAATTACCTTTTGTTATCATGTAGAAACAATATTTTACATCTTTCAGAACATTCAATGGCAAGTTCTCTCTCCTCCTCACAGCCAGCAAAGAAAATTAGTAATAAAAAGTTATTCTGTTGCATTTACAGTCCCTCAAAGAGTGGTAAATGAAAGTCAACCTGAAATCTCACAAATCCTTGTTTTTGTTCTCGGGTTTGGAGATTTTCTTTAATTATTTTTGGAAAGTTATGAGGTCTGACTCACTGTATGGGAGCTGCTGGAAGAGAGGAGATTCACATATCTTGCAGCATGGATATTTGAAGAGCAAACATCCACAACTTCAGGACATTCCCTTGATCCTGTCACTGGTCACCATAGAGAAGAGATCAGTACCTGCCCCTCCTTTTTCCCTCATGAAGAAGTTATAGACTGCAACTGTTAATCCAAATAAAGGACAAGAGTCCAGAAAAGCTCATGATCAAAGCAAAAATGCTTTATAACTTGTTTTGATGTGGAAGATATAATAAATCTTAAGATATTTATACTTATATGCTGCAAAAATGCCACTATTTGTTTTGAATTGATAAATGAAACAATTGTCACTTACCCTTCTCTCCCTTTCTCTTTTCCCTCCAAGGATTTTGTTTTCAGAGGAGGCATTTCTGTGGATGAGTTCCAAGAATAAAGAGACACTTTGCCTTCTGCTTCTACCACGTTGTCAACTTTCCGTCATCTTTTGAGTTGCAGATACAAACCCGAAAACATGGAGAGCAGATATATAGAAATGTCACAAATGATAAAAATTTCAGTCTTCAACATGTGCACAGAGATCATTGGTAACAATTTTTGGCAAATGAGAATATTCCCTGTGTACACACTCACACACACACACACACGTATATGTATGTCTTCCAGCAGCATCAGAATACACTGTGGCACTTGGTTTATTTGTCACA
>JAWWEV010000115.1:46475471-46510311 GCA_035583235.1 Hafferia zeledoni | reverse complement strand
GTGGCAAATGAACCTCAGGACTTAAACGGTGGGGCCAGTTCTGCGCACGCTGAGCCTCACCTAAAAAAAATCCACTGTGCAGGCTCCAAGGGCACACCCACGTGGGGACAGCCCTTCCCAAATCTTCATTCGCGAAGACTGGGCCATTACAAGGTGCAAACCCTATTTGGTGCTCCTACCTGCCTGTTCAATACATTGCACTTTGTGAACATTTTAAAGCAACTGAAAGCTGACTTCCAAAGCCAGAAAAATTGAGGAAAACCTACTACTAGACATTGCTGTTATAAGCCTTCAGTGTGTGCTCTGAGTCATGTTTTAATTAATTCTAATTTGATTAGAAATCAATAGTAATATCATGTGTGGGAAAAACGTATAGGACTAGGCTCACAGCTTTTACATAATTGAGCTGCTCAGAGCAGTGATCTTTTTGACTTTTTGTCATGAAAATATTTAATTTTAAGTCAGATATTGTCTTGACCAGAACACTGCATCATGTTTTGGTCTTTAACACTGCTGAGATTTTATGGACTCCACAGGGGTTTTTTGTCAATATTCAATTGTTTTTGTGGTCAGCTCAACATTAATTATTATCCTTAGACTTCGACAGCTCCCAGCCCATAAAAGCCTAATGCACTGAACAGTATTTGGGTTAATTTTGCCTTGCAACCATCATAATTCATGGGTTTAGCATGGGCCATCAAGAATAATACCTATTGTTTTATCTTTTTACCAGTTTATATCAGAATTGGTGTTGTAAATAAATCAAAAGTCAAGAAGCTGCAGAGGTGCAACAGGAAAGCAAGGTGGGCAGAGCTGCTGTGCTCTGACCATCAAGATGTGAACTGGACCACAACCTGGCACTTTGAGGCTGGCACAAGGGGTGGCTCTGTCTCAGCACTCGCTGAGTCAGAAATCTGGTTCAGAGCTCTGAACCATGAGAGGAAAGAAGGGGAAAAAAAGTAAAGTAAACTTCCCATTCCAGATTTTTCATGGATAAAATACACATTCCAGTGGAACTGTAACTCAGCCATCACAGGAAGAGCTTGTAAAAGTTAGGAGTGAACTCCCAAGCTTTTGCTTTGCAGAACAGAAGGGAAAGCTTCATTGTAGTTGCACTGAAGAAACACCAAACTTGCAAATGAAGGCATGGAAAGAGAAATGCTCCTCTCAGACTAAGCGGTATCCCAGCAATGCTAGGGCAATGCTAGTGCATTCCTGCTCTTGTGGAGGGAATAAAGTAATGTATTTTATCCTAGATCTAACATGGGAAGTTTAACAACTTCCAAAATATAAAATGCTATTTGGGTTGAATTATTTCATAATCTCTACAAGATAAACTTGAAGCAGCTACAAAATAAAAAAGAATAGTTTCATCTCCGCTTCGTTATGCATGTACTTCTACAGTAAACTACATTTAAATGCAAAGAAATTAATTAAACTAACAATTATGATTGCAGTTTAGATTAAGTAAACAGAGTCCAAAATTTCACATCTGCAAAGTAACTTATTGCATGGATACATTTTTATTTCTGAAAGCAGAAGCAATTGGTGTTGTTAAGGGGAGCATATGCAGTTATTACTCAGACAACGGTTTTATTAGAAGCACCAAAGGCTTCATCCTTTATATTTCAGCAAGTCTGTGATAGCCTATTTAGCACTGAATTTTCTTTAGACTTACAACTACTGCCTTCCTACTGAAGACAGTAAAACAAAAGGAAAATTTTCCTTTCTGGAAATATATTTAGAAAATTTTAAGATGCAAAATGTTTGGACATTTCCCAGGGAATGAGGTGGGTTTTTTTACATGCACTCACTATTCTGTTGGAAGAAATACAAAAAGAGATTTTATGCGGTTTCTACTGTTTAAAAACTTCAAAGATTTAATAGGAGATATCTGCAGCTTTGGAAATAATAACTTATTTTTGTGACATATTTGCAAATAGGATTTCCAGATCACATTTGGACAGATTGTTTGCCCAAGTGAAAGAGGCATAATAAAAATATAATTTGACTAGTCTGGAAAGAAAGACTTACTCTTTTCTTTGCTCTTTATTTGTCACAACATGAAAGCCAGGAGAATTTTATTTTGGATCCAGGAAATTTTTATTTGGAGTGGTTTGGTCTCCTAATGGTCCACTTACATTTTTCAATTAAGTATTCCATAAAATGTTACATTTTGCCAAAAATTTCTCTTAAAAAGAGAAGTTTGATAGAAAAAATTGACAGGAAACATTACAATGTAGTATCATTTACTACATAATTTCTAATAGCAATGTCTAGACTTGTAGCTGTTTTAACTTAATTTTGTAAAAGCACTTCCTCTCAACTGACTAATTTGGGAAATGTCAGATATCTAGAACAATTTGAGAATTTTTTAGCATTCTCAAATGTTAACATCTCAAATTCAATGATTTTTTTTCCCCTAGGTAAAATAAATAATTATAAAAAAATACTATTTATAGCCTTGTTTAAGCATTTCCTCTGCAATAGACAAATACAAAAGCAAATGCAAAATGCACTATTTACTAGGTTTATGCTGCACAACAACTGATTGTCTCCAGTCTCCTTCCTGTTGTATAATTGCTAAGTTAACTGCTGGATAGTAATGTAAGCAATGGAGAAGCTTTGCATTAGCAGTGGGAAAATCAGTGCTGTTCAGTCTCTATCTGCACCTTCAGGAAGCATCTTTTTCCACTGAGCTGATTCCCTAATGCATGTTAAACACACTTCTGCAAATAAGCTCTACAAAAATACCATAGAAATTATAGATATTAACGGATCAAAAAATTTTAATTGTGGTTCTTGGTCTGAGAGATCCCCATAATTGACACTGTCTGGTCGGCCCAAACCATCACATTACAAATAAATCCACTACCACTGTGAGGATTTGCTTCCACTGCTGCTGCTGTGATGTACTCTGTGGCTGTGAAACAAATCTCAGCTGCAGAATCCTATAGCACATTTGGTCACATTGGAAACCAAAGTTGCAGTGATGAAGGAAATTTTTAGGAGACCACAACTGACTCATTGTCCCTACTGAAGTGATTGACAAGGATACAGCAGTGACATTCCTTGCACATAGAATAGCTTCAGTGTCCTTCACACTAATAATACCACCATCCCTCTAATCTCACTGTTCATCCACTCCTTCAAATGGCCACTGTGGGCTGTTGAAGACAACCTATAATTTTTTATTTTTTTTTTTTATGTTTTTGCTTAGGGTAGGGTTACTTTTCTTCTCAGTAACTGGTATGGGGCTGTGTTTTGGATTTCTGCTTTAAAAAAGTGTTGATAATATAGAGATGTTATCTCTGGTAATGCACTGAGCAGCACTTTACTGTCAAGATTTTTTCTGTCTCCCACCCCACCACAACAGCAAGCAGACTGGGGGTGCACAAGGTGTTGGGAGGAGACACAATTGGGACAGCTGACCCCAGCTGACCCAAGAGATGTTCTGTACCACATGACAACATGCTCTGCATTATCAAGCAGGTGTTTGATATCAAACCTGCTGCCCTTTGGCACAGTATCCTGCAACCTTGCCACATATAACTCCCCATGTCAACCTCCTTTATTTGCCTCAATTGCTGTCTGGTGTTAAACGATGATGAAACCACACAGATTTCAGAGGAAAAGTAGTTTCTCCTGCTTCATAATTTTATCGTTGATTTCATTTGAGAGACAGCATTACTTCTGATGATCTTGTGCTGAGACTATCACAGGGTGCAGTTGTTGCCACAGACTATGGGAAGCAGTCAGAAATATGGGTTTCAGGGAGAAACCTGACATCTGAGGTATTGGAAATGTCCAGATCAGCTGTAAAACTGTCATCCCAAACCATAAAACTGATCTGGCAAAATTTAACAAGACCGGCATAGAAAAGTTCTGATCAGAGAGCCATGGTTAGTTTTCCCTTGAATTCACCATTCTTTTTCCTAGATCAAAGCCATAGTATTTAACAAAATATTTTTGTGCTTGTAGCACACCAGCTTCCCAGTCTTCTCCCAAGCCTTTCTCACATCAAGCATCATGTTGGCTACCCATGCTCCAGGGACAATGCCCAGCACAGCATCACCTGCAATTATTGCCCCTCTCAGCCTACCTATGCCAGACTTTGGGTTATGTGCAAAAAGAAAATGCAGACTGCTACTCAAGGAAACAGTCAGAATGAAAGATCAGTGAATGATAGATCTGAACTTCTATCTCCAAGACAATTTGGACCTTTTACTTATCCTTCAACTTCTTCCTTGCTGCATCTGACAAACATTTATGTTCTAGTTAAGAAGTGCTCATGGTGAATTTCCTGGAAATCTTCTGACTTGGACCTTCACTAATTGCTTGAGTTACATTTTTTTTGCAGGTAAACAGAAAGCAGATCCTCTACCTTGTTGGCAACACAGTAGGGGAAAGACATTGTAGCTAAGCTATGACAGAGAAAGATCATTAGGAGATCAACTTAAAAATCTGTTGTGTGTTTTCTGATACTTACTCAGTTTGATTTTCCCATATACAGGCACATGAGTTTGCCAGGCAAGCCACTGATATTAGGATTAGTTTGTGTGGCAATAAAAATAAATTCTGGTAATTCATTGTGAAAGATTATTTTCCTTTGATGCTTTCCAGGATATTATTTTATGTCACTCACCACTCCAGCCACTTTGGTTAAAATCACTGTTGATTATTTAAGGTCCTATAATCTGTGTGAGTAAAAATACATAATAAAAAAAATGAACTGTGACATAAAATGGCAAGATGGAAGGCAAAATGAGCAACAGTCATTGCAGCACTTGGAGGAAAGTATTTAAAAATTAATGAATAAAGATATATCAGAAGAAATGCTGGTACTAAAATCCCTACAAATAAGATAGGAAAAGCTGTACATTTTTGGTTATTATGAAGCCCATGTGATATTGGGTTCCTCTATAACACTTCATCAGTTCCAAGACAGCAGATAAAAAATCGATCCTAGGTCACATCACATCAAAGCACAGTGGTGACTGAGGAGACATTATTAGGTCTCAGAGTAGAGGCTTAAATAAAAAGAAGACTAAGGCAATGGAGACGATTTGACTTCTTCCTTACTTGGGGATAATGCTGGCCCCCAAGTTGCAGCAAGAGCAAAGGCAGTGACAGGTACACAGAAGGAAGAAGAGCATCAATGTATAAAGTTTAGAAAGATAAGAAAATACAGTTATGATGGTAAAGGTTGTAATTTGAGACTTATTTTTATATCACCCAACTGAATGTCTGTCTTGAGGACTGAATTTCAGAGATGAGAGTGACACTGCAGCATGTGGGAAAGAGCAGTCTCTTTTCTTGATTAGCATCTCAGCATCCCACTGTCCTACTTTATTGTTGTGTCTCCAACTATATGAGTCACAGAACAACCTCTGACAAGCACCTTGCTCTATTGAAAAACTCACTTCTTTCTTCCCACTCTGCATCCTTTCCTTCTGTTCTCCTCCATTAGTCTCTTTCATTTTCAGTTAGAAAAAATCAGTTTTGAAATTTTGTAGTATTTAACTGCAACTTAAAAGAAAGAAAAAACCAAATCTATGTTTTCAAACGGATCAAAAAGCAGAGGCCTTAGTCAGGCATTATTATCTGCAACCTTGCACTAGAATGAAGGCTGAAAGAAGAGAAAAGCTTTGTTTTTAAACGAATTTATTTTCCTTATTCTTCTGTTTTCTGCCTGGGACACATGCATGGTGCAGAATGCATACACACACACTGTGGGAGATGACAGCAATTGTTATTTTGTACTTAGAATCAGCAGTATAAAAATCTTGAAATATGTGTAAGTAATACATTTGGGCTCCAAGGCACACTTTTTAATCTAAAAAGAACGGGATGCCAATTAAATGGAAGTGCAGCTACTGCTTTGTTTCTCAACTTGCTAATGGTGTTACGAAATTTGTTGCAGCCCTCTTTGGCTAAAAGATTACATCAGGAAGGAAAAAAATTCACAATGTTACCATGACCTTTACAATGCATAAGTGCTGAAATTCTCATCAATAATTTATCCAAGAAAAAGCAACCTTCTTAATTAACCTAAGATACAGCAACTTAAGTGTATATAAAAAGTAAAAAAGACAGTGAAAAGTCCAACATGATCAGTTCACTATTCAATAATGATAGATACTATTAGTGTACAAAACAATTCTAAGACAATTTAACACTTTTAGATATGAAAGTTTATGAAAAATCAAATTTCAAGCATTTTGTTTCCTATTTTCAAGCCCCTATCCTAAAAAATACCTATGTAAGCCCTGCGCAGCAACAACTACACTAGTGTGTTATCAACACTGATTTGCTCACAAATCTAGAACAGCACCACATAAGCTGCTATGATGAAAATCAACTCTATCCCAGTGAAAACCAGTACATATAGACAGTTTGTCTGTATTATAAGATGTTCTAATAAATCCCTGCTTATAATTTATTATGATTTCAGTTTCCTTTTTCTTAATGGCAGTCATCCAATATTCCCTTCCCACACAGAAACCTGTTCAGGCGTATCTTTACAGAAAACCATAGCACAGAAGAAAATGCAAGATAAAATTAATGTATGATCAGTTCAGGTATCTTTATTTCTCTGAGGATTTTGAAAAAGTAATATCTAATAAAAATGTAGGTCTAATCCTTTCCCTGTGGAAACAGCAGTTAGTCTCTACCTTTCACCCCAAGGGCAGCAATAACAATACAGAGGACATGAGCACGGGCAGAGAGGTCACACTCACAGCAGCTTATATAATTGTTGCCGCTTTCATTCATTTAGGACTTCATTTGATAAACCTGATCAATGGGAAACTGTTCTGAAATGTGGATGGCCCTTTGGTTACCAAGATGGTGTGCTGGAGTGAGGAAGTTTGCACTGCCCTTAATGGAAGCATCCAGTATGGGGGTCTCAGGAAGGAACTACAGAGAGAACTTGTTTTGGGCGGCGGAGGAGTGTCCACTGTCTGAATTACTGCTGAGCTGCCCCATGAACCTCTTCTTTTGGCTGCATTTTAGTGTTAGCAAAATGAAAAAGCACGCAAACAAAAAGGCAATTTCTTGTCTTTGCCCACAATGAGTGTGGAGTGATCCCAGGTGAAATCCTCTTCTTGAATCTCATGAAAAATGTGAGTGTCCATGCTGATGTGAGAGTACAACACCAAAACAACAAAACATTGAACTGTTCACTTGGGGAGGGATTTTTTTATTTGCTTGTTCTGTTCATGGAATACATTCAAGTTTACATTATTACGTTTTCTATGTATAGACTGTGTAGCTTCCCTTTCACAATTTCTTTCAGAGGTTTTTAATTGGTGAGCACAGTAAATTATAGGGATACAGAGGAGAGGGTAGATGTACTTCAATTCTTCAGGAGACTGAAATAGCAAAGGCCAGCTCTGGTTAGAAAAGCTTCAGATACATCCAAACCTTGTTCCAAGAGGACAGGAAGTTTTTAATGAGATGGTCAAGTTGCTGCAAGGTTGTCATTAAAAACAATGAGGGATCCTAATTTACCAGTTTCTAATATCCCTGATTAGATTACTGATGTTTACTGAATATTGAAACATTTAAAGGCAAAATCCTCAGGGTTGGAATTTTTTTGCTATGTGTGGGTTTTTTCAAGCCTTTACAATATGAAATTATGTAATAGAGTGATTGAAAGCATTCCAAAAGAAGAGAAGAGAAACAGAGAAATGAAGTTCATCTAAATGCAATATTTAAAGAATGGCTGCAACTTATGTATGAAAATCAGTGAGCGACATCATAAATTCATATCAGTATTGAAAATGTCTTAGTCCTAAAAGCCAGACACTTAGAAGTGAAATATGTCTTTTGTTTGCCAGCAAAATGCTTCAATGCTACTAACCAGGTAGCAACAATCTTAAGCCAACCAACATAAATATTTCCTCTGAATTCAATGGGAGTAGTCTCCTACTGTGATGGTTCGTTCTAGGACAGCTAGAACAAAGGTCTACTTTAATGAGCAATACTACATCATGGAGAAATAATGGACAGTATAGCAAAAGAAATATGGGAGAAAGTATGGATAACAGAACCTGTCAAAAAAACCTTCCACTCTCTGACTTGTAATATTACCAAGTGTCTTGGATTGAGCTGGCAAAATGCCAACTGCCCAAAGAACAGAGTTAGCCTCTGGCTGAGAAAAGGGAGAAGGGGGGAAAAAAACCTCTTAAACTAGGTTTATGCTTAAACTAGCTACATATATTTATACAGAAAAAAGTAAAACTGCAATATAACATACACTTACACAAGCTAGGAATAGCAAAAAAAACCTTCCCCACTCCCCAATGAAAACAGATTCTATCGCTCTGGATCTATAAGCACCCCAAAAGACACCCAGCAAGAAACAGAAACAGTAACAACAAAATATTTCTACTTCCCTGAACTCAAATGAAAGGCAAGTAGCGGCAGCAGCAGGAGCAAGGCCTAGCATAGCAAAACAACTCTAGCACGTCTTGCTTGTACATTGGCCATGGTGGAACTGCCCAAGCCACTCCCACACACGGGATTTTACCCCTTTTGAGATGATGTCGTAATATGGTATGGAATACAATATTATTGGCTAGAAGAAGTCAGCTGTTAGCTAGCCCAGCTCAGCTCAAGTCAGCTGACAATCCCAGGCCTGGTCTGAACTTTAACGCCTAAATTTAGGCCTATCAGCTAAACCCATAACACCAAGTGATAGCAATCTTTTTTTTTTCCTCTCTCAATAAGACATAGTAACTCAAGTGCTTTATTGGAGCACCAAGCAATTGTAGTGAAGAGTGTGGATTAATGGCACTTTCTGAATCTCTTTCAGAAGCAAAAGTAATTTTTTTTTAGGGGCAGGCCATCTACACATTGATCCAACACGCATGACAAAATGAAGAGATGTGTATTTACAGAGGTATTAGGGCTTGGAAAATAGATACAAATAATAGCCTCCAAGTGTTCAGGTAACTCATATATTATCTCACTATATATTGAATTCCATCTCTACCCAATGAATGGATGCTATTAGACATCATTGTTTTAAATGAGACTGGCTGGTGTTGCTGCAAAAGGTAATTAACTTTTACCACTGCATTTTTTTTTTAATTCCCAAAAATATGCACTGTGGTTTGAACATTTTGGTGTCATTTATGAAATACATTACAAAGGTATGGGGTTGGGTTTGATTTATAAAGTTGGATCTGAAATACATTTTTTTCTCTTCAGAGGGACTCTTCTTATTAGGCAAAGCGGTAAAATATTCTGGCTGTATGGCGTTAGTAATAGGAATGGCCCTGCTCACAAAAGACACCAGGTTTGCTAGTAACAGCCTTGTATGTCTGAGTTTTGAAACGAGCTGGGAAGAGATGAAGATGCATTTAGAAATTCAGCTTATTAACAACTCTCCTCAACATTCTCCACCTTTTGTGGCATTCCGCTGTGGGCACTAAGCCAACACAGTGCAAATGCATCAAGCTAAATGACAATTTTTCTTACATTAACTCTGATTTTTTGCCTTCATATTTGCCTTCTAGCTTTCCTAGTCTTTGTATTAGATTTACTGTGTTTATAACAGGACTTAGATACTTAAGTATATTTGAGGACCTTGTGGAAGAGGTGTTTATAAATACCAGGATTTATTTTTTTTCTGTAATGCCACCATAGATATTTTATTTATAGCACAGCCACAGTCTGTAGAACCTATGCAGCTTCAGGACTATGTGAGAGATACTGTAGAACTACAAAAAATGAGATAGTCTTGTAGATATCTCAGATTTGAAAAGATCGTGACTAACAGTTCTCAAGAAGCTTGTTTCAATTTTTCTTACAGAGAATAAAATTAACATGGCCTCTGTTGTTTGAAAGAAGTGTAAGATGAGAGCTGTATGTTTTCTCAGTTGACGACGCTGGAGGAATTTCGAGATACAAATGCAAACTGGCAGTGCATAAATGGAAGCACTGTTTTCTGAACGAATGAAGGGTATGTGTTTTGAATTCATGTAGAATATGATGGGAGGAGTTTGTGCATCTATTCTCCATTGGGATACCACATCTAGTACTTAGCCCCAAGAAAGTTTGCACTACAGAATAAATTATCTAATTGCTGATGTAAAATTTAAGGGGACTCAATGCCTTTTCCCAGGTGGACACTGAAGAAAGAGTATGAGTTGAGCCTCAGTTTGGGTAGGGGGGGGAGGGGGGGGGGGGCATAGTCTGGGGATCTGCTGCCCCAATTAGCCAGGATGTCACCACTGAAATTGCATTCTCTTGCAGACAGTGCAACAGCAGCACATTTCTGCTAAATTGTATACAGCCTCACCTCCATTTATAGCCCTTCTTGAAAAATAATAGAAATTTTTATCCAGAATTCAATAAAGTCTTGGTGGAAGCTTTTGCTTTTCTGACTGTAACTGAGTTATAGAAAAGACAAGAGTGTATCACCATCTTTAGGCAGCCAACTCACTCCCTTTCTACTCAAGAGGCTAGTGGCTTTGGAGTGGTAGGGCTGGAGTCCAGGCCTGGCTCATGAGGCGCCTGCATGATGGATCTGCTAAATGAATCTGTCTGTAAGCACAAAAGTTTATTACACTAGGCCACACTTTATTTAATTTGTGAAATCCTACTGAATCACAAACCCAGACAGTGTGACAAAATTCATAGCACTACATTAATTTCTGGCATTATTTTTTTATTAGATTTATTGTGACTGATTGCTATTTTCTGCATGACTGTAGCCATGTATGAAGATATATGAAGTTATTTTCACTCATGAATATGTTTCCTAGTGTGTTGGCTCATTGCAAGCAAAACAAGTGTAAAATAAAGTTATTCATAGGTATAGAAGACCCATTTAGTAAAGATCTATCTGAAAAGAGGATCCTTGTGTGATATTTTTTGTCAGTTAGCAAACATGAGCTTGGATGGATTTCCAACAGCATCGAGTTCAGTAGGAGGCATTTTGTGACAGGAATGGGTAGTATGATAATAGAATTTATCTTCTTGTTACTGTTTCTCATTTTCCTCCCCTTGATTCATCATTCCAAATGTTCTCTTATGTGCAATTTTCTAGCCATGCTAATAAAAACTATAAGTTTCAGTATTTAATAGAATGGATACTGAAAGACAATTCATTTGAATATTCAGAAAACTTTCAGCTGTTACAAGTCTAGACACACCTTTACCTACTCTTTGCAGTCTTGTTTGATTGTTTAATCATGCCATTTGAAGTATCTAGTTTCACCATTATGTGTCTACTTGCTTTAATTCTAGAGTGACCTACAGGGTTTTTTTCCCCCCTAGAGGTGTACTCTGAAAGTTTGATTTAGCAAATATACTTTTTGCGTACAAATGTAATTTGATAATTCACTATGAAAACCTCAAGCCCTTAGTGAGTTGTGTGCTCAGAATATGTTGCCCTGCACCTGTTCCAGTGCATTATGTATAGTATGCAGTTTTGTCATTCTTTCTCAGAACTATTATCTCACCGCCTGATCTTTATTCACTGGAAGAATGGGAATTCTGCTGTTGACCCCAGGCAAAGTAACAGTCATGTCCTTGCTCAGCAAGCAGTCCTATTGATTTCATTCAAACCATTTGCAGGTCATGCTACCACTTAACATGTATCGGCATGATAGGATAAAGCTGTAGGCAAGCCTAGGAAACAAGCTCTGTCCTCAGACTATGTAGACATCAAGTCCATTTCTGTTATGGATACAGAGCTTTTCACTGTGAAATACGTTTTCACTAGTATAGTGTATTAATACTTGTAATCAACAAATTCCAGACTAGCAGTGGAAAAACTACTACCTATTCTTAGGGCAAACTTAAGTCATACATGGCACAAGGTGTTTTGTGGTTACTCTTTATATGAGTGCTTATATCTTTCACTTATTCCATATTTTTATTCTATTTATGGAATGTCTCCTTCTTTATTACCTATAGTCTCCTTTTTTCCCTGATACTATTTTCTCTCCTAGCTCCAGTTCTTTGGCATCTTTTGATTTGCTTTCTAGTTCTTCAATGACAGCCTGTATTCCTGTTCTTTTTGTTGTTATTTTTCTTACTCCTGTGTCCTCTATCTCTGTGCCCTTTTTTTTTGAATATTTCTCTTACACCTCCTTAAACATAATTTTATTTTCTGCTTTTGTACACTGAGAAGACAATCTTCTCCTTTTTAATGATTCCTTTTTCCATCTCAGTTTCTGCACTTTTAAATTTGCTGTACTTTCTCAGGTTGAACTAAGTTTTATCTGTTCCACTTTTCTACTTTCTCTTTACTTCCACTTGTCCACTCCCCCACTGTCCATTTAATCTATTCTGGCTGTTGTCCATGGTCTACCTCTTTATCCCTACTACTTTATTTCACTTGTCTTGTTCTGTTTCCCAAAGGAACATGGAAGGTGAATTCTGTCCCACCTTTCCTTCATTCTGCAGTATCTCTGCTCGGAGCTTGAGAAGTAGGACAGAAAGTTGGGAAGATATGAAATTACATTTTGAGGTGTGATCATTAATGTACTTCAGACTACATAATTATCACAGCCTTGATTTCTCTTCTAATAGGGAAGCAGAACTCTCTAACACGGAATTTGGGGTTGATAGGTTTTCTTGAAAATCCAACCAGGACTGAAATTACAGTTTAGCTATTATGAGAATAATTTGAGAACACGCACACACACAGTACAACCCTAGTTCAAAAGAATTCACCATAAAAAAAACCAAAACAAAAACATCCCAAAACCTAAACTAAAAGGCTGGAGAATAAAATGGACATATGAGTGAAATGATTTTTTTGCATTATGTTCTTATAGAGGCTTTAGCTAGGGAACTTATTCTTTCACAATTTTTCACTGTGAAATTTTGTTAAAATAAAATTTATCATTTCCAAGAGGCCCATGTAAATTATGCATTGGTTACTGCGTTTTGGATAATTACCTAGTTTGGATCAAAATAGTAACTGTTTCAGGATTCTCCCTCCTGGTTAGAGGAGCTCCTGGTACAGTTTCTACACAGCTGATCAAGCTGTAGCAGTTTGAGTTCACATGAAACAGTGTTATGAGAACAACTGTGGAACAGTCAGCAAAATTTTCCATTGCAAAGCAGGGCCTCTAACAGATTCTTTATTCACTTGAGCAATTGAACTTGTGGAAATCGTCAGCAGTGACCACTGGGTGTCCTAGGTCAGGAAGAAGAAGTGGTCTGTAAGCCAGGTCCCTGCTCTCTTACATGCCAGAAGTAGTTTTGTCACTCCAGGTGAAAATACGAGGCTTCTTTCTTATCCCTGAGGCCACATTTCAATATTGTTCATGCACCATGAAGCCCTCTTGAAAATGTCAGCTGGGGAACTGATATATCTGCTAAGGCTATAATCCTCACATGCCACAGCTGCTGCAAGTCACCACTTGTGATAACATGCCAATTATTTTTCAGCAGCCATGGCAACAAAGTAGAAGAGCTGCCCACTCCTCTCTTAACTGCAAATCCCTGAAGGCTGATCCTCAAGCTTCCTTGGGGCTAACTTGGGAGATCCAAGCAGAATGCAAATATGTTGAAGCAAACTATACTCTAAAAAGCAACAGGGAAAAAGATTATTTTCTATGACTTGTGCATTTAGCAACATGCAAAGTTTTGGTTTTGCATAGAGTTCTCTGCTGAATTTAGACATAAATTTGTGCTTTGGCCATAAGATTGTTACTGTTTACCTTTCACTGCAACCCATGACATACTCCATGATGTGTTACTTTGTAGCATGTTTAATTTACACAACCGTATCAATCAAATTTCTAATAAACTTATTTTATTGTCCAGGCAAAAGGTCTGCTTAGGATTTTATGTATGAGTCAAGAATTCATTGGTGTATGAGCTAAAGATGTTTTAATTAGCTGACTAAAGCTGGTTTATGGTGTTTTGACTTGTTTTTCTCTCTGGATTCTCTTTAATACCAACAGGTGTAGTCAAAACAAAACGTTTTCAGAAATATAGATTTGCTAGTAGCAGGAGCCAATAGTTTGCCTCTCCTGATGGACTATCACCGACCACGGAATCTCCCCATGCTGGCCCCAGGTTAAGCTTGATAATTGTTTTTGACTAAGTCACATACATCTTCTTGCAAGGCATGTGGGACTGAAAAGGTAAATCCAGTGCCAAATTATGCAGTAGATCAAATGTATGAGTCTTTCACCTATTAATACTTAATGGAGGCTTTGATTCTGAAATACAAAATGCATCACGTATATATGCATACAAATTTTTAGAGAGAATTACATGCATGTAATATGGGCAGGATGGCACACAAGTTCTTGAGCTCTGCCTTTAACTGAGAAACAGACAACCTTACAAAGATATTTGAAGCAGTTCACTTACAAACCAGCGGTTTTATAGGAGTGAGGTTAACTTTGTAGGATGAAAATCTTTTCGGTAGTATACTACAATGTTTCTGGCCCAAACTCTACAAAATAATTTTTCAGTTCAGCAGTGGAATTGAGGGAAAATAAAAACTAGTACCAGGCTGAGAATAATTCTTTTGTTCTACATTCTGATAGGAATGGACCAGTGTCCATTAACATGAGTCAGAGCAGTACATGTCCCCAGGTGGGTCAATTTCTTACTTTTTTTCTCCCTATAAGCATAAATACTTTCAGTTTACTTCTTTTTGGATATCTAAAATATTAGTGGGCAACAACAGTCTATACTTTATGAAATATTACCAAATACTATTTCTTTACATAAAAAAAATTGCAAAATGTTGAAGAGTTTAATCTTCTTAGAAGACTCTGTGTATCTCAGGGTCTTTGAAGTACTTCCATTGTTGCTGCCATGTTTTCCTCTGACCTTAAAAAAATGTCTTTCTGCTTCTCAAAGACAGTTTTTGTTCTTTAGGTGATGGTTTATGAGCAGTTATATGGGTAGTCTGCCTCATACTTCCCATCTCCTGGTTATTGTTGTCTTGCTTACACATGAAGGAAGCATCCTCCCAGCCTGGAGCATTGTGTTGACTGACCATGGGTGCAAACATGTCAAAGTTCTCCCAACTTCAAGTGCAGTAGTACTGGTGAAACCATCACAGAATTAATTAAGGGAAACAAAACCAGTGAAGGAAAAAGGTACCAGATGGCAGACACCTAACCCTTGCTTTAATTTCTTTATGTCCTAATACAGGTAATTGACAAATGTGGGTTGTGGATTGGCTTTTGTGTTGTTTTTTTGTTTGTTTGTTTGTTTAATTTTTCCCCTATTTATTGCATGTGGTGAATGGGAACTATAATGAAGGAAAAACTCTATAGGTAAGATTATCTTGCTGGATTTTGCCACCCATTTGGGATGGAAAAGGTATCACTTGGTTTCGTGAGTGTATGCGAGTGTATGTCTGTGCATTCAGACATCCTTCAGTAGTACTTGGTATATTTCATGTTTTTGACCAAAGAGGGATGCCTAGTTTTTGGTAATTTTAAAATAGTGCAGAATCTCTCTTGAATTTCAGCTAGAGTACTCAGCCCTGGGTAGAAGCATCCATACCTTTTAAATCGTTCATGCAATAGTTTGCATTTAGTTAATTTAGTTTGCATGATCAAGAGTCCCTGAGCAGGCTGAAAATTGCAGCCTGCAAGAGGTAGCAGTTGAGAAAATGCCACTTCTATTGCTCAGCACATCATTATTTCAGTGCTTGAAGCTCTTTTTCAAAAAGAGCAAAGGGGCTTGCAAAGGCTATTTTCTCAGTTTGCATGTTTAATCAAGCCTTGAATTTCAGAAATTGCAATTTACTCAAGAAAAAGCCTAAGTGCCCATTTAATTTTTCATTCATAGCAGATAGGTATTATCTGCTTTTAGCTAAATGTTCTTAAGCGTTTTAGACTTTGACCTCTCATAATTTCATCCAAATTTGTAGTAAAAGATTAGAACAGTAATTACTGGGGGAAGGTTTTGTAGGTTTATGCTCTCTGTGTTTTCTGAATATTGGTGGTTTCTCTAGGCTGGTTCTGCCTCACTTGTTTTTCTGGAGTTTTTATTTGTAAACACACTTTTGGAGTCACACTTTTGGGTCCTTCTTATGCACTGGACTAGCAAAGGCAGGGGAAATTAGAATAGGAATTGTTCCAGCACACTACAGTTTCTGAAAGGCATTAAATAAATAATTTGGGACAGACATGAGCTCAAGGGTGCTTCACAAAGGCAAGTCACAACTTCTTGATTTCAAACCTTTCTTAATCTGTAATAGGTGTTCATTCGGAAAAAGTTTTTGCAACACATGTGCTCTCCCACATATCCTTTTGCATTGCAACATTTAGTACCTTGATATCCTCAGAGGATATTGCATAAGGACTCATTCACATACAAGCAAGTTTTCCTTCCTCTCTTACTCATTATTTTTATGCCAACCCTTTATGCCAGGAGGAGTGCAGTCTGTCAGATTTAAGCTCCATCTCAGTATTAGAAAAACAAAATATTAGATGGAGATATTTGCAAAGGTATTGTATGACACATGCTCAGTGATACACCTACCTGAGTTCTGTAAACCAAGAATGGTTCACTGTGTCTCATCTTAAAAGAGTAATCTATGTAAAATTTAAATGTTTTATTTGTGAAAGCTGTGAATAATGTTTAATGTTTAATGTTAAGCTGTGAATAATGTTTATTGTTTCAGCTTTTTAAAACTCTTAATTTTTTTTTTCATCCAATCTTTTGTTTGAGCGTCATTCAGTTCCATTAAGAAAATATTAAATGAATCCTCAGGTGAATTCTTAATATAGGAGTGTTTGTGATAAATCTATAAGGTTTTTGTTTTGTTTGAACTCAGGATTCTCTCACTCAGAATCAAATTTATGAAGTCTGATAACTGCCATAAAATTGGCAACATCTGATGATTTACAAGTCCAAGTTGCTAGAAGAACTTTCCTGTTTGGAGGTTCCTACATCGCTAATTTTCTTTTGCAAGTCCATATTTCAGAGGCAAGACTTCCATTTTGAAATCTAGAAAATCAAAATTGAAACAAAAGATTAAGCACATGGTTCTAAACTCAGTGTAATGATTTGAATGCAAATCTGAGTATCTGAAATTGTGAAATCTGAAATGCCTTCCACTTTGTTTGTTTGTTTAAATACAAGGAAAGGAGTAAATTCTGGTTGGACGTCTTATTTAATTCAACATAAGCTTTCTTGTAGGTTCATTGCTACATGCACCACACTGGTTTAATTCCTCGTTTTTTCACCCTGACAGAAAAGCCCTGCTTCATTGCAGAAGGTTCTGGAGGTAGGTCATAAATTATTAGTTTAACTTTCTGAGAGAAAGGCAGCATTCAGTAAGTGGAACATAGACAAGAGCAGCTCAGAGCAGACTTGACAAGGTGAAGTTTAGAGTGCCTTTTGTCCTTTACCCAAAGGCTTGTTCTAAGAATTTAGAAAGCAGTGTGTTGTCAAACCAGCAGTGGATTTCACAATGTCTGTATTAAGATCTATTATGATTTTGGAGGATTGCAAGTCCCACTTTGTGTACAAAACAAGTCTGACACATGTGCATTAACCAGAGCAAGGACTTGAACTTTGATTTCCTGTATTATTGCTGAGTGACGTAAGTGCTAGATAACAGAGTAAATCACACTTTCTTAATTTAGACCAAACAGTATTTAGATTATTGATACAATGTAGATCATCCTCAATGAAAAAAAAAAAATGAGAGAGATTAAACATCTACCAAAATAATCTTGAGAGTGCTTACCTAATTAATGAAATGATTAACTTTATGATAGATGAGCTAAGGTGTCTAGTCTGTGTTCAGGAAGAGACTTAGCTCTCGTTCTGGCTGAGTGCTCTGATTACAAGAGTAGTTATTTGCTGTGAAAGAAGGGCTATTTTACCCACAACCTGCAGTTGTGGGCTATTTTACCCACAACCAGGCAAGAAAAATCCCTCTAAAAAGTGATTATATTGTACCTGATATGTATAGAATCATATAATTACAGAATTGTTTAGTTTGAAAAAGAACTTTAAGATAATAAACCATTAACATAGCACTGCCAAGTCCAGCATTAAGCCATGTCCCTAAGTGCCACATGTACACATCTATTCAATGCCACCAGGAATGCTGATTCCACCACTTCCTCGGGAACCCTTTTCCAATGCTCCAAAAACCTTTCAACAAAGAAATTTTTCCCAATATCCAGTCTAAACCTCGCCTGTTGCAACTTGAGACCATTTCCTCTTGTCCTAACACTTGCTGCTTGGTAGAAGAGAATGACCTTCACCTCACTACAACGTCCTTTCAGGTGGTTGTAGAGAGCAGGAAGGCTCCTTCTGAGCCTACTTTTCTCTGGGCTAAACACCCCCAGCTCCCTCACCCAATACTCATAAAACCTATGCTCTAGACTCTTCATCAGCTCCATTGTCCTTTGGATGCTTCTTTGGCACGTATGTGTAGGCACATACATAACATAAAATGGAGGCACACTTCAGAAATTTGTATTATTTTAAAGGAAAAGCTTTCTGCCTTGGCACCTCTGACCAGCTGAAATTCCATGATAGATGTAGTGGCTGATTCTGCTATCTGCATTTTACCAGAACTCATATTTGATAATATTTGACACCATTTTGCATGTAGGTTTACTTCATAAGTAAATGAGATTTTTCTGGAGAACAGTATGCTCTTAGATTTACCATATGAGAAAACTATTCCTTATGTTTTCAAATTGGGAATTTTGTAATATGTTATACTGAATGTTCATAATATGTCCAAATTTTAAATCATTAGTATAATTAAAATGCAATAAATGTTGTGATATTTAAATATTGCTCTTATAGAAGGTATTGTCATTAGGCATCTAGACAATTCAGTAGTCTGGTTCCTTGGGTGTAGGGAAATATCATGCAGGAATGAGGCATTTCTGGAGTGAAAAACCAGCCAATTTAGGAATGGAGAAATTCTCCTCAAAGGCATTGGAGCAAATCCTCCACTTACAGTAAATACCATAGTATTTTCACACAGTAATTGCAGGAGGCATCACTTTTTAGGACAGCCTATGGAAATCCACAAAACAGCACAGTGTGTGGTGCTGAATTATTCCAAGAAGTAGGAAAAACTCACTGTATGTTCAGGGAGTAAAAAAGAAAACACCTGGACCAGATATTTAGAGTACAGTTAGCTCAATGCCTCTAGTTGGAATTTGAACTATTGCTGCAGAACAACAGAAAGGAAAAAGAATAGGTCTGTGGTTTGGGGTTTTTGTTTGCTTGCTTGTTTGTTTGTTTGGCTGGTTGGTTGGTTGGTTGATTGGTTGTTTTTCTTAGGGGAAAAAGTAAAAGCGGTTTACCTGTGAAAGGTGTCTTCTCTTGTATTTTCTTCATCTAGTTTATGCTCTGCAAAAGCCATAACAGGGTCAGGGAACAGATGCCAAATATAGCATGTTGGTCCTGGAGTTTCCTTAACCTTCATTCAGAGTTAGACATAGACATAAGGGGGCGGGGGAAAAGAAACTGAGTAGCAAAAAAAGTCACCACATAGGATGTAAAATTTTAAAGTTGATATGGTGTAATTAAGCAGTGTCCAGATGTGATTATGATATTTGCATTGTATATGCAGTACAGTACTTCCCATGGTGACTGGATGGGACATTACATTTTCATTGTTCTGTACTTTAATCCTAGAATTCATTGTTACTGATAACATCAAGCGATACCATAGTATTATACGAGTTAATGTCTATAAAGTCTCTCTTCAGCCACCCAGCTGGCTTTGACTCTCAGTTCATCAGATGTTAAACATTATAAAACAGTGCAGGATTGTTCCCACCTTAAAGTCCAACACTAAGCTTATGATGAAATAGGTAATTTTATTCCTTTTTTCTTGGTAAGGACAACAGTAATTCTCTTTTTCACCTAACAGTCTATTTTTGTAATGGTCTCAGTTCCTCTGATGATGGCAGTTACCACAATGAGAAAAAGCAGGGAGTGGGATCCAGTTCATCTGATATAGGTCCGGATTTTCTGTCATGGTCTATTGCTCGATAATTTATTTTTGATTTTGCAGTTCAAAGATTATGGGAGGTGGATCCCTAGAGTTGCTGCATATTCAAGGCTCTTATTCTGCTAAATTGAGCTCCAGATGCAGCTTAGTCCTACCAAGGAACAAAGACCTATGGACCCTTGATTTCTGAAACCTTGCAGTGAAAAATAAGACAGCAATCCTTCATCTTCCCCAGTAAGCCTGAAAGATGGGGCATTTTTAGTACATGAAGCTGAAGTTTATCTTTTGATTCATTTTTTCAGATAAAGATCTATACCACCAAGAACTCACATTTCGGTTAGAAACTCAAAGCTTATGCAATTGTGGTAATCATCTTACGCACAAAGTTAATGAGACATAAAGTTCCCTACCTTCTTCACAAACACCAAAAATACCTGGCAGCAAGTAAATATTTAATTTTTTTTTTTTTTTAGCAGCCATTTATTCCAGTTATTGAAATCAATTTATTAGTTAACTGGGATGCATCTCATTTCACACACTTCCACTATGTACCAAACATTACTTCAATTTTGCCATGTGGATTGCAGATACTCTTGGCCTGGACCAGGAAGGAGGAAGCCAAGGATACATTTTAGCTGGAGACAGCCTGCTAAAGGGTAGCTAATGATAACATCCTTCCCTTCATTCAGCAAGGATTTCCTTAACTAACTTTATTGTGACCTAGGGAAAAAATAAAATCCTAAAAATCCACCAGGTTTCAGCTGAATAAAAGTCTTCCAAAAGGACAGTTGTTTTCTTTTTTTTTTCAGTGGACTTTTAGGCTAAGACACCTCTGCCTAAACTATAAAGAAAGATTTAAAGGCATTTTTGTATAGGTAGAGGTGTAGGTTTTGCCAGTCTGTATGTGTACACAATAAGACGTACAGAAGAGAACAAGTTTTGCTTCCACTGTTGACAGCAGCTGTAAAAAGCAGTAGAACTTTAAATACGGTAAATCAACTTGGGGGAGTGGAGAATTTTGGAAACAGTATTTTGCAGTAAGGCCCAAAATACTGCAGAAGGAATAGAATGTGTTTCAGCTCATATCCTGCACAGGGCTTCTCCAAATACATAGGTGACAAAATGAATACTGGGAAAAAAGCGGGCTTATTGCTCAACAAGATGGAGCATCTTGAGTTCATGAGCCATAGAACAGGCTGATATGCTGAATGTCTTATTTGCCTCAGCAATGTGCCCAAGCACCACAAAAGGCAAATGGCATCCTGGGCTGCACTGGGAGAAGTGTGTCCTCAAATGGAGGGAGGTGATTCTTCCCCTCCATTGAGCACCAGTGAGGCCATGGCTAGAGGGCTGTGTCTAGGTCTGGTCTCCCCAGTGTAAGAAAGACATGGATATACTAGATAGAGTCAAGTGAAGGGCCGCCAAGTTGATGGAGCAACCAGAGCATCTATCCTATGAAGAAAAGCTGAAAGAGCTGGGACTGTTCAGCCTGGAGAAATGAAGGCCTAGAAGGCATGTCATTGTTATATATAAATACCAGGAAAGGGTGCAAAAAGGATGGATCCAGCCTCTTTGCAGTGGTGCCCAGTGACAGGCCAAGAGGCAACGGGCAGAAACAGAAACACAGAAGGGTTTTTTGGCACATCAGGAAACACTTTTTTAATGTGAGAGGGACTGAGCACTGACACAGGGTGCTTATAGAGATGGTGGAGTCTCCATCCTTGGAGATATTCACAAGCCATCTGGACATGGTACTGAGCAGCTTGCTCTAGATGGCCCTGCTTGAGCAGTGGAGTGGACTAGATGATCTCCAGAGGTCCTTTCCAGCTTCAAACCTTCTGTGATTCTGGGATCCCATTTATAGATCAGAGGATCCTTAACTGAGATGAGAGCCATTATTTCTTTCAAGCCAGAGTGAAAAGTAGGGTACACAGTTCTGGTGTAACTTCAGTATTACTGTGTTTTCAAAGTTATGCCTTGGAGAATGAACTTGCCTTCATGGTTTTAGAGGGCAATAACTGTTTTCTCAAGTAATTCTTTCTCTCTAAACATCTGTATGAGAAACATGCTGACAACAATAATTTAATCTCTCACATGCTTTTGAGTAGTCCATAGAGTCTAGTTACACAGTGGACCATGAAATTAAGTTACCAGTAGACACAAAAGGAAGATCTGTCTGCTCCATTATTACACAATAAAGAGAGCTATCACACCACCTCTTTGCCTATCTAAACCTGAACTTAATCACAATATAGGGAGTCCGTGTTTTCTTGTAATTATGAGTGGTTCTAATTCACACAATACCTGCATATTATAGATGCCTATAAACAAGATGTTAGGACTGGATAAAACATTTATACTTCTAAAAATCATATGTTGTCATAACCTGAGATAAGATATATCAATTCCCTCCAAAGATTGTTTAAAATGCATTTAAAGCATTTTGTCCGTGTATTAGTGTTTGGCAGAGGAGAAAAAAACAATTCTACAAAGTGGATTATGCATGAATGCATTTTATCAACATGGTACAAATGTAACAAGTGATGAAAAAAAGCCTTTCTCTACCACCCTTTCATTCGCCGTAGCATTCTGCAACTTTTTTACAGCTAAAGGACTAGTTGAATTATGTATGGTAAAATAAAAGACAAAACAAATAGTATCTCTACAGTACTATAGTATATAGTAGCAAACATTGGAAAACAAGAAAAGAAAGATTAAAAGAAACGCAACCAAATAACAAAATACAGGAACAGTAAAGACAACATTAGTATATTGATGATTTTTTTTTTTTTCAAAACCAAAAAAAAAGTGTGAAACAAAGCCTTCCTGTGGGAAATCTTGAATGGAAAATCTAAATATCCTCTAAGAATTAATCACTTCCTTCACTGTATAATATCTCAAAAATTATTTTCCCCAGGTAAGACTGTGTAATTTCTATGGCCATTGAATCTCATGTGTCTTTGTAGATTTCTGTTGTAGCATCTGCACAAGTCTGCAGGAAGCACCCTAACATCACTTCCAAGTAAGGTACTGGAACAATACAGACAGGCTTGTGTACTTGAACGCTCAGTAAGCTACCGAGGCACACACTTGATGAAGGACCTATGCTGGGTATCTTCTCAGCTTAGCCTGTAACTGGTGGGTGACTCTGGAAAAGACATAAATTTTTTGTCACTCAGCTTCTTATGACCTGATTTACCCCACATGGCAGTGTGGGTATGTTGGTTAATTTCACGAAGAACATGCACAAGGGCTCTGGTGTGGCTGTTATCACCATGGGAGTTAGATGTGCTCTTTGCTGATGGCCCTCTCTGGGAAAATGCTGAACAGCATGTCTCCTATAGACTCCAGGAAAGCAGAAAGCATTCAGCCCTCTGATAGTTTAAATTGTTTAAATTTTTTCTCCTTCTTTTTTCTTTATATATTCAGAACAACCAGAATGTATAAGTTACTAGAAAGAAAAAAGAGATTTAATCCGCCTGAGTGTACATTGTACAGTTTGTATTCAGCAATTAATGCAGCTGAAGCTTGATGCAGTAGTACTATGAACCCACGTAAATTACTTTACATTATTTGATAATTAAAGATCAATCTTAAAACAGGAACATAAACCGTGTGTGTGTTTGTGTCTGTGTGTGAATAGAACTAAATAATATTCTAAAAGTAAGCCTAAAAAATTGGAAGATATATCAACCCTTGCTGAAAGGGCCTAGAAAAATTGAACTACAGAAGGGAAAAAACCCACAGGTAAATAACAGGGGTTACTAGCTAGGAGCCTAACAAGTGTCTATTCTTCAATGCTCTTTTCAGGCCTTAATTTGCCTGGCTTATCCAGACAGATGAGTGAGGTCTGTGCCACCAAAGTCCCAGTTTATGAATTTTTTTCTGATGGCTGAGCACTTGGCTGTCGAATGTAGAATCTGTTCATGCACTGATCAAGACAGGAAGAGGCTGCATTTTTACGGGAGTAAGAAAACCTTGTCAAGGTTTGGTAACTGAAGTCAAAGAAAATCTGTATATTTTGAAGTGCAGTGAAAGAAAGTTAGTGTGTGCATTTTTATTTGCCTTTACTTGCACACCATTATGAAAAAAGCAGGTAACACTTTTATTAGTATTTTTTAAATGTGTGTTCAAACTCGATAAAAAGTAAAATGCTGAAATCAGTTATCAGGGCAGGGGAGGACAGCAGTTACTTCTGGGCAGTGTCTTTGTGTAATTGCATCAGCAACATGTTCTTTAAGGGTATTTTGGTCTATGTGCTGACCATATTCCCTTCATTTCTCCTTCCTCAATGAAGTTAAGAAGACTTCTGACCAAGGCAAGGTGCAAGTATTTGATCCTATATCCCCAAAAATTCTATGGTCTTTTGAAGGCCTCTCTTAGTACACTTTGTAATTTCCATATTTAAGTGGTGAATAGGAGATAAACTAGTAAACTTTTTTTTTCAAATCAAACAGGAAAGATCTTTACCCAACTTCAATTATCATGAGTATTATCTGTGAGGATCACAGACATCTGACTGAGAAATGGAAGGGACATGGGAAGAACCACTTGCCTGCCAGACTGGCCTATATAGGATACAGGGAAGTAGCCTCTGCTCACAGGACCTTCAGATCAAGCACTTCACTTCTCTTGCATGGTTCTGAAGTGTGCAACTGTGTGGCAAGCAAGAGCTGTGCTCATTTCTGCCTAAACCAGAGGTGTGTTCAGTACAATTATCTATTTGCTGATATAATTAGATGTCACTCAGGCATTTATCATGTGTTGCATTTCACTGGACTTTAATTTTTGCAGGAATTTTGCTTACAGACCTCAGAGCAAGTTTTTCTAAAGGACTATGCACTTTGCAATGGGAAAGTTTAAAATTTCTTTCCTACGCCAGCACAAATAAAATTTCACCACCTGGAACCAAGTTCATGTATTTGTTTCCAAATGAGAAAAACAAAGTAATAAACCAGTTAGTCACTGCTAATGAATTCTATGGTAATTAAAAGTGTAACAATTGTAAAAGCTTTGCTTCACTTGATGTCTTTGAATTGCATTGAATCTCTCTTCTTTCAAATGAACAGTCTGGTTCTTGGATCCAAATTTTTCTCTAACATAGACTTCTTGATATCCTGCTATTTTGAAACCATAATTTATCAGTCTTTATTGACTTGTAGATCCATTGTAACTGAAAATCAATCTGAATACAAATCTTAGTCCTTGACAACCTAAAATGGTGACAGAACTGAGATTTCTATCCTGTTTTTTCCTTCTTCCACAGAGCTCAATAAAGAGCTGTAAAAACCTCTAAATCTCTAACTTTGTTAGTGATTTTAGTTAGCAAGACGATGAGATGAGGATAGAATGGTTTAACAAAGCTCAAGTAAATACAGTGCATTAGAAAATGGTGTTGAGAACCTACAACCAAAAAAAAAAAGTTTTTAACATTTATGTTCTTGGTTAGATGTGATATGGCTCTGTAGACAACTGCATTGTGTGCTATACAAATTTAGAACAGGGGAAAATAAATTTTCTCGTAATGTCTTTGTAAACCCTCAAATAGAACAAAAAAAGCATGAGGTGGTAAATGTCCCCTTCTTATTCATCTTAGTGGAAAGTTAATTTTAATCCCAATTTTTCAGTTTTAATATAGAAAGAACTACAGAGAGAAGCAGAAGAAGTAAGACTAAGTAAGAATAGTAAAATTCCCTTTTTTTTTTTTTGTTTTTGTTTTTAATAATCATCTCCTTTCTCTGCAGTTGCTTAAGGTATTTTTTGTGTTACAATTTCCCCAGCTGAAAAACTTTGACACTCAATCTACAGTGATCTTGGGCAGGGTTCCCTCTGTGGTTTTCCCCTAAAAGTGAGTGGAATCAGAGGCTTTTTTTTTTTTTTTTAGCTTCTTGAAAACTCTCTGGTGCATTACCAGCTCCCACCCCACCGCACAGCAATTGACCTCAGCATTTTATGAGGAACTAAGGGGGCTGAACAATAAAGTATTATTCACACTCACACAAGGATGGCTTAAGACATTATTCATTTTATTATTCAGCATGGATGAGATACTTCCAAACGAATTATTGATTTCATCATAAATCACCTGGTTTTCGTCTATGGAAGATTAAGTTTGCTGCTTTGCTGACTGCAATTCAAAACAGAAGTTTGTATGGAAGACTAGTCAATGTACAGAAGCTACACAATTAATCCATATTTCTGCTTTGATTCAGCTAGCATTTTGGACACTTGAGTATTTCAATAAAAGTGACAAGGTTGTTTTTCACACATCATGAATTAGGACTGTTTAAATACAACAGCCATAACCATCTTTGATATGTAAGTAAAGCATCCTGTTGGTAAGGTCAGTTGAAGCAATTAAAATTTATTGGACAATTCCAACAGACTTAACTGTCTGAAGACAATTCTTGTGAGGAAGTTTGCTTCTAGATAGCTTAACCATCTAGCAATGGAAGTTCAGAGTTGGGGTTTTTCTTTGGTTTTTGTTTTTTGGTTTTTTAATAAAATTTTAAAATGAGGTCAGATCTGGAATTTCTCCCAAATGAATAGAGATATTTAAGAAATAATTGGATATAGACCTGGAATCACCAAATGCAAGATGTGTACTGTCTCAAAAGTACAACTGGAACATGTAAAGGCATTTTAAATGTAAATGCATTCTTCTAGTCAGGAATAAATCAGAACTGAGCAACTAATAATCACACATTCAGCTGTTCTTATATATTTATATAGTTTTGGTTTGGTTTGGTTTTGATAGGTTTCTTTTGTCTGTTTTCTGTTTTAATCTGTTTTAGTCAACTGCCTACATTGATCAGTACAGAATTAACCTATATGTGAAGTAAAAGGAAAAAAACCTTCTGGTAAAGACAGCTCTTTTTCTCCTCTCCTTCATCCCTTCTTCTCCCCTATAACAGATGTAAAATCTATGAAGAGAGCCCAAGGAGCAGAAAGTGTATTGCTGGCAAAAGGCTGGGACTTAAAGGCTAAGTCGTGGGTCAACAGGAAAAAAAAGAAAAATCAAAAGGAATTAGCATTTACAAAAGAGGGTATAAAGTTCTGGAAGTTGAGGAATGAACAAACAAAGCAAAGACTGAAAGATCAGCACTAAATCCATACTTTATCTCAGCTTTCTGTCTGCAGACTGATGGTGGAAACAAAAAGAAAGCCAGATGGTAAATGAGAATGAGGATGAAACCAAGCTCGGCCATAGATGAGCTAGAAGCAGAAATCAGATGCTAAGTCTGCGCTGCAGGGGAAAAGCAAACATGAGGAGCACCATATGGTCAAGATGCCAACTTGCTTTGTAACACCTGTATGTCCCGTCCTGCTACTAAGCAATTAAATAGAGTTTATACAGATAAACCATACCCAGTTCTTTGTCCTGAAAGGGTGGTCATCTATTGTTGCTACAGCTCCAGCTTCTCAAGTCAATTTATCAATTGGTTGAATACAATTTGTTTTAAATATGGACAGAAGAAAAGGAAGTAACAAAATACTGACATTTCATGGCAGCCTCCTCATTTGGCAACTCCAGACCAATGAAACCCATCCATGCACATCAGGAAACAACCATGACCCCACAGCTGTCCCACTTGCAAGATCCATTACAGTGTTTAACTGTTTAATATTTTCTATATGACTCTCTTGATTAAAAAAAAAAAAAGGTTGTTCTTTAGTCAGACAAACAGTCTTTGTATGATTTAGGATTAAGGCCCTGATTAAAACAAAGCACAGTGTGTTTTAATCAAGATGAGGCATAAGGTGAATTCTGCTTGTGCTTTTCTACTTGCCCTATGGCTGATGCATGTTGGAGTTTGAGCAGCACCCACTGACCTGAGACAGGGAACATATGTGTTGCAGAATGCTGTTTCACACAGACCCCTATCAGTCAGTGCCTAGCAGCAATTTGGATATTTAAACCATACGAGTTACAGGGTTTTCCCATAACTCTCCCTCACCTGCTGAGGTATAAAACCAAGTGACATACAACAGAGTTCTCATTGTCATTGCTGAAAAGTATTGATGTGAAAACTAATTAACTGGTCTGCCTCTGAGAAGAGCCCATGTTTGTTTGGGTTAGAAATTTTAGTTGTTCTAGCCTGTACCCTTGGATGCGATAAGACATTTTGGAAAAATCTGTTTTTCCATTGTCTTTCCAATAATAGCTCCATAAGATTCAAATGGCAACTTAAACAAAATAACTCTGTTACTTTCTGTCATTCTACAGTTCACCTCGTCCTGTTAGTTTCTGTCCATGTTATTTCACTACCTCGTATCAAAATGTAAAAACTGCAGTTTCTTGATCCGCATCCCAGGTAAGATAATCCTATCACTTTTTAACAATTCAGAATATAGTGCTGTTGGATTCAACGATTTTAAAGGTCTTTTCCAACCTTGATTGTAGGATTCTTACAGACACCAAAACTATTTTTTTTTCAGCAGTTTCCACAAAAAGAAACACAGACTAAGCGCCAGGCCTCACAAACCCAGCAGCTGATAAGGCAATGAGGTTGCAAACTTCATCACCAAACTGATCTTAAAAAACAGAAGCAGAGTGTTCTTTTCCTCAGAGGATTTGTTCTAAGGAGAAAATACAACTGGTTTTGATACCAATTTGATGACAAATGCAGGCCAAGTAGGCTTGGTTCCATCATTTTTTTTTCTTTTTTCATTATGTGTATCAGGCACCTTAACAAGCTACAGCAGGGAAGGCACTAGTCACATCTATGGTTGCCTACTGCCTGTGTATCTTCCTGACTCTTTATCCTGCTCCTTTTCTACACAGCAAATCTACTGGCAATTAAGAGCTACATGGAGTTCATTAATGAATAACAGACCTAGATTTATGATCTTTCAGAGGAAAACTTCAATTTCCTCCCAGCTTCCTCCCTCACACAGTGTATTGACATTAGAGGCAAGAGAAAACAATGTTTTTATACGCATTTCTTATCCTACCCACATAAACTACGCAAAGGTGAATGTGCTACAGTTTACACAGAAACAAAAAGCAGTTGCAGCAAAGTTTCATTTCCTTTGCAGCTGAACAAGAAACAACTATATCAGGAGCAATGACTAAAAAAACCTGTTCTTTCACTTAATGATATACTATAATAAACCCCATAAATGCATTGTCCAAAAAAGCAGCATTTTCAGATGAGCCTAACTTGACCATGTATTAGGAATTATAATTTCTAACCTATTTATGCTTCTGTTTCTGTTCCTGGCACTCCCAGCCTCTGCAATGCCCGGGGATGACAGAGACTGAAGAGCCTGCACAGCTGTGACAGCTTTGTGCCCTAGACCTGTTGCTGGTCTGCTTGCTCACAGTCAAGGCAAAACAGTGCTGACTTGCAAGGGGGTGCTGTGATTTCGTATCTTCAAGCATAAAGAAGCAGAAGAATAAAAAATAGCCCCTCTTTAAGACATACCAGTATTCTTCCTCAAGGACATTTACTTCTACTGGGTTTATTGTAGGAGGCCAGAAGCACAGCAGAGACTAAAGTAGAGCTCTTAAATGTGACCAGATCTGTGTGGATTAGCACTGAAGACATCTAGAAAAGATCAATATTCCCATCAGATATTTTAGGACTGCCTGAGATTTTTAAACTTAAACAAAATCCTTCTATATAAACCTCTTACATGGACTAAGAGCAAAAACTATCAGAACATATATAGCATATTTCTCAGTGTTTTGGAAGTTAAGAGTATGCTTAAAAATACTTTTTTTAAAATTAAAAATACAGTGGCCTAGAATCTCCAGTAATTAGGAAAATAGTTGAACACAGGTTTTTTTCTGTACGTTATTTTCTCTATTTGACTTCCACTTCCAGGTCAGCCATTTGAGCCATCATCACTGAAGTTCTAATTACTAACATCCCTTCAGTCAGAAGTGTTGCTACTCAGTTCTCTAAGGAAATGAAAGAACAGTAGTCCTGCCTCAGAACAGCAATACATCTTTCTCTTTATTAGGAGCTCTTCAAAGTCTCTATTTTTTGAGACAATTATCCTAATACAGAGTTGAAGGATTTAGTTTCAACACTAACTTAATGTGTCATCATTTTTGCAATTGTGCTTGTACAGTTACATCCATATATGATATTTTACAGGAAAAAAGGGAAATATGGAAAGAGATTTGGGAAATGTCCAGTTGATGTACATTTTTAATGGAGTATGATACCATATAATTTCTGTAGTGGTGAGATAAGTCAATGGTGCAACAGAAAAAGAAAAAAATCAACAAGTATGTGTGAAGCATGTGAGAAGAAAGTATTTTACTACATCATTAGCATTTATCCTTTACTATACCACTGAGCTACATACAAAATGGTTTTGCTGCTGCTATCCCAAGTTAAGCATGTGAAACTAATCAGTTTCTTTAGTTGATCAATTGGTTAGTTTTTTGGCTAGCAAAATTTCAACTCTAATCAAAACCAAGGAAAAGTTAACTGTGACAATTTACAAAGATTATTTTTGTTTTATTTTATTAAGTCTTATTAAAAGTCTTTACATTAAAGTTGAAAGAAATTTCAATTACTTTGAAATGTCAGAAGAAAACATTATAGCACCAAAATGAATGAACTGGTTAAACTAAAATAAATTAACCAATTTTCCATGTCACCAGATCTAACTCCCATCAAAATCCAGTTTAGTTAAAATAATTGTCCTATAACAGTTTAAAATGAGAAATAATTTCTTAGGAACAGTAAGAAGTTTGGCTCTTCTGTTCACATCTGTATGTCCATTTTCTGTGCTCATGAACCGAAAATAGAGTTCAGAAAACCTTTATGTTTAACCAACCATGAAGCTTCCCTTTTAGTGTAATGCTCCCTTTAATAATTTCTGTATAATAATGGTATGAACACAACTATGTTTAAGAAGATATTTAAGGACAGTTTTTCTCTTAAAAGTAACACAAGGCATAATGTATCTTTCCTTCTTCATGAGAAGGATGAGAAAATGATCAGTCTCTTCTTTATTCTCCTCAGTGCTTTAGAAACATGTATTTACATAAATTAGCTGCAATTAAGTAGCAGATACTATTGACCTGGGAGGCACTAGGTTTGTGATACTTTATTCTGTCTGCATATCTTTTCCATCTCTGAAGCAATACTGGATCATTAGTTGGCAAACTTCAGTGCTTTGGTGCCTGGTCCAAGCAGCTGCAGGCTCCCTTCAATTCCCTCTATAACCTTAATGCTGCTGTGCTCATCACATGATCAAGCTTTCAAAAACAGGCCAAGCACTGGTATGTGCTTCCAGAAAGCACATCACAGGGTCTTCAGCAGAGATGAAGTGCAAGCAAAGCAAAGGAAAGCTGGAGCACCTTTGTGACAGATTTGATAATCTGGTACAGCACCTGATAGACATCACACCTCTGTGTAATGATCTGGCATCTCCTTTGCCACTGTCAGGATGTCCCACTGCAAGGGCACCACCAGCTCTTTTCAGCCTTCAGCAAATGCCACAGTGTCTACCTTATGCTCCTGCTCACAGCAGGATCCCTTGGCCTCTAACAGAGCTTGCAGAAGCTGAACATCACCACTGCTGTGCACAGCCAAGGACTCCTTGGTTCTACTTCACTTTAACAACTTTGGAAAAAATGTCTGTATTATTTCCATGCTCCTTTTGAAATCTAGAGTATTGAAGACATCTCCATGGAAGAAGAAATACCAAAACACTGCTTATGAAGAAGATCTTAAGCATTTTAGATTCATCATAAAAAAAAAAAAAAAGGACACACAAAAAATAAGCTGCTGCTCATATGACGAAAGTCAAGTGTCAATATTTAGATGGTTATATGTTTTAGTTACTTTGCTGCCAAACAACATTTTACTTGATATTTCTTGGTTTACAGTGTGTGTGAGTCAGCTGTCATCAGGAACTCATGCAGATTTGCAAACAAAAGTAGACAATCTGCTAACAAAACAGAATGGATATGTAGATTGAAAATGATTTCTCTTTCATTTAAGGCCAAATTGGCTAAAGCCAGCCTCCAAAATGGAAGACATGTCTGTCAACAATATCTCTCATCATCGTTTATTAATTCAGGCCTTGATTATTCTATCAGTCTAACTGGCAGTGCATCTACAGTTACACAATACAGTGGTCATAATAAATCATAATGACTTGTCATTTAGTTAAATAGCTATTTACATAATAAATTATTTATATAATCTGAAATATTAACAATACTGACATAGGACTGCCAAATGTTTTCCTGCAGAATTGTTTTTCTACTCTTAATGTTCTCCAAGAAAAGGAATCTCCAGGTCTGCTTGATTTCAGTCTCCTCATAACTATGAAAACTCTCTTTTTGCTGTTTCATTGAAGAAGACATCTTTTCACAACCTTGAACTTACTCATACAATCTGATTTTCCTATAACCCTCTCATCTTTCATAGAGTAAAATACTTTCTAAAGAAAATGACAGAATCTGACATAATCTTATCAACCCACAGTTATTTTTCCTTAGGCAGTGGCTATTTTCCATGTCATAGTTGCAGAATTTTCTCAACCCACCTTCACACCTCACATTTTCACTTGGACATGAAGGCATCTCTTTGCAACTTTTGAATACTTATCCCCAGGCTTTCTCACATAAAGATGTGAGAGGGATGAATTACATTCCCAAGTATTTTTCATCTATTTCAGAGGAGACACCTGAATAAGCCTGCATTACCTACATTTCCACTTGTAAGCCCTCACCTTATGCTCTATCTTGGTCTGCCCTTCCCAGGCCTCATAAAAATGAATCATTTCAATGAATGCAACTGCCAGGGACTAGTTCAGTGAGCCCATGTGTGGGATACAGACGAACACTTGCTTGGAGTTCTGCATGGAGATGCTGGAAGAAGAGACTGGCAATGGGAAACCTGGCAAGGAATAGTAAGACAGTGGGGGTGAAAAGCTGTTCAGACTCTGGAAGAAGGGAATAAGCCTCCTGAGAAACAGACTTGCTTTGTACCCTCTCGAGTCCCATCCATTTCACACCTCTTTTCATCCTTTGGGAGAAATCATCCATCTATCCCAGCTGAAACACTGTTAAAACCTTTATTCTCTTCCAGCCTTGTGATGGGCCACCAGGAGCCTGCAGCCTGTGATGTCTCTGCAAACCACACCTTCACCTGTCGAAATGACTCCCACTCTCCTGCACAGTATACTGGTCAGAGGATGATCCCATCTTCAAAGCAAAAAACTGTCATTCCCACAGAATGTGTCCTTCTCACATGAGAAAATACCTCAGCGACAGGAGATGCCCCTGTGGCCTTTGCAAGGAGGGAGGGAGGATGCTGCTTAGGAAGGGTAAATGTAGATAAATTGGGAGCTGGATTGGTGCTTCAGTGAAAATCTTTGTGAAATTCTGTTGGACTGAGTTTCCAAAGTGAAACCAGCTCTCACACACTAAAACCTCTCCGAGAACTAAACCACAAAGGATGAATAAAACCAGAGGATTTGCTTCATGCTGCTCTGAACCACACTGAAAGCACAGGCATAGTACATGCTGGTGAGGAAGATGCAGCAGCTCAAAAAGGGCAGCTCAGATGTGAGGTATCCCTATTCAGGGGTGCCCCTCACACTCTCTTGACACCACAGGGAGTTGTTGTCTTAAAAACTGTTAACAACCTGTTGTCTCAAGATAACAGGTACCTAAAGGGTAGAGGGTGCTGCAAAGACTGCTTTCTCACTTGTTTTCTTGTGCTGTGTCATTATTCACATGATTCGTTATGTGCTTCCCTCTGATGTAAAAATTGAAGACTGCAACCCCATCCATATCTGGCCCTGAGTCCAAGGCACAGTAGTGGAGAAATGTGGTACAGTAAAGAGGGCAGCTTTACCTGCAGATCAGGTGCCGAAGAATGTCCTCTGAGTCTGACACTAATTAAATAGTGCTTTTAAAAATTGTATGGTTTTTTTAATTTTTTTTCAGTTTTACTGTACCAAGGTAATTTACACACACTCCAGACACAGTGACTGAGAGACAATGGAAAACACAGAATTAGGATGAAGGCACAATGGACCTATTCGTTGAAAAATTTTCTTTTTGAAAACAGCTCCTTTCTGAGTACTGCTAGGCAAAGCAAATGGGACCTCTCTCTTGTTTTTTTATTTCAGGAAGGTAGGGAGGCAATAGAGATCACCTTGGACAATAACCCCTGAGAAGTGGTGTCTCTTCTGGGGACAGGTGATTATACCAAAAGTCTTCTCTTCATTGTGGGATTTAGAAGATGATCTTATGAGGTCTGCCTTCACCTCCCCATTGTTAATTTCTCACTCTGCTTAACAGCAGAAATATTTCCCGCCAGAGATTCACTGATTTTTTGTATTTTTCCCTTTTCTCTCCCTGCTTGCCACATTTAACTTCAGTTTTGCAGATCAGGGAGAAAGATAGCTATTGCTGTACTTTAGGTATTCAAGAATCAATCAAGCTATTGCTAGCAAGATCCCGAAGTCAGTTTAGATAATGTGATATGTAGACTGCTCTCAGAGTTCTCGGGGGTTGCAGAATGAATTTTGCTTTAAGTCCAAAAATGCTGGAGGAGCCTTTTGCCAGATTGGTATCTAATATCAAATATGAGTTTTAAGTAACAATTCTCACAGTAGCTTGCAAAAGCAGGTAGAAATTCTTTCTGACAGAAAATTCAGTTACTGTTGGTGCGTAGAGGTATGTGACTGAATGGGTGTGGAAAGGTTTTTGATTGTTCTGTACATTGAATACAATACAGGCGGTCCCGTGGCGTAATGGAGAGCACTCTGGTCTCTGACTCCCAAGGTCACGAGTTCGAGTCTCAGTAGGGGACCGCCTCCCCTGCCATCCGATCCCGTGAGATCTCGGATGCTCAACAGGGTCAGCCCCGGTTAGTACTGGGTGCTGTAGACAGTCCTAAGGACTTCACTGTCACT
>JAWWEV010000115.1:46463543-46475371 GCA_035583235.1 Hafferia zeledoni | reverse complement strand
GTGCCTCACCTAAAAAATCCACTGCGCAGGCTCGAAGGGCACACCCAGGTGGGGAGAGCCCTTCCCAAATCTTCGTTTGCGAAGGTTGGGCCATTACATTGAATATATCCACCTTGTTCTCTTTGAAAAGCCTTTTTTTTTTTTTTCATTAATGTCTAAAATCCACTTGGAACATATGCATCTCATGTTGAATTGTAAAACACCTGGAGAAAAGTGTTTTTATATCTTTAAGGTGGGTTCTGCAAGCATAAGGAAGGGCTTGTATGTATTGAAAAAATACAGCCAATGATCACTTTGCTACTAACCTATAAGCTACTTTACCTGTCTGCTTGTGAATCTTTGTTTTCTGTAACACAACGGTATGATCATTGGGCCAGGTATGAATACCTCCTTCACAGTGAAGAGCCATCATTATTCTAAGTGTGTCCTCAATTTGGCCTTTGCATGTCTGTAATAGACAGGTAATATTCACAGGATCTATCTATCTTTGGAAAAATTACGTACAAGTCTAAACTTTTGCATTAGCTGGAGCCATCAGAGGTCTATTTCAGAAGAATTTCTCCAAATTGCTAAATATTCCAAAGTAAGTATTTCCTTATGAATGCAGAAAATTCATTGAAAAATGATGATTCAGAAGTCTCTCTCAGCTTTTCAGAATGGAATTGATGAGGTGATGAGCATTTCTAACTGCCTGATTTCCTGGCATCTCACTGTGCAGCATCTATAAAGGCAGTGGTGGGAGGTAGGATATGAGTTATCCAGGCAATGAAATGAAGTTGCTATGAAAGGACAGACTTAATTAAGTGGGGAGATGTACTGATTTTTTTTTTTAAGAAAAATATATTATAATCATCATACTACCATTGATGATTTTGCCTCTTCAAATCATCATTTTCTGGAATTAGACTATTTCCTTGAAAAATTTATGGTTAGCTAATTAGGAAAAAACATTTTCACTTTTTCCTTATGAAAGCTTAATAGTTTTGTAATTATAAAAATACTACCAAGTATACCTTAAGCATGAATTTTTAAGAAGCTTGAGGTAGACAAAGGAATGATACTTGAACATGTGAACCACAAACCAGTTTTTACTGTCTTTTTCTTTGTGCTGTTTAAATTTAGCTTAAAGACAGCTTAATTATTTCTCTCTGAATCTGGAGGTAATATTGGATTAAAATTCCATGTCAAACTAATTTTGTGGAATGGAAATTGTAGAAATGTAAAATAAGACAGACTGATTTAAGTTGTAACTATAGGGAGGCTATCCATTATTGTCCAAATAGATGAATAATTATTTGAACTGTTTCCTGCGCTCAGCCAAAGCTCAAACAAAGGGGAGAGTGGATGGAGGGGCAAACACAGAAAGTGTAGAAGCAAGTGTTAACGCATTCTGAAAGCAAATAGTGGTGCTGCAAAGCCTTCACTACTAATGGCTGTGCCATGAGCAATTTATTAAGAGGAAAGATTGTTTCTGTTAGATAAGGTGTTATGGAAGTGCAGACATATGTCTCTGTTAATGGGCTTTTTGTACGTGTCTGATAGGGAAATCAATTTGCCATGCTCAGAGTGAAGCCCCGGTATAGGGAGACACTGCTGCACAAAAGAGCTTGCTGTGTAAAAATCAGGCACAGGAGAAGTGTTGGGGTTCAGGGAGCAGGAAGAGATGCTGGAGGAGGCGTGTGTGGCACAGGACATTCCGAGACTGATGAGAGTTCTGGGCTAGAGCTCACATGGTGAAGCTTGTAGTGGGGAAGGATGTCACTGGAAGGCTGCAAGTGACAAAGAAGGCTGAAGCAGTTTTGTGGAGGTATCCCGAGGCTGCAGGATCTCAGGAATGTGCTTGTGGTTCTGTAGAAGATATAGGAGGGCAGGAGTAGCCCCTCCAAGAGCCTGCCCACTTCCCTGAGCCTGGCAGTGTTTGAAGGTGACACAATTTCAAAACCAGTCAGTCTCATACTATGACCATGGGAAGAGAAAAAGGTTGGATGAATGAACCAAAAGGGGACTGCGAAGAGATTGCTGCCATTGCTGCTGTTGATGTTGAGCAGACTGCCTGCATGGCAGGAGCTGATCCTGCCCCTCCATCCATCATTGTTCCTTTGGTGCTGAAGGAAAGCCTTTCAGGCTGTCCCTTTCCTTCTCCCTGTCCTCAGGTACAGAAAAAGCTGACAGGTTCCCACCCCAGCCGCCAGTGAGTGTGTGCTCAGCAGGGCATGGGACAGGCTGGCCAGGATAGGCACTCAGCCTGAGGGAAGGGCATCAAAGGGAGAACCCACTGTATTTGGATTTGCTAGATATTTGTCCATTAGGAATGGTTTACGCGTAGCTTACCCTTGCCGGTAGAAAGATGGGGGACTGTAATAGGCTCCCCCCACTCCTGTATTTTCTGTAATTTCTGTTTCTGAGATATAGCCATACTGTCTTATGGCTCAGGGAATACAGGCAGTTTCTTCATTTCATTTGTCAACAGTACCAGGTGATGAGATATTCAATCCTGCATCATTTCACTGAAAGGTTCATAGGCTTTTAAAATTTCTTTTCTCATGCTTAGCTTTCTAAAATATGTTGTGTTTTCTACCTGATATGACTGAGTCAAGACAAATGAACTGTGGCTTTGAATTTTTAAGAACGTGGCCTCTTGGCTGCAGTAGCTGGACAGGATGAGGTCTCTGGAATATCTCTCACCCAAATTATTTACATCTCAAGCAAGTCCTCTGAGTAGTGCTTCCTGATTTACAGGTGTGGGCTGCTCTTGCCCTTTTATGCTGATTTGGAAGTGGCCAGAGACACTCCCTGATCATTCTCAGTGGTGTTTGCAGACAGCTTGGAGTAATTTACCTCAAGGAATGACCTAAACTGGAGGAAAAAAGCATCAGTTGCTATGGCAAAGTCTGCTTCTCACAGGTAAATGGGCTTTTTCAACCCACTAAATACTGTGAAAATAAATGTTTCTGTTGAATGTTCCTTTTCTTAATGTCACATAGTCATACAGATTCTTGTCATGCTGGTAAACATTATATCCAATAATCAGACACAGTTTTTTTTTCATATCTGCTATTGCTTTTAGGTAAATACTGAGTTCCTGCTTGCTGGAGAAGGATTTGACACCAAATTAAGCATGCAACACTGGAGATAGCTGAGTATTTATATCATGGCTCCTTTGGAAACCAACAATAAAACAAGTTATCTTTTATGCATAAAACCTTTAAAGAGTGCACAGTGGCTAAAGAAAGATTAACCACTTTGCCACTGTTTTGCTACCATCATTTGCTTTGCTGCTGCTACATATCTCTGTCTGAAATTACACAATTCAAACAACTATTAGCTACCAGCAGCTACAGTGTTATTGTTGTCTGATGCATAAAGGCAGGTCTTGAAAGGAATGAAGTTATGATCTAATTGACCCAGGTTTGTTCTGTAAGCCTGACAATTACCCTTGTTAACTAAAAAGAAAGGTGTTCAATTCTACAAGTGGGCTCAATGACTATACTACTGTTTTTCAGATAGCCAGGCTACTGCAGAATAGATCTACTGCAGAGTAGATAGTCTTCCAGTCCTACACAAAGATGATGTTTAAAATACTTTAAAAATTAAACTTGAAAATTTTTAGAAATTATTATGGTAATGCTATGGAAAAATGAGCTCAGGAGTATACAGGAAGAACATGAACCAGTGTTTATTTTATCCTATATATCTTGTTCACTTAGTTTCTCTTTTATTTATTTGGAGTTGTAGTCTGAATCTTTTCCAGGAAAAGTTTTGAATAAAAAATTATTTAATTGAAAAATTCTTAGCAGGTTTTACTGGACAGGTTTGGCAATATAACACAGGTCATTTGGATCTGACCTTGAATAGAGTTCTAAATGTCAAATTAATTGCAAACCACAAAATCTCAGTATTATGTGCACTGAAAACATTCTAAGTATTATTCTGATTTAAATGATGCTAGTGATTTCATTTTCTGAAAACAAAAATTTAGCAAAGTACAAAATCAACCAATTAAAAAGATTAAAGGGCTATGTTAGTTTTACACTAATTCCTATCACCCTTTTTTATGTTATTGCAGCGAAGTTTGTAGCTACTTTATGATTAACTAAAGAATATATGTAATTCTGATCTCCTAAGTGACCTGCTTGTTACTCTCATGGTGCAGATTTGTGTTATCTTTAGGTACTTCTTTTAGAGTTCAAAGGCCTCAACTAATGTGTGTAATTGCGACGTGCAGGAAAATACAATCTGAGGGACCTGTGACATGTTTTTCTTACAGCAGCTCCAGAATACAGAGAAACAGAAGCTGATTTGCAGTGCATGCACCCTGAAGTGAAAGCAGACACCCAAGGGAATTTACTCTACACTCAGAGAAGAAGAATGCTGAGACACCATGGCCCTGTCTGCACATATGTCAGAAGATGGACCAGAACTTTCTTTGCTTCTGCATTATAAATTCTTGGACTTAATCCAGTTGCTCAGATAACAGAAGCCTGTGCTCTGCGGGACCTTGCCTCAGGTCTGCAGTACTTGCACCAGAGTTAGCCTATGCCTGGCCAGACTGGAGAGCAAGGAAATGGGCCGAGACCTCCCTATAACTCTTCTTGCTATCAGCAGTGCTACTGCCAGTGGCATGCTCAAAGAAAGAGACCCACAGTGGTTTTCACTATCTCCACTTTCTGAGGCTATCTTATTGCAGTATCGAATCCTAGATGAAGCACGGCCCTAACTTTTAGTATCAGGTATAGTAACACATCATTTAGTGTATAATTTAACATATCCCTAGAAGAAATCATCTTCTTAAATCATGGTCTTTATTCATGTAGTTACTTACTGTTCTCAAAGACATTTTGAGCTGTGAACTTTTATAAAAAAAGTTTCAATTCCCTCTATTTTATTTATTCATAAACTGCAAGCCATTTTTTATATATGAAAAAGATATCAGCTATTATCCTTCAAAGCCCCAGTTTTAGCTGAAGTCAATTATGCTGTACATTTAGTATCAGTATTTTGTGTCTGTTCATACTGACGGCAATTGTTAACTCCAGAGATTTTAATTTAAATGTGTTTTAGAAAGCAGCCTCTTTCTCCCCATTTGTATCTATTAGTAGTGCAATGGCAGAAAGGAGACTTTGACCTTACACTTATTGCTGAGAATGTCTGCACTGCACCCAATGACCAATGCATCCCTCGAAGCAGAAAGGTGGTACAAGCTGCTCTCTGTGAAAGACGTTTAAACTCCACAGAGATATGTATGGGGTGACCTTAGTAAGATGTGCAGGTGGGCAGGGAGAATGCTTTCTGAAAGGTCTCTGCAGAGGCAGGCTTCCTCCAGACCAATTTCCACTGAATGTCACTCTCAAGACACAGGGAGAGAACAGTGGTTGGAAAGGCACATGTGGATAGCAAGATGGACATGGGCTTGTACAGAGCTGGGACCAAGACTTAATGTGCCATTGTCCAAAATCCAGAATCACTTTCCTGTTTTAAGATATAATGTAATTTGTGGAGAAGAAGGGAAAAATATTTGTCTTGTACAGTGTCAGAATCATTTTGCATTTCTAGAAATGATTACATGTATTTTCTTTGCCCTGTGTTTCTCTTCACTCATAAAAATTTGTTCCTTTTCAACGTAGAAGTCTTGCATATGTGTTTAAAGAGATAGTTTCAAGTAGTTTAGACATCATATTTCAGCTTACTGGAATGAGTACATCTATATTTAAGTCAAAGATCTATCATTGTCATCCCAAAATAAAATAAGTAATAGCAAAACCATTAACCACTGTTAAAGCCATGACATGCAACACTGCAGCAGAGGTATTGCTTGAGACACTGTAGTTAACTCTCAGGAGCTGTGCTACTGATGAGGTGTCATAGCTCGGACTTCAGCAGCAAGCAGTACAAAGCCATCACTTCCAGATCAATGTTTAGTGCTGCAGATGAAGACGAGAAGATCATACTAAGAGCTCATGCTGTGCCTGGCAGGTGTTGGATAGATTGTTAACATAAGTCTCAGAATTTTTCAACCATATGATATAGCTTGTCCCCTCAAATTTAATTTAATATTGAGCTAAAAATTGCCCTTGAAACACTAGGTCTGTATCTCACCTGCATTCAGGTCAGAGTGAAATGTGACTGGGATATAAACCGAATGTAGGTGTTGTGCTTGCTTTTTGCAAGGGAGGAGGAGAGAGGTACGGGGTCTTACTGTGTGTACCACATTTCAGTGCAAGTGTGACCCCTGAGTGCAGCTGGGGCTGTGTGCATCACAGGCTGTCATGGATAATTAGAATGAAGCTATTCTTTTAAATCACTCTAGAAAGCTTTTGTCCTGCAAAAGAAGAGAAGGCTGGGGAGAATTTTTGTACTGGACCTATACCTGTCTGACTTCAATATTAGCTTATTCTCCAATTTTCCTACAGGTTGACATCAACTAGCTCCCTTTAAGTACAGTCTGGATTTAGCTCGCTCCAAGGATGGATTCCAAATGACATGCAACACAAAGCCTCAAGTTCCTACTCCAGGAGTAAGAGTTTGGTGGCTTCAATATCACTTCAGACATCTTATAAACCAAAATAAAGTCTCTATTTTAGGAATACAGAGTATCAGAAGAAATACAGGAGCAAGAGGAAGTAGTCTGTTCTGCATGGAGCTAATCTTGGACAGTGTGTGTCTCTTGACAAGCAGACAGTAACCTACAATTCTCTTATTTAGCAGAATAGGATAGCAGTTCTCACCCAAATCAATGTCATCTTATATGACACAGGGATTTTTGAGATGAAAGACCAAAACATGTTTCCTCTTTCTTTAATCAAAGACTGAAGGCTGAGGCATCCAGCTGTGGTTACAACTGTAGTGTCTGTGCTGAGGTCTCCCTGGACACTTTGGTCACCTGGCTGAAGTTCAGGGCTTCTCAGCTGTGCTGACCTTTCTCCTAGCAAAAGTCAAGGTGCAAAGATGGTTGCTGGAATGTGCTTCTGGAACCTTGAGCCACCTGAGCCTGAATTTAGAAAACTGATAACTTAGATCGTTGGATTCAAGCACATTATCCTGTTAAACAAGCTGACTTCTGTGGCTCCTATTCCAAAGTGCCTGTAGGAAGTCTGAGGACTCTGGGTACATTATGGACTCCAGTGCATACATATCAGATGTGGAAACATTCAGTATCTAAGTCACTCTGAGAGAGAAATAAACCTATATTTGAAGTAAATAATACTTCCTTCAATGCCATAAGACTCTAGCACACCAATCATGGAAAGGCACATCATGTTTCAGACATACTGCAGAATAAAATTAGTTTAAAAATTCAGTGAAAAAAATTATTAGAGATATAATTACTAGAGAAACATTCCCTATTAATTTCACTCAATAACAGATGAAAATAACAACAGTCTTTTTTTGAAGTATAGTCTATATACATAATTTCTCCTAAGTTTGGTTGCATTAGGTAGCAATCTGCTAGGAACTAACTGAGTAGTTCTTAAACACTTAGTGCAAAAAACTTAAAAATAATGTGCAGTATGCACACCAGTGCAAATTTGGGTTGATCAGTCTTAGTCTTGTGCCTTAGAATGATACAGTAATTTCAATGCAATATGTAAAACATTTGTTTTAGAATACTAAAAATGCGTGTTACTTTATTTTTAAAAGGCTACCTGTACAATTAGTTTACATTGATTCATTTAAGACAACTTTCTTTGCAGAGGTAAAAATGTATGTTTTTGAAGAGAGTTTCAAATGATGTTACTTCAGTTACCATGGGTGATGAAAAACATACTTTCTGCTAATTAGAAAATATTTTACTAGAGAATTTGACTAACCCTGCTGATCCAGGAACATCATATCTTTGAAAAGGCTTGAAACCATTTTCTTAGATTTGGCCATCAATATGTTAGTGTCTTCATGTAAAGGAGCTTAATGTTAATAGACATTTCAGATACAATAGAGTCCAATATTCTAGATATTTCAATGGAAGAAGACATTTGCCTGACCATTTCCCTAATTTTGAGAATGACCATATAAGAGTGACCTTACAAACATGACTTACTATTGCATTAAGCAAGTAAAAATGCAAAGCCTTTTCATGGGTCCCTGCATGCCAAGTCAGAATATATATTGAAAAAGAAACTAATATGTAAGGGCTCTCTGGGGAGATGAGCTCTTTCAAGTCTACTCACTTCTCTAACTCCTGAACCACCCCTGATTTTCACAGAACCAGGCCCAAATGCCAAATACGCATCAGGATTTCAAGAGGGATTCTGCTAGTGGAGATAGAGGATGCTCTTTTCATTCACTGCCCTTTTGGCAGTATGGACGTCCCCAGCTTGCCTAGTGTTTCCTTGCCTTGACATCACATCACATCACATTCCATGCCTAGCAAAGAATCTCTCAGCCAATATAATTTTACCGTTATTCTTGCCCAGAATTGGTGCTTTTGTTCTTTTTTAAGTAATTTGTGTCAATGACTGAGAAATGCATTGTAAGATATAGCCTTTACTGTTATTACACTTTGCAATAACTAAGTTTTCAGTTAATGGCTGGATGATAAAATGTTTTAGATTAAACAGAATGCTTATTAATTCTGCAATGAAGAGCTACATTGTCTTTTTACAATTTTAAATCTCTTTAAATTTTGCATTATTGTAACTTATTCTAATTTTTTACATTGCTTTTACAAAGATTCTTAGTGCCACTTTTAGCATTGTCCTGAAAGGAAAATCATGATATATCAAAAAAGATTAGATTTTTTAAAATATCATAATCCATGAGTTAACCCCTTGAATAAAAACTTGATGAATTTATTAGATATAATTTTCACCATTAACTAATTATTAATTAACTAATAAAAACTTAAACACTTTGATTTATTTTGTCAAAATGCCCAGAAAATTTTTTGCTTTGTAATGTTAGCAGAAAGTTTTCTTTAGAAATCTACTTATTTCTTTAGAAGTCTTTTAAATAAAACTGCAATATTGTGTTTAAGATGGCTTTTTTAACTGAACAAACTTTATGGTGTTGACTCTAAAAAGCTATTTTCCTGCTTCTCTGTACTCATCATCTGAAGATTCATTTATACAGCTGTGTTCAAGCAGAGCTGTTTCCCAATTGAGTGCTTAGAAAAAGTGTCACTGCTTTATACCATAAATTGCATTTAAAAATCCATAGAGATATTGGAAACAAATCTATATCATGTCATGTTGAGAAGGTGAGTTTTGGGGCTAAAAGAAGAGTAAAACCACCTGGCATTACCACCTGCCTCAACCGTACATTGCAAATGGCCCAAACCTCTTTTTGAGACCAAAAAAATTCTCCCTTGAGTAAATAGAAAAATGCATTTAAGATTCCCATAGCCTGGCCAGGAAGCAGGTTTTACTTTTACACTTAACAGTTGTCATGAAATAGTGTAAAGCTGAGAAGCAATGATGTACCAGAAAGTGAAAAAGCTAAGAGAGTGCCCCAGGCACCCATCAGGAAGGTGATGTGGTGTGGAAGGGGGATGACTTGGTACAGGAAAGTGCAGGCAGGAGAGAAAGCCCCTACTTTTGAAGTGCGATATGTGGGCCTAAAGGCTGCCATCACAGGGACAGTCAGCATGTGAATGCTAACCAGGAGTTCCAGGTTCCCTCACCCTATGCATTTTCAAGCAACAATAGCAAGATAATCATGATGTGTCAGTTCTTCTCATTGTCTATACAAGAAGTCTATTGCCATTAAAATTGAATCTACTAATATCAGAGTTTTGCCTCTGAAACATGCTTTACTTGTGTCTTACCTGAAAGGAAGTAATGTTAACATCGAGGATTTCAAAGTGTGCAAAATATTTCATTTTACTCTAGCCGACTTTTCTTGAAAAAATATTTTAGCACACAGGAATGACCAGCTCTCTTTTGCTGTCATTTACACCCATCAAAAGAAAATAAGTGCAACCTTATGACTTTTCTAAATCTTTGCTTGACTGTGACCATGGAAGTAGAAAGATGGCAAGAAAATAGGATTTCTCACCTCTTCTGTGACACTACAGCCAGCAGATTTCTGGCTTTGTGAACAGAAACTTCCCTTTGAAGTCTTGTGTTTGAAGAGATTGACCTTACTATATGTGTTCTCCTGTTCCAGTTCACCCCTGCCCAAGGAGTGCGGGCAGGCAGGACTGTGCAGACCTGTTGAAGCCAAAGGAGAGCCATGCCCATGGACACAAAGGGCTGGGCTTTCACCCTTTGAAAGGCAAATAGAGGAGACTGGTGAGAGGCAATGTGCCAAGGCACCAAGCAAATTTTGAGGGACTCAGGTTCAAGGTCTGCCCTTGGCTTTCTGGGTGAACCGCTTTCCCTTGTTGGCTTCTGCTTATAGCAAACAGGGGCACTGCCACCTATGAACACTGTGCCAGAGAGATTTCAAACAAAAAGTTAAGGCTGTTTTGCAAAATTGGCTCAGAGATTAAATAAAAGTTGTTAAATATTTTTATTTTTAATTTTTATGGAGAAGTGCATGTAGATTAACACATTATGGAAGACTAAGTAGCCCGGTGTAAATATCTGGGCTGAGTGAAGGAGAGGAGGCATTTTGGTGCAGAACTTCATTTTAATTAAATTATTCTACATGCCAAATATTCCAGCCTTGGTTTTGTTTTTGTTTTTTTTTTCATTTTGATCCTCTTGGACTGAAAAAAAAAATGTTTTCAACAGATTCCTAAGAACTTTAGAGCTAACCCTGTGAAATGCTTGTGGATATGCATAGAAAAAATCTCATGCCAGGACCCTAGTTTATGAGCCAAATTCATAAAAAAACCTTCCAACATGGTGAAGATGGATAGAACTGAGAAACTTCACTCCATCCATCACCACCCCTGTCTGTCACTGGTGTTGGTGGCTGTACTTGATGACAGCTGAGAACAAGCTCTGTTATGAGCATCTAAAATCTTTGAATAAATCCTTAACCACGTCCTCTATTGTGCAGTCCTAACACATTTCACACAGTTGTCACAAAATTTTGCAACATTCAGTATTTCTCTAAAGCCTAAATTCATGGTTATCACGTTATTTCTAAAAAATATCACCTTTTGATTACATTTGCCATGAGCAATTTGTTGTTTCTGAGACAGCCTTTAAAAAGTGTGCTGGGCCTATTGGTCAGGCTGCAAGGTCATGTGATAATTGAAAGAAGAATCCATAGCCATTTGGGCACATGATAGTACTGCATCTTTGGGTAGCTGGGCCAGGAGATGAGGCAGTCACCTGCTGTGTACCCTCCCGGCGTGAACTCTGCAGTGCCTAAGGCAGCCTCTGGCAGATTTCAAGGCAGCCCACCAACATTTGCCCAGTTTTCAAAAGCTTAAAAAAAGATGGGTTATGCCAATACCATATTTATATTTGGGTTTTTTCCATTTTTTTCCCAGTATGTTCAAACAAGTGAGCAAGATGATTAATAACTGTCTAACCATAGACAGAGAGCACAGATGTGTGCACTCATACCTTCAAGAACTCATTGAACAATATACAGAGACATGAATGCCAATCTCTAACTACCGATGTGTCTTTTATTATATTAAACTAAACACAGAAAATTTTGAAAAACAATCCAGGAGCCCTGAGGTTAGCACACGGCCTGGAGATCTTGCATTTTTGAAAATGAGTATTTCTTTTCAAACTTAGTTTGGAAGAACTTCAAGGTTTTGTTAACAAATAATCTGATTTATAGAAGAAGTGGTTTATTGCTGCAATGCCATAGGGATTTATTCTGATCATATTTCAGATATTACTGATTTGTAGTACTGCTGTGTTGAGTTTCCATATTTTTCTTATCAACTTTTCTTTGGTTGTTTTTTGTTTGTTTGTTTGTTTGTT
>JAWWEV010000115.1:46449235-46463443 GCA_035583235.1 Hafferia zeledoni | reverse complement strand
AGTACTGCTGTGTTGAGTTTCCATATTTTTCTTATCAACTTTTCTTTGGTTGTTTTTTGTTTGTTTGTTTGTTTGTTTGTTTGTTGTTTGTTTGTTTTGGGTTTTTTTTGTTTTTTTAAGCAAAAATATTTTCCAGATAGGTAAAAACCAGCAGGATAATGAAAAAAAAAAAAAAACAACCAAAAAAAAACAACCAAAAAAAAAAAGGTGCCAAAACTTCAACTACAAAAAGAAAAGAAAGAAAATAAATGCCCCTCTCCCTGCAGCTCTGACTTTTCAGCTTTCTGATGTAATGAATGGTTACTTCTCTCTCTGGTGTACCCCCTGAGCTTCAAACCAGCAACAGATCACATGCCTGCTATCTTTCAAAGGACTTTAATTGTGCTTTGACTCTCTTCTTTTAAGGGACAGAGACTTAAGGACTAGGGCTCCTAGAGCAAACTGTAAGTATTTATGAGTGTCAGGAATCCAGGACTGAAAGAGCTGAAACATCCACCCCAGGCAGCTGCTCTGGTGGCTCTGGTGCTTTGATGGCATCACCAAGGTGATATTGGGCACGCTGGGCATCTCCACTCCTTGACTATGGCTCAAAGTAGGGATGCCAAACTGGACATTTAAAAAAAGGTTTCTAACATGCCTACTACTACTTTCTTCATGAATAAGCCTCCTAAAGGGATGGTATGAAAGTTTTCCCTACTGGCTTGTACTCAGCACAGCACCTGCAATGGAAACAACTCCTTCCCATGCTCCTCTCAGCCCAGCTGCCTCTGGACCTGTCAAGCAATAAAACACGGTGTCTGTTTGGCATAGAAGAAGACTAAGCCCCAGACTCATGGTCCTGCACTAAAAACATTAAAGGTAACCTATACAGAGTCTAAATCTGTAGGCAGAGTCTCCTTACTTACATCTTCCCCTCCCCTGCGCTGTGTAAGTGTGCGCAGGAGAGCATGCTCTTTGTAAGATTTATTTGCAATAAGAGAAAGTTAGAAATCAGTGATTCATTTGTAAAGAAGTGGGGAGAATTTAAGAAAAAAAAAATCCATCAGTGCAAAACAGAAACCTCAGTGCACTGTTTATTCACTGCTGGCAACTCGTACCTAATTTATTGGTTTAAAGCATAACAGTCAGTCACAGGGTATTGTTTCAGCAGCTGAGCCATGTGTTGAAGTGAAACTCTAAGGCCAAGGGAAGTGTAGCAAAATCACAGGGAAAACTAGGAAGGAGATTATGAGAAAAGGATAAGGAGTTGGCTTATATGAAGGCAATTTTGAAAGAGTCACAGAGGGATTGGTCAAAAAGAAATTCAGAATGTATTAACCTGGGTCCTCAGATGACTGTGTTGAAAAAAGAGAATGAGAAAGAATTTAGCATTTCAACTTGGAAAAGAGAACCAGAGTATCACAATGCAACCCAAGGTCATGGGCAGCTAAAAGACATTTAAAGCAAAAGATGGACTCTGAAAGGCATTGCTTATACCCTGTAAAGGTCTTAAGAACAAACAACCAGCTGGGATGGTCACAAATGTAATAAGACTACAAGATGAGGTTGCCAGAGTGATTTTATTAGCAGAGAAAGGTGGGTTAACCTGCAAAAACCCATTTAATCATCATGAAAGGAACAGATTTGAAACTGAGCATTCAGAGGGCTTTGAATGCAAAATTAAACATCTAAGACAAAGAGAGAATTTACAAGACACAGAGCTGTATTATAAATGCTTGTCATCAACATCTAGCTTCATGTTGGCTTAGCCTCTTCCTTGTCTGCTTAAAATAATGTCATCTCAGGGTGGGACTTTGACCCTTAATCCCAGCAAAGTAAAAGGGAGAGAGAAGCAGATATGGGGAGACAGTTATACTCAGGAGGATGAAGAGGAGGCATGCAGTCCCCTGTTTGCCTGGGCTGCACCAGTGACTCCGTGGGGCTGTGCCCCACCTGGCTCCCACAAGGCTCAGGGCATGGATGGGCAGAGGCACAGTCTCTAGTGACAGAGGCAAAAGCAGAGGCAGAGAAGCCCCACAAACCTTTGGATTAAGATGCTGCAGCAGAGGAAATCTTTGGGTGCCAAGATATGAACATAGGTGGATATTCAATTGACAAATAGCTGGGTATAACTTGTTCTCCAAAGCCACAGTGTTGAGCAAAGCCTTCTTGCCTGCATGTAACAAGCATTGTGTGCTGCAGAAGATACAGCAGTGTATAAACTTTTTAATGTAATGTATCAGAGTTGCCTACTTTCAAACTTGGTATAAATCCTTTGGTGTGTTGTGCTTGATTGCCCTAAGAATCAAAATCCAACTTTCTATTCCAAAGAACAAAAAAAAAACCTTTAACAATTCTTACAGTTATTTGTATAACCTTTTCAGAAATGCTTTGTTTTCTATGTCTTTGCTTTTCATTTACTTTGAGGTTTGTAGGTTTTGTTATCAGTGGCAACTTTGAAATGTAACAATAAAGTAATTTTTCAGAAGTAAACATGAAGTGTTTTACACTTTTAAGAAGTTAAGGTAAACTTTTATTTGAACAACATGAAGGGCTAGCTCTTGTTAACAAAAGGTCAGCTTTGATGAAGATTTAAATGTTACAGGACCAAAACTTGTTCTTGCTGCTATCCCAGCTCACACATTTTTGCTATAGGGATGGAAGCATTTGTGTATGAGAAAGAGACCATGGCTAATACCATGGGCTAAATCCCAAGGAAGGCTAATTAGCCAGTTTGACCACACTATCACCATCTTTCCACCACAGGCAATGTTGTCAAGTTGGCAAATTATCCAATCATCTGGCAGATTAGGAAGAGTTAGAGTGTTACAGCAACCATACAAAATATTTGTATACACCAACCTATAAGCATTTTTTGTGTGTGTCTTAATGTCACAAAAATGCAATCATAATAATACTGGGATCACTATTATTTTGCAATGCTTATGGGATAACAATATTTTTGGTGATGCAGTTTTAAGTATTGAAACCAGCTTCTCTCCTGACCAGACTGCCAGCGGAGGCTGTGCAGTCACCAGTGCTAACTCAGAATTTAGTGTTCCTTTAACTCTGCTTGTGTAGATTTTAAATTATAGCCAGGAAACTTTTGGTAACTCTTACAAAGCAAGGTTTGAATTTCAGTTTTAATCTTTTCCCAGGTGGGCCATTAGTCTATTTTTTAAAATATACCCTCAATGAACCAATTCATACTGGTTTTGAAATGTAAATAGGTTGTGCATGTAAAATCTTATTTTTCTCATAAAGTGAAAAGCAACACATTTTTGCTCTGCTGATACATTACAAAGTTTTGGCATGCATATATTCTATATGTAATTCTTACCCACGGCATCCTCCCTTCTAAACTAGTAATCTGCAATGGTATAAGATCCTCTGAAAGTGAGTAACAATAAAATGATAGCTCCAGTTAGTAGCTGAGCAGTATAGTTCAGTGTGTAGTTTAGCATTTTCCTCTCTCTGTTACCAATTCATTGCACTAAACAGGAAGTATCTGGTTACATGTATTACCGACTGCTGTTTTTCCATGTCTTTTTTGTAGTTTATTTTTTATTATTGCACTTTATAGATGCACTTTCTTTTTAGTATTTTGCTATTCAGTAGTTGTTGAATAATAAATGATACATTTCATGTCTTAATAGTCCTTGTTGTCATGTGCCTTTTTTTTCAGGTTTTCATTTGGGTCTATTAAATGTGGAAGTTACCATTTTAGCATTAAAATTCCTGTTTGTGATCAAAAGTATATCATAACCTTTTTGAGACAGAATAATCATAACAGTTCAGCTACACTGATGTGCAAAAGTTGGGTTGCCTACCCATTAATATTACCTTCCTATCATAAATAGCTTAAAATTGGTAGGGAGAGGGAACTGGGAGTTAAAATTACTTCAGTTCGAAAATGGTAGAAGAGAGCCTGACTGTATGAAAACCTGAGTAGAACAAACTGTAAGACAGAGGAGCAAGCCCTGAGGATGGCAATCTTGCCACCTTGCAAAACACGGAGGAAGCCAGATTTGTGGGCTGAGGGTTACAGAGCAAGGTCATTCAGCACCCACAAGGTCCAGAAAGAGGAGGGAGCTCAGCTTCCTCCCTCCCAGTCCAGATCACAGCAATGGTTACAAGGATGCAGCTCTGACTTTTTAATCATCTGTTTGTGGTCTGGGGCAAACAAATACAAAACTCATCTGAACTCCCAATCTGGCCTAGATTATTTTCCTGTTTGCAATTGCCCCTGAGCCATTCTCTGCTTGGAAAATGGCCCTGATATGTTCTTTTCTGGACTGAGTTGAAGAATAAGTTTTTCCCCAAACTGTTGTCTTTTTGGCTATGTAGACATGAAACAGTTTTGTCAGATGCAAAACATTGGAGAAAAGCTCTTGGCCCTGTCTGCTTTTCTCCCTAAATATGGGCACAATACAACTTCTTTGGCAGAAACATTGTGGCTGGTGTTAGGGTGGTTTTGAACCCCATCTACAGATTATCCCTCAGATGATTTGATTTTAGACACCTGGCTCTGTGTATGAAGAAACATATAGAGCTCTTCTATAGCTTTCACTTAGTCTAGTCTCCTGAGAATGACTTTCTGGGAAACTACAAAGATCAGGATAAGATGCAGGACTGGGGCAGAAAAAAAAAAAATCAGTGCTGTATTTGTAACAGGCATGACAAATCCCCTCTAAAATTTGAAGTACACAAATTAATACATGGTACAGTTTTAAGATCTGGCCCAAGGCACCAAGTAATTTTTAAGGAAGTTTCTGAGAAACATTTGACTGCTGTGGTAGCTGTGCCTGTGTTTTGTGGTTCTGATTCAGTCTCTTCAATTGTGATCTGTGACTCTGCTTTTGCATTCCTTTTCATCCTTCAATCTTACCTGCAGTTCCATGGTGACAGAGTTTCACAGAGTGAAAACAAATAATCACATTAATATCTTAGTTTAAATATATGCTTTATGACAGAGGATGTAAAAGAATTCACTCTTAGGAGCTGCACTGTAGTGAAAGAATGGTGCTCCCCATATCCTGTATTTTCACATTTCCGCTCCAAGCAGGAGTTCTGTTGAAGTATTATCATTAATTTGAAATAAGTTATTTAACTGGGAAGGTGTATCTAAAGCACATAGATATTCCCAGTTCTGTTAAACAGTATTGTTACATCTCTGCTTTGGAGTACTCATCTTGAGAGGAGTTTTACATACGGTTTCACACACTTTCATCCAGATGGCTTAAAGAAGTGGAAGACCTCTTTTGTTGTCTGCTTCTGGCTCCTTTTTCTTCTCTCCACTGAAAGATGTACAGAGTGTATGCATTGTTTTCCCAACAATTAGAGTGAAGCATTAAATCCTTCCCTAGATATATTGCTAACAATTAGCTGGCAGAAGACAGAAAACCTATGTGGTCCTGTTGGCCCCGTTTGTCTCACAAAAATAGCACCCCACAAACCATATACAAAGAGATAATGATCAGTCCATAACAGGGGCGTGTATAATCAAACTTCCACTTCCAGTCAGCACACAAGATGGAGAGTTTGGACAGCCTTGTTTGTTTAGTAAGTTTGCCAGTAAATGTAGCTAGGATAGAATTGTAATGACTCAAACACAAGGAAAAAACCCTATTAAGATAATTTTCTGGGCGTTGTTGTTCTTGCTATTGGATAAGCAGGCATCAGATCAACTGGTTTCCAGCTTCTGGAGTCCTTTGTCCTGTGCAGGGGAGTGAAAATACTAGAGAGAATTGTTCTCACTGTCATTTCTTGCTTTTCTTAACTTTCTGCAACAGATGAAAGTTACATAAAGTATCCTGCAAAGTTGCACACAGTATGTCTTTTCGCTCTTAGATGGACGCCTACACTTCACACACAGGCAGATGTCCTGTTAGGATTTTTTCTAAAGACAGTTGCAATTACTTGCCTTGCATTTGTGATTCAAAGTATGTCGGACATTATTTTACCCAAGCTGAAATGTCTGGCTTTGAAACTCCACTATTTTACTGACAAGGAACAAATAAGGTTGACACAAAACAAGACAAATATGCTGCTTCCTTCTATGCTGATCATATTAGATCTTTCCTAGAAACTTTGCTTCTTCCTAAAGCCAATTTGGCTGCTCACAATAACACCCACCTTTAATTAGGGACTTTTACCAAAAAATTGGTAGGAAGATGCCAGATTAAAAAATAAACTAGCAGGCAAATAAAGCCCATGCTGTCTTCAGAAGGCTGTTCTAAATTGAACTGACTAGTGTACTCAAGTTCATGCAATTTCCCTTGGGTTTGATCTCAGACAAACAGAGTTTCAATTACACCTTGTATACTGTAGGCAATATTCAGACTTCAAAGGTTTTCAAGGATGAGGGTGAGTTGTTTACTAATTTAAAATCTGAAAGCTTCTTCACTTCTCAACATGCTGCCTATCCCCCATGGATAAACGACTTTATCCTTTGGATATGAAATTCAAACATTTACTGTTCCCTTCTGTGGGATTTCTTTTGTGTATATATAAATACATGTAATTTCTTTACTAACAAGGGACCACTCCACTATCTTTTGCCTAGTGCCAAATAAACAGTTCAAAGATAAATATGCTGGGTTGCTTTGGTGAGTATCCATGCATATATATCTTTATATCAAACTCTATGGTCTAGTCAGACTTATATAAACTCAGTCCCACACAGTATTCTATTATTTACATACCTCTCTGCACTGTATCACACTGTGGTATAAAAAGCAAAATATAGTCAATCTGATGTCCCTCACCTGCTCTGATGGGTGTTGGAATTTACACATGAAAATAGACTGCTCCTACACAAAATATTGTCAATGCATAATACTTTTCACTCATTTATGTGTTAGTAAGGAATTAAGTAGGTCTTTGAGAAATTAAAAGATCTGGTTAACACACTAAGATATTTGTTGAGTGGATATGTGTTGAAGGTAATTATACATTTGGATGCTTTTGGAAAGGACAATTTAATAGACATGATGTAGCAGGGATTTAATAAACCAAGTCAAGCCAAATTAAGTATCTGTAGGCTAAAATAAATTACTTGGAGAGAAGGAAGGCAAAAATATGTTTATGAGATATAACTTCTAGTAATCATGGGCAAAAATTGGTAACTTTTAGTATAGTACTAAACTCTGATGATTGAGATAAGTAGAGTTTAGAGAATAAGAACTAAAAATGTGAGTAAAGACTGGATGAAGTGAAAACAAAATGCATTTTCTTTTTCAGTGCAAACGCCAACTTAATGAACTGAAATCATATTTAAATAACTGCCTGGGGATAGATATTTACTTCAGTCACTAGGGGAACCCTCAAGTTTATCAGTTTTTATGATGAAATCCCAAGGAAATGGGCTTTCAAAGAACAATCAAAGCTCTTGCTTGACTCAAAGTCACTTTCAAGATTGATATATAAGTGCAGTGTGGTGAACTTTTATCTACATATTCAACTGCTCTTAGATAAATTATTTTGACTTTGAATTCAAGAGCATTTATTAAAGGTGTTTCCTACAGAGCATACACAGCAAAAGCAGAAGCGTCAGAAACAGCTAGAAACCAGTTTCAGTAAGAAGTAAATAAAAAAACATAGGACATATAGGACATAGCTCAGGAAAGGAGACCTTTTGGTATAGGTAAGAAGCATATGGGTACATGAGCCTTGAATTAATTGTTCTAAGCAAGGTCTCACATTTTTCTGACATTCTCAGTCTCTTGTGAGCCTGCTCTGCCCAAAAAACTTTCTAAATAGAGTTTAGATATCTTACTTAGAATAATAGATAACTGTCAAAATTCTGTGCTTTTAAATCTTAAGTACCTGATCTCAGTTCTCCAACATTGGACCCAGTAAAATACTGTAACCTTGTGCTTTAATGAAGACTATAGTTAAATGAAAGTTTGAAGACATGTGAGAACTCTACCCTCTGTGTAAAGTGCCCAGATCTGAGCCAGATTTGAATTGGAAGCTGTATGACTAAGGTTAGCCTAATCTAATAAAATCTGCTGGACAGGAAAAGACTATTAGCATTGGCTTAGTACCATATTAATAAAAACACATGGCTTGTGGCCAATATGACCATGGGAAAGCTGTGGAACACCAAAAGAAGCCTGGAAAAGTAACCACATGGTGAGGAATTTCATAGATAGATGCATGGAAATTCTGCTTTATGAGCAGAAGACACACAGAGGACAAATGAGAAATCTATCTGATTCTTGCCTGGTTTCCTTGCAACAGGCTGCAGAGTTTGACAGTGTATTGTAATGAACTGTTGAGACAGGTGAGAACACACCATTTGTACAGGCAGCTTTCTAAATGACACAATCATAGCAGCCATTCCCAGCTGCTATCACACATACATCCAGTCTCAACAGAAAAAAACCATTCAGGAATATATACATGATTTCTCTACCAGGCAATATTTTTAGTAATATGGAATGAGTATCACAGATTGTGGTTCCTGCATTACATTCTTTTAAAGTTATTATATCCTCTGAATCTCCTTACTTGACTATTGACATTTTTTGACATTTCTAGAATTTCTCTTACAGAAATATTAATAAGAAAAAAAAAAAAAAATTATTTTATGCCAAGCAATTCTGTGAGTATTTTCTTAACTTTGGGGGGAAGAAAAAAAAATTATATTGCATTAGGTCAGTGTTTCACATGCTTTTGAAATGCTTCTTGGCAAAGTAATGGCTTCTGATTCCTATTAACTGGCCATGCATGCCAGGAAAAGTCATTATGTTATGCCACCTAGAGGTATTCTTGCTGTTCTGTCATGCTATATCACCTATTATCTACATTACTTATGCATGAATCACTATATTACTCTGCTCTATATTGTCTAGTGATGCCTTGTTTATATAGCAAACTGGTTTACCACAACTATATGAAGTTTACCTGAGACAGAAGAAAAAGTGCAGAAAAAGTACATATTTCTGTTTGCTATGTGTGGTCTACAGGCTAAGAAGAAAGACTACATTACTATTCAATATATCATCTTAACAAAATGGAAAAGACCTCCAAGAACAGTCATCTCTTTTACTCATTTAGCCAAAACACCTTAATCCAAATCAGAGAAGCCAAGCTAAAAGAGGATAAAGCAAGAATTGTCATCTTCGCTGAAGTGACACAGGGTTTATTGAGAGAAAAGTGAACAAAAATATCCAAAGCAGTTTGCAGTTAACAGTACAGTGAACTTTATGGTGGTGGTGGTTTTATAACCATTTCATAATCCTTAAATGTTACATTTAATGATCTTTATTATTCAGCATTTATATAGACTTTGTGTACATTTTAAAGTAAATTCTCCCTATTTAAACAGCAAACATTTATTATAAGAAAAGGAATTTATTCTTTTAGGAAGAACATTCTAGAAAATGAGAGTATTTAAAAATGAGCAAAGGTTTCCTGAAAAGCTGCAGTTGGTAATGAGATTGAGTACAGGCACTCATCGAAGCATGAACAAAAAGAGTTAAGGAGGAGGTATTTCCTCCATTTTAATAGTTAATAAATGAAAGCTACTTTTTAGAGTTTAGGTAGTACCTCCAAAGACAATGAAGAAACATGCCTGGATTTGGAGAAAAAAAACACAGTTCTTTGCACATGAGAAAGGTAGTATCAAAAAACTTCACATCTCAGCTAATCATGTTCCAAGCCTGCAACCCAATCACCTGCTTACCTTTTGTTTTGCATTCTGCCACTTCCATGTTGGTCAGCAATTCCATGGCAGACTCGGTTAAATTTGAGCTGGTATGATACCACACAAAAGTTTCAGATTTGAGAATATGGAACTTCCAAACAATTTTGTAAAATGGAAAAAACTTTCAGCCTGCTACAGGAGTGTTTTTTAATGGGGTGATATGTGTTTAAGATTGATGTTGGATGGAGATGTAGGAAGATTACAAGTATTCTACTCCGACTCTTAATACTGGGGTTTCTTAGAGTCCACTAAAGAGGAAAGAAAACCTAAACCCATCAGTTCGGAGCTCTGTTAGTCAGTATTTGAGAAGAAAACCTTTAAATGGTGTTGGATTATGGTAAAAGTATTCACCTGTTTCTCTTCACAAGAAGAGTATGTGAGCATTACAACACAAATACTTCTGTCTACTTTTGTAAATATACTCCTTTTTTTCTTTTCAAATATCTTTATGAGAAGATTGTTACAAGTGGCATCTATGAACAATCATTCAGACAGAACCAAGATAAAGGTGTTCACCTCAAGTGTATGGCCTGAGTTGAGGTAAAGGGATCAGCCATAAAGAAAAAGCCTGGGCTAAGAATGACGTGTAATACAGAAGCAAATTCTACACTTAGATGTGTCTAAATATTCTCTTGGCTGTTTTTTAACCTCTAAACTTGTTTTTTTTTCCTTACCTAGAGCTTTTATCATATAATATATGTTTGTTTGCATGTTTTTATCAGGTATATTTATAGTTAATTAATTTTTAACCAAACCTTAATTTTACTTTGTTGTTTTTCTATTTACTTTTGGTCTTATCAATCCTTTTGATTGGACAAACAGCACATGATCAACTTTTGTTGTTTGCCATGGATACAAAGGTAAACAACATTTGTCATAAACATGAGGCTCCTGAAGTCCAGGTGACACTTGGAAAGATCTCATGTAAGAGTTTGCTAGTGCTGGTCCTTGAAGTTACAGTGCTGAACACGAATGACTGAAGTCCAACTGTCGATGAAGCAGTTATCTTCCACCAAACATCCATTTAAAATATTCCAGTATTGCGGCAAACTACAGGTTTTCTTAGGATTCTCTTTCCTGGACAGTGCTTGTACTAGCTGCCATATATACCAACAGCCACAACCTTGTCCCAGTGGCTTATTTCAGAGTGCTCAATACAGAGACACAACAGGGTGTTTGAAGTGTCTCAGCAGCATCAGTGTTGACATGCATGGAGTTGTGCTAGCACCTAATGCATGTGGTTTGGGCCGTGAAAGCCCAGAGCAGGGACCACAAGGGACTGGCATGTGTGGGAGAAGGTTGCTCATTAAGAGTCCTGTGAAATGTTCTCAGTGTCCTGCAGAGCTAGCCAAGATACCTAGTTACAAAGCAGGGTTTATTTGGAATAAGCAAATTTAAAATCTAAAGTGCAGGGATAGTCAATATAATATCAGAAAGCTAGAAATTATTTCTATTAACTCCCATTTTCCAAGTTAACTGCAATCTCTAATGCTTTTGGAACTTTATTGTTAAAGGCCAAAGAGGCATACTGAGGATGCCACCAGTCAAACATAGTATGTAAAGCCAAAGCCAGTTAAGCAAAACCCTTCAGCAAAATATGAGAGGAACACGCTATAAGCCAGAACAAAGTGTGATCTGGTTTACTGCAGTCTGAGTGCTCCTTGGATATATATAATGACTGCATCCCTTTCCTGGGAGAAAGTTCAAAGTCATGAGCTGTGCATGTACATTTAAAAAAAAAAAGAGCTGTAGAAATCTGTACCTCCCTCAGATGTCAAAAGTGTTGGGTTTTTTTGTTGTTTTTTTTTTTTTTTTTTGGTTCTGTGATATTAATCTGTGTGCTTACTGGCTATTTGGCAGCCAGCAACCACTCAGGTAAGAAATCAGAGGGCGATTAGAAAAATTTTTTGCTCTTCTGAAACAAACTTCAGTGTTTCCTGTCAGCTGCCAATGGTTTAACCAAGTTGCTTGAAACAAGAGAGAAAAGAAAGAGGAAGAAAAAACACAGTGAGAACTGACTTGTATTTCTGAATCCAAAAACCTCCTTGAAAAACTTTTTTTTTTTTTTGCCACGTTTACAACTGTGGCTAAGGCTTTGTGAAGGAATCCTCAGAGATATAATTTGTTTGGCAATGGGACTAAGTTGGCACTGTTTGGAGACCAGAACTGAAAGGCTCTGTCAGTACTAAGAGGAAGTTTGTTCCTGAGATTTACAGATGCCTGAGGTGCTTCAGATTGTCAATATTTTTCCATATTGATCCATAATTTAGTCTTTGAATGGTCTCCTGCTTGCCAGTAGCATGCTATAAATCTATTCTGATAAAACAGATCAGTAATTTGACTGTAAGCTTTCAATCCCTTATTAGTCTTCAGGGGTAAACAATTTGAGATTGGTATGAAGGTTAGAATTCTTTGCATTATCATAGCCTTTTTCCAACTATCAGACCAAATAGGAACAGCTTTAGGACATTATATAACTGTATTAGCCTAGTGCCTCATTGATTGTGCTTTGTTGGAAGTTGCCTCCAAAATAAAATTAAAAAAAATTTCTTAAACAGTTTCAAAATATTAGTATTTTGAAATTTTGAAAGTCATGAAAGTGTCCATCTATCCTTCAAATTTTTTATTTTAGAGTGTTTTGTACGTTTTGAATCACAAATAAATATAGGAATTGCATAATTTTTTTTCTTTTCAAGAATATTTCTGTTAACTGTAAAAATATTGGCTATGAATGTCAAAGTTCTCAGAAAAGTTGAGCCTTCCCAGCCCTGCTATCAAGAGGATGAAGGAGGGAGTGGAGACACCATGTAATTTCTGGCCCACAGTTTTGTTTTCTGTGGTGGCAAAATTATCAGTCCATAAATGGGGCTTGTAAGAAAACAGCCACTGACCCTCTCAGTTCTGTGTGCTAATCAGAATGATTTATTGAAAGGTTAAAAGTGTATTAACACTAATCCTATTGTCTCTTTATGGGTGATTGAGCTTTCTGTTTCCTGTAGTCTTGTTATTAAAAGAACTATTTCCTTAATAGATTGCATTAGGTTATGCAGCAAAGGAAAATTATGATTTATATGCACTTTAACAGCATGCTAAGACAAATGTGGTTCTACTTAAAGCAAGTGTTAGGTTTATTTAAAACTTCTGAATGTAAACAATTCTGGAGAAATAATTATTCATTAAGAGGTTTCCTGCTATTCTGAATGTGTCAAAAGGCTGGTTGCAGCTTCACTGGCAGTTTTCCAGAAAAGACTAACACCAAGATAGCAACATGCACTTAATGCTTAACAGAGTGCATATTAGTTAAGTACACAAAATACTGATTCCCATCATGACTTCTTAAGGCAATTACTTCATAGTGAATTAAAATTTGAATTGACTCACATATTTTTTTAAACAACAAGTTCTTGCAAGATTTAAATGTAAATTAAAAATATCAAAGAGACTTCATAACTGGGAATGACTTGGGCCCTGTTTTATTAATAGCACCACATGTCTTGGAAAATCCATTGCTGCATAATCCTTTTGTAAACACCAGGGTTGGAAAAAAGGTGATGTTAGAGGAGGAGCAGAAGCATTCTGACAGAATTGGAGTAAACCTCCACTTTTGTGAATGCCCTGTTACAGCCGGAGCATCACAGTGGAAATTATACTTCTGAAGTGTATCCTTGACAGAAGGAATAAATTCATTCCAGGATGATTCATATGGACAATGGAAGAATTAATGAGCTGAAATTTGTACCTTTTTTTAATTATTATCATTATTTTTTTTCCAGCAAGATGGGAACAATCTGGAAAGGTCATCTTCTTCAAAAGAGAGAATTATTTTTGTAAGAGTCACCTTTTTTTCAGAATAAGACATACTGACTCACAGCAGATTTGCTGCAGTAGAATAAGTTATGAACCACTCAGGACACGCACTGATTTTGAGCAAATATTTGGGGTAAAATTATCTACTGCTATAAAGAGAATATGTTAATTTTTATGTGAATTTGAACAGTTGCACCAGGAGAAGAATGTGGCTTTATATTTGCTCAATTCTGCCTAGGAAATAACCTGAAAATAAACATTAGCTTTTCCTAAACCCAAGTCAACTGAAGAAGGAACAGTTACAAAATCTACATTTGGCAATTCCCCTTTTCCTTATATTCCCTTGCCATGTGTGTTGTGCAGTTATTTCTCTCTCAGTGGATTGTAGGGCCCACTGATACAGTGGAGGGGCTTTTCGCTTCCAGGAGCAAGGCTAGGAAAGCGGCAGCGGCAAGCTGTGCTCCCTAGGATCAGGCCCCTCAGAAGCTTAGGTCGGCTCCTCCCGTCTCCGGCCCGGCGACCCCCCCGAACGGAGTAAGTCCACACCGGCCAGCAGTCCACGAGGAAAAGCCTGTTTATTGGGGGTGCACCGGCTTATATGGGGGAGCATGGAACTTTTCAGAACATGGGTAGGGAAAGGGGAGGAGACAGGGAGGAGCAATGCACATCATTGGGTGTATGCAAATTAAGAGGAGGGGTGAGGGGAGCAG
>JAWWEV010000115.1:46423160-46449135 GCA_035583235.1 Hafferia zeledoni | reverse complement strand
GGTGTATGCAAATTAAGAGGAGGGGTGAGGGGAGGAGCAAGGGAAAACCAATCAGAGAGCAGGATTCAAACATGGCCGTATAAGGAGAGTGGTGCACTGCAGCAAACTGGGACCAATCAGGAACAGGTTGGAGGGAAAAATGCCCTAGGGGTTTGTGGGAAGAAGAAATTTGGACAGGGATGACTAAGGGAAAAATAACCAGGGTAGCCATATTAAGGGTATAACATTTAAACTGGGGAAATGCCTGTTCGCAAACCCCCCTGGTCCCGATCCAGTCGTGGCACGCGCTGCCCGGGGTCCTGGGTCTCCGCATCTTCGTCCATCCAGTGTTTATAATATATCTGCCACTTGCTGAATTCTTCCTTGGTCTGGTCTCCTCCAATATTTCTCCTCTGATTTGCAAAATCTTACCTTTGATTATGCTAAGCCAGAGACAGCAGATGCATTTGATACATATATATTACCTATTTAGAAGCAATGCTTCTCATGTAATTGCTTAAATGGAGTTTAAGTGTAAATATCAGTATAACATTCACCACATATTTGCCTGATCTGTTCTCACTGTGTCATGCAGTAAGTTCTTTCAAGGTCAATTTATTTCCATATTACCAAAGATTTGGGTTTGGTGATTTTGAATTTAAAGGTATGGGGGGTTTTGGTTGTTTTGTGGTGTTTGTTTTTTTTTTTTTTGTTTTTTTTGTTTTTTTTGTTTTTTTTTTTTTTTTAATGTATCATTCTAGTGAACACAAACTTTTATCTGGCTTGGCCATTTTCAAGTTTGAATTTCCTGAGGTGCTTCAGGAAAAAGTATCAGACTTTATACCACCACCACTATACACAGGGAAATGTCTTAACATGCCTTGCTGGGGCTGAATATCCTTGCCCAATGAGGCAAAATCCTCAGAGCTATTCTACCTTTTCTGATCCTCAGACTTCTTAATTTGTTTCAGAAGAAGTTTAAAGACCTTTAGTATGGTTGAGGTTCCACTCATCACCTTCCACTGTGCACTGACTGACATCCTTTCAAGAAGATAAAGTAAATTATTTAAGTCAACCAGCAGGTTGATCCATCACTATTGTGATACTGATGACATCCTGAAAATAGCAGTATGTAGAGTATTTGTAATCAATCAGCTCTCTCTTCTTCTGTCCACAGTAAGTAAATGTTAAAATAGATAAATTCCATAGAATTTTTTAGTTGAGAAGTCTTGCTGTTAATCAATAAAAATCATAGGTGAGGTATGAGAAAGCAATGAAAACTGGGTTTGTCAGACTTTTATTCAGACAAATTAGAAAATTGTATTTTTCATGGAATACTAATCCAAAGCAATATGATTTGTCAAAATAGATTATGTATGATTGCATGTAGTAGGACTCAATGGACTATAGACCATAAGGAGATTCAGAAGTTCTGCTAAGAGAGATTAGGTGAGATATCGATATAGATGGATTACAGCAGTGTGTTTGTATCTAAGAGAAAGAGCAGAGACAGAAAAAAAAAAGGCAGCAAAAAACAGTGGACAGCAAAAAGGGAGCTTATAGAATAACCTGAAATGAATCTGAGTCTTTGTATACTACTTATAATAAAATACTGGAATAAGGAATAAACATTTTCCCTTCTTTTTGATTCCTGTTGCATTCAGAGGGATCAGACTTTGATGTACTTTTTATTTACAAAGAACATGTGCAAGCAAATATCTGGCCCTACAGTCAAGTTCTCCCATACAGAAAGAACACAACAAAATTAGTTTTGATGAACTAGTCTGGTGGAACACAGTATCAATATACTACTAACATACAGAATAACATGTTCAAAAGGTGTAAAGAGAGTTTTTAGAGTGCAACAAGATTTTGGATGCAAAATAACATCAATCACTTTTGAAAGCAGATACGAGCATTTTTGAGAAATAGCACATTTGTGAATTAATTCCATTGAAAAGGTAATCACTTGTTACCTCATACTTTGTTATTTTTACTGGTAGTTATATTCTCATATGTTACTGGATATTCCCAGAAGTGCTCCCAAGAAAAAAAGCAGAAGTTGAGCATATCATGACATTTTTATTCCAAGAGAAGACTGTTGGGAAAAAGCTCTTTTCAAATGTTCCAGATACCTTCTGGCTTCTGTGGAATACAATGATCAAGATCAGCTTACAAAGACTTCAGTACAGACTCTTTGTTATCTCCTTTTTCCTGCTAGGGCAATGTGTGGGGAAGGAATGCATTTCAAGAAGCCTGCTATGATTTCTTCACACATAGGGTCAGAATTTGACTTTGACATGCAGGGAAGCAGTTCAGAAACTTTTCCAGGGTCTTTATGGACTCCATGTCAGTGTACAAGTGCGTGTCCTCTTATGCTTTTTGCCTCTTAGCAGCCTCTTCTGACAGCTTTGAGGGGCAAGTGTGCAGAGCATGCCAAAAATAGGGAATTCATGCCTGACAATAAAATGTTTGGTTAGAAGTTTATGGCAGGATATAAAGACTTTTCTGCTGAATGAGCTGTGAGAATTGGACTACAATTTAACAGATGATCTTCTTCACTTGTTGCTTTGCTCATGAATTAGGGCATATTTATGAAGTAAATAGAGAATGAAATGGGAAGTAACTCTAAAATAGAGGAACACTTTTCCTTCATATGCATTTTAGATCTGGTATGATTGCTTCACAAAGGACTGAAAGAAGTTTTTGACCAGCTGAATTATGTACTGGCACAAATTCTACAGTTCAAAGTTATAACAAAATTAACTATTCTATAGTATGATTTGCCTAAGAATGTATATTCTTATAACACATAAAAGTATTTAATAAGTTAACAGTTTTACAAGACAGTATATTGTTTTCCCCACAAGTAATACCACCATTAAAATTGACAAAACCTGCTGTAAAACTCTCAAACTAAACATTTAGGCTCCTGTTTTGGACCAAGATGACAGGACAACAAAGAAAATTTCAGTATTGAACAGCAGCAAATTTACTCCACTAGGGTGACTGGAAATAGGAAATGGAAAAGTCATGGGAGTTGTTGTAAGAAATTCAAGAAAATCACTGGTTTAGTAAAGTAGACCAGGTTGCCACTGATCAGAAAATACTTTTCCAAGAAGTGGAGTCTAGTAAACAGATTTCAGAAATTTTGAAAGGGATGGGTGAATAGCATTCATTAAAGTAAAAAATACTTACTATCCTCTGCACCCAATCTAGCCAGTCAAGGATGAAGACACCTGTGTGTTCTTATCTTAAAGGATTTACAAGTTTTGAGAGGAAGAAAAGATAAGATTTAACCTTTTCATTCCTATGGATGTTCATATAAAACAGTATTACATTTGATCTATATTAATTTTGTCAAATGCTCCATTGCTGTGACAACAGGAGGCTCTGGATTCATTTAGAAGAGTCAGATAAGGAAAATCTTACTTAATAATTTGGACCACTGGCTTTAATTTAATTCTTTCATATCCCAGGGACTTTCATAGTTAGAATGCTGTTGTCTGCTCCACAGTGAGTTTCTGAATATTTGCTGTTGGAAATAGGTCACTTTCTGTATGTCTCTCTATCTCATTATTTTCATATAGATAACTCGAAGCTGATTGAAGTATACATTTCAAAATACAATAATGTGGTGGTGTGCCCCTCATTTCCCCCCACTTTAGCCATAACCACCAGGTGGGAGTTGTGGTGGCTGCACATAGCTTACTCTGTACTTTGGGGGACAGCTGGCAACATGGAAGTTAGAGGGCTGCAAGGGTGACCCAGATGTTGCAAACATCGAAATATTATATGTATCACTATAAGTCAATCATCTTACTCCATAAATAGTGGCCAAGGGGCTGTTGAGCTCTCATGCACTACAGCTCGTGGCACTGACTAGAGACTCCTTTTAAGGTTACTCCTTGAGGTTGAGAGAATCCTTTCATCAGATATTTAGTAAGGGATTAATAGCATCCTAAACTTTAAAATCTTACCCAAGTGATCTGAAGTGTTGATTACACACGTATAAATAATCCTTTAGACATTAACCTTTGACCCAGTCTGGGACCAGGAGTGGATCCATTTCTTCTTAAATTTTTCCCTGAGAAGGACTTAAGTAAGCAAGAATGTGCTTTCTGAGCATCAATGGAAGGGTCTTCTTGGAAGTTTTCTCTGATCCTGTATGGCATGTAGTAAGTAAGTGTACCTTGCCATGGAATCATTTACCATTGAATTTTGTTATATCAATAAAGTATAAGGTTACTTCTGTCCTATGAGCGAAGTGCATGACTCCATCTGCAACAAATTCCTGTGGACTAAGTAAGTGGCAGAAATCATGAGCAAGTGGTGAAAGTTTCTTAATTTTTCACACACATTTTAGGTGCTTCCTCCAAGAAAATTTCTGAAACTGTTCAATATCAATCTGCATGTTTCTTGTTCTCAACACACATCACATATAAATGAGAATTAATAAAAAAAATAGCAACTAAGTTTGCATGATGAACAGTGACATTTCAGATGAAGTTGTATAGAGAAATGAAAGATCATCTGCTTCCTATTACTGTGTTACCCTGAGCCTTAATAGTTCATCTATAAGTTGTTACAGTACTGTCTACTTGTACTTTCACAGTGCTTCAAGTATTCTTTTTTTTTTCCATTTTAGTAGACTACATTCTAACAATTCTTCTATCATGACTTGTGTGTTTTGATCCCTACTTTTCCCTATCTCATTTCTTCCCTTTCCCCCATATTCAATTCTTTCCAAGATCATGTAGGTGGAATATGCACCCCAAATTCACAAGTCCCTTTTCAAACTGGGACTCCAATAATTAGGTGATTCAGAAAAACATACATATATAGTTACTCTACAGTAACAGTGTGAGTTCTCTGGGAAACAGGCTCTGAGAAAGATCATAATTAGAACACTAATCCAGGTGTGAGGTGGTGGCATAGCCCTGGAGTGCAAGAGCACTCAAGAGCGATTGATACTGTATGGAGGGATTCTTGTGGCATTATTTTGAAATTAATTTATGTACTTACTGCATTCATTAAAATAACTGTGGCATCACATTTTATAACAAATAGCAATCATATTTTCTACTACAATTGCCACTATTAAAAAAAAAAAAAGTCTGGTTGCATTAGGAAATACAATTTTTGGATTTTCCTATATTCAGAGTAAATTTCTCCTGAGATACCATGAGTGCAACAGAAAACCATATAGAATGTCACGTACTACATATTATTTACGCTGATTCAAAAAACAGAAGGATTGCACAGTAGAAAAATAAATTTACAATTTAAGATTAAAACTTGATATCTTATGCTGCTGCATAGGGGAGTTCTCTTAAAATCTGTTATTACATTGCAGCCCATGGACTTTGCTTATGTGGCAATGATATTTCCTTTAAAAGATGCTGGCATTGTTTATTATTGTCCAAAATAGCAATGTGTTGGCACCAAAGACAGAGATTGCTCTTTGACCAAGGAATAGAAAAAAGGTGTCTGTTGCGGTCCACAGTGTTCTGTCAGCCTCTACCAGTGATAATCACTGTAATGCCAGTATCCCAAGAAGGTCCAGAACTGTCTTTGCAAGAGGATTCATACCACTTGCATCTCAGTGTTGATCAGTTTAAGTGCTACACTAATAAAATCGTTTTTTTCAGCCCAATGAGCGTGTATCACATTTTGTTAGTCGTAAGTATAACATTGTCTATAGCTTCAGTCTGTGATACAAAAGCCTAAATACTAATACCTACTATTTATCTCAGGATAAAAACAGTGATTGCAAGCAACTAAAATATTACTTTCTAGATTAGCCTGTGAAGCTGGCTGTTTGCATGATCTTAGCACATTACAAGCACTGAATGAAATGAGTTTGATTGTATCAGAAAAATAATTCACTCACCAAAGGCATGATGCCCTGCAAGTACAGTAACACAATACAGCCTATTCAGTTAGGGTAGCTGAATTGGAACTATTGGTCTTAAAGTCACAGGAGATGGAGTGTATTCATGAAACTAAAATCTGCTTAATGTGTCTTTATTATTTTTTATATGCAATGATCCAGTTATCAACAATGGTGTTTAATCTGGAGGTTTTGCATTCCTTTTACATTTACTGCATGAGGAAATACATGAGCAAATGCATAATCAATTATTTCCACACACTAACAAAAAGGTATTCACTTTCATTTTATATCTTGTTAAAACATTAATAGTAACTCATATTTTATACTTTATACAAGTTTTATACTTTTATACAAGTTTTATACTTTAAGCTTACTAATTTTGTTTATTTTATGCTTAGTAAAATCAGTTATTGAAGTTTTCAGTAGTAACTGAAGCACCTGCCAACAGTTAGATAACAATTAAGATAACATAATCAGCAGTAATCTCTCATTTTGAATTTAAAGTTCCTGGCAGAACTTATTAGCTTTTATATTTTAAAATAAATATTAGAATTCTAGAAGGAAATGCAGAAGATAAGGAAGTTAAAATAGAACAAAAGGGATCAGAAAGAAGAACGGATGGGTGGGTTAAGCTACAAACAATGAATGGGTGGGCTACTCCCCATGGAACTAGCAAAGATTTTCTTTAAAATTAAGAAAGTAAAAGCAGTTATATTTTCAGTGACAATTTTAGATTCCATGTACATGTATCTGGATTTACTGATGTCAAGAAAGTAAAATTCCAATAGTTTTGAATTTTCTCGAGTCTGCTAATCATCAAGATTAACCAAAATAGGTTCTTCTCTTAAAGTCAATACATCTAGAAAGGAAGTTTTAGAACATCACTGATGTCATGGTACTCCATTAGTTTCGGTATACATGTTTCCATGTGTTTTGGAAACAAACAGCATGGTGGCTGGTTTTTTTCAATTATTTTACATTAACAAAAAGAATAGGTTTGTTTGTTTCTGCAAAAGAAGTGCAAAATCATAGAAAACAGGTTTGAGTAAGAAGCTATCCAGATGGTGCCCAAGCCATTTATACAAGGTTCTTGATTAATTTATTCGATATTACAAAACTCTCAGCAGGAGGTTCTGCAACATCCCCTTTCCATGCTTGTGTTTCATCACCTTTACTATCAGAAGTTTTTCCCAGCCCAAGAACATCTGCATTTTCTATAATTCAAGCCTGTATTTTTAATTTGCCTATGACAAGTGTTCCTTTCCTTCTTCTTGGTAGATATTTTGTACTTATTGAAATACTTACTATGTCTTTCTCTCTTTTTTTTTCTTTTTCCTTTTTTTCTTACATGCTGAATAACTACATTTCCTGCTTTGAAGCTAATTTTTCTAACCTTTCAACAACTTTTTCAGTTTAGATGCTATCTTTAGTGTTCAGCACCATATATAAAGGCAGGGGTTAAAGTACAGCCCTGGAAGTACAGCTGAGAGATCTACTCCTGGCCCATCATATCCTTAAACTATAATGTATCCTGTTTTGAGAGTCTTTTGCAGTCATTTGCTATTCATTGCCATAAGAGAGGTCAAAGACAATTTATATCCTAGCCACCATCTTGTTCTTCTCATCCCCAAACAAGACCTATCAGGCCTAGAATGCTCCTTGACTCTGCTCTGCACAGCCGTTGACCTTGTCCTTAGTTGACCTTAATACTTCATAGGAAGTCTGAGCTTAGTCTTATCTCCACTGGTGATAAACAACAGCTTTCCCTTCTGTGCTGGTTTTGTCTGGGGTAGAGTTAGCTTCCTTCCCACTGGCTACTATGGGACTATGTTTTGGATTTGTGCTGAACACAGGGTTGATAGTATAGAGATGTTCTTGTTGTTGCTGAACAGGGCTTACACAGAACCAAGGCCTTTTCTGCTTCTCATACTACCACAGTGGTGAGGAGGCTTGGTGTATATGAGAAGCTGGGAGGAGATGGAGCTGGGACAGGTGGCCTAAACTGGTGAAAGGGGTATTCCAGACCATGTGACATCATGCTTGGTATATAAAGTGTGGGGAAAAAAGAGAGGGAGAAGGGGGGGAAGTTTGGAGTGATGACATTGGTCTTCCTCAGTAGTTGTTGAGTGTGATGGGGCCCTTCTGTCCTGGAGATGGCTGAACACCTGTCTGCCCGTGGGAAGCAGTGAATTAATTCCTTGGTTTGTTTTGCTCGCATGCATGGCTTTAGCTTTTCCTATTAAACTGTCTTTATCTCAACCACAAAGTTTCTCACTTTCACTCTTCTGATTCTCTCCCCAATCCTGCTGGTAGGGGAGTGAGAGCGCAGTTACCTGGGGCTTAGCTGCTGGCTGGGGTCAAAGCACAACACATTCTACAAATGCCCTGCACATGTGTGAGGTAAGAGGATATTTAGAGACAGATGGGAAAGACAGATTCACTGAAATCTGTCCTAAGAAGTGCAGAGTATAGCATCTACTCTTAATAATTTGAAGGTTTTATTAAGTCCATGTCTGAGAATAGGATTGGGTGTATAAGATATAGTTGTGTTATGACAATTTGGGCTGATCCTTATTATACAGATAGATGTAAAACTAAAACTTTATTCAAGAGACCTGTACCCACTTTTCTGATTTCAACGGAAATGGCTGTTATGAGCTGGTTATTAAAATTATTAGAGGTATGTCACTGCCTGAATTAAGGTGCAAACAAAACCATACGCGGAAATCAGTAGTATGGATTTTATTTAGCATTAAAAGTGAGGCAATGAGAGAGAGAGAAATGAATAGGGAAAAGAAGGGGGTGGGGATGAAAAAGAGTGACAGAGAGAGATTAGATAGAAAATATATCACCCCTCTGGGGAACCTGATGGCATCCCATAGGTCCTCTTCTTCTAGTCTTCTCGGTGGTGATGGTCCCACAAAACAAGGTATCCAATGGACAAATATACATTCAGGAGATGCCAGGCACTTACCCTGGGAAAGTTTTACAGTCTCTTGTGACAGACTCTGGATTTGTTGCATCACTTGCAACATCACTGAGAGGGTGCTTTGGGGGTCTTTGATGGTTTATGACCCCTTCTCAGCAGCCACTCCTGTGAATGTTGTGTATGTGGTCTTCCCAGAGGTGGGGGGGTTTGCCCCTTCTGTTTTGTATGGAGAGATTTCACCATTACACATGCAATACCCTCCTCCTCCTCCATCTCTCCAGCCCAGCTCAGGCTGATTCTTAACTCAGCTTCTGAGTCTGGCTTTCTTTGTGGATACATTCTTCTTCCCTGAGCCTAGTTTACTTCTCCTTAGACCTGAGAAAATAAGACAACAGTCTTATCTCAAGTTCCCATCACGGATCACAGTCAAAATTCCAGTCAGAAGGCATATTTGAGGGGAGGTGTGGGAATGGGTGAGTGTACTTTGGTGGTCACAGACAGATATTTGCTCCTTTGCAGTTTGACGAAAAGTCTTTCTATGCTTTTGATGATGTTTAAGACATTAACAATATTTCAGTCTCTTACAGTGGCATAGTGTTGGAGTTTGGCTTTTAAAAAAAGAAATGTGTAGAAACAATATTTTTGTATTGTTTTCTTCAGGTTTCTTGGTTTGACTTAATTGACTCAACTTCTTAAGCCTCTGTCCACAGTCATCCTGCACAGAAACCTTTGGAAATACATACAGGTATGTTTTAAGGGCTTGTTAGTGTGTCATGAACAGGGAACAGAGCTTGGAGTCTGATTATATAAATTGAAAAGCTTTATAATAAAACCTTATCCTGTAATGTGAGACCTTTTACACTTACACCTAGTAGGGATGTGCAGAGCATGTATAGCACATCAGAAACTTCCAGACCAAATAAGATTACATTCCTAATTTGTTGTGACAGGCTGATGCTTCCTTGTTTTTCTTCTTCTTAAGTGTTTGTTTGTTGGTTGGTTTTTGAGTTTTGTTGTGGTTTTTTTTGAGAACAGCAATAATTTTCAGTATTTGAAAAATGTATAAAATAGGCTTTTGGTCACAGAGAAAAGCTGAGAAATATTTTTAGAAAAGCCGTTACTTGTCATTTGTGTATACATTCAACTGAATACATTATAAAACAAGGTAACAAAATTTCACATTTAAAAGTGTGTGGTTGCTGTCAATTCTCCAGAAAATTTGACTCAAATTTTAAGCCTCAGTGAGAGCTGATCCACTAAATTACTCTATATCACTTGACACACAGCATTTCAGAGGAAAGGACTGCTGCTTGTTTTTTCACAAGACGTATTTCTTTAAGATTATTTTTTTTCTGCCTGAATAAAAGTTAGTAGTTACGAAGATTATTGTTGGCCAAAAATTTACACATTGAAAACAAATTCTAACTCTGTCCCTCCTTGAAGGTCTGCAAATTTCTTCTGGCCAGAGTGGCATCTTGACCATTTCCCCCGGTAAGTAAAGCTTTGTGCCATGGTAAATACTTTATGTTGCATCTCTGCCAGGGTACAAGGGTAAAATGGAATAATGACAAACAAATTGAAATTGGCTACCAATTCTGACTTGCAAAAGTTTGAGGTAAGAAGTGTTTCCTGAGTAATCGTCTCTCCCTGAACTCTATATTTGGATTTTAAAGAATAAGCTGTCTTCTCTTTTGCCTCAGTATCACTGTGAAAACACTGACATGAAGTTCTTCACTAGGAGTTTCCAGGTCACTACTTCTCTTCCGTGGAGATACTGTGTAGCTACTTCAGGGTTGCCTGCCAATGTCAAACAGACAGACTCATAAAGGGGATTTGGTGTTCAGTTTTATCCTGAACTAAATAGTAATTTATTATAACGTAAGCAAACAAAAATATGGCCACCACTGGCAGAGCTGTATCTTGCCTAATATGTTAATGTAAGCATAGTTCCTGCCTACAGTAACATATTAGCTGCTTGCTAGCAAAGAAAGCACAGAGACCTTTTACAAAGTAGCTAGTAGAAACCAACTGCCCCTTCCTATAAAACAGTGTCCAGTTCATTTAATGAGTCTAGACATTCATCTATCAGTGTGTCTTTATGTAAGACACAAATTGCTAAATCTAGAAGCAAGTGCTTTTTTGTTGCTTTTCATGAGTGCTGCATGACGAGCTTGGGGACAGAGAGTCCTAAAGAGGAGTTTCTAAACACTGAAAGTGAGATATATGTGGGTTGGTAATAGTACAGTTTTGATTAATTATTTCATTCTCCCCAAATACTTTTCTTTGGCAGCACTCTGTAAGCATTATCTAGGATTCTAATAATTCTTGTTTTCATGCAATCATCTAGTTGTGTAGTTATGTGGCCTTCATCTAGCTCAGCACGTGCATGCATCCATTAACCCTAGCAGAGACCTGAGTTTGGCAAAGAATGTAAGTATTTGCCTCAGTCTGCTTTGGGTAAGCAAAGGACATTGGGTGCACATGTAATACTAGGATTAGTTTAAAAATCACAAGGAGTATGAAGAAAGCCTATAGATTTCAAGTTTGAGTCAAGTGTGTAAACCACTTTAACAGTTTATGAGTGGGATAGCAAACAGTCTGAACAGCGTGATGAAGTGAAAAATTCAAAATTTGTGAGGTGCAGGATATGAATGCTTCCACTGACATGTGCCACTGTTTATATTTCCTGACGGGATGTTGTAAGCTTTTGAAATATGAAAACAAAGAACATCAACAAGACATTCATGACATTTACTGAATTCATTACCCTTTTTTAGAAGTGATTTTGAACACAGAACAGCCTAGCCCCCTGAGAAATGGGTACTATTTCAATATTTAGATATGAAAATAGTTCAAAATGGATTCTTGTATCCTCTCATTCAGTTGGGGAAATTTAGTTCAGATTAAGACAGTCTCTCTGCTACTAACACAAATTCTTAAGAGCAGTTATAGAATTGTACTCTAAGGTTGCAGCATCTCGAAAATTTAGATTGAAGGTGGGGAGGGGATTTTGAGCATTATTCTATCAGATCTTGCTTATATTTCATTTGAAATGTAAATATATTCCTTCATATTTAACACCACAGATTTGGATGCTTACAGGATTCTGATGCTTTTTTTGCAGTGTGTTTCCATGTCTGTTTTTCAAAGATTACCAGTGCAGTTATAAATGCACAGAATAATGGAGTCATAGATTATCCTGAGCTGGAAAGGACCCACAAGGATCACTGAGTCCAGCTGCCAGTATGGCACAGCACAGCCACAAGAATCACTCCATGTGCCTAAGAACACTGTCCAAATGTTCCTTGAACTCTGTCAGACTTGGCGCTGTGACCAGTTCCCTGGTGAGCCTGTTCCAGTGCCCAACCACCCTCTAGGTAAAAAACCCTTTCCTAATATCCAAACTAAGCCTCCCTTGACACAGCTTCATGCTATTTCTTCGGGTACTATCCCTGGCCACCAGAGAGGAATGACCTGTGCCTCTCCCTCCGCTTCCCCTCATGAAGAAGCTGTAGACCTCTGCGGGGTTTCCCCTCAGTCTCCTCCAGGCTGAACAGCCAAGTGACCTCAGCCACTCCTCATATGGCCTCCTGTCTCAACCCTCCACCGTCTTTATGGCCCTTATTTTGATGCTCTCCAATAGCTTTATATCCTTCTTATATTGTGGCACTCAAAAGTGCACACAGGACTCGAGGTGAGGCTGCAATAGTGCATATTGGGACAATCACCTCCATTGACCAGCCATGGCTGATACACCCCAGGACATGGGTGGCTCTTCTGGGTGCCAGAACACACAGGGAGTCTACCTAGTTTTTTTCTTCATGATGTCTAGTTTTGAACTCAAACATTATTGATCAGTTAAGCTATAAAACATCTTAAATAATCCATTCTGTCATCTTATTTGATTTTTTAAATTATTTTTCTGCTCTAGTATTAGATATTATTTTAATCATCATAATTATTACAGGAAATATGGTGTTCTGAAACAAGATAATTATATACCTTGAAAAGTATTTTTCCTCTTGATGTATAAAAGCCAGTAAATGAGAAATTGCAAAATAAGCTTGAGAATATCAAAAGCTTATTTTCATATATTATGAAAGTAGAGTAAAAAAGCAGAGTAAAAAACTACTGAAAAATGTATGAAAAATGGATAAAGGTGATAATTCTGTATTTTGACTGACTTGCCATTTTCAATGTAGATGTTGTCATGCACAAGATTTAATTCAGAGAGTCCTGTGGGGAAGGAATAAGTTTTCTTATTCAGTTTAGGTATATGAGTCAGAAAAGCTTTCCTATTATAAAGCACACAATCTTTCAGGAGAATGCATTCTAGTGTCTTTTTTAAGCAGAATTTTTCTGGATAATAAAAATGCTGAAATTAGGGCACATTATTCAGATATATGCTGGAGGAAATCAGGAGTTCATAAGGTAGATAACATCATCATATTCTCATTGTCATGGACACATGGTCAAGTTTTGTGATTGTTAAGAAGGACTTCAACTATTTCTTTGTAAATTCCTGTTTTCCAGAACCCTGAACATTTTTTTAAATTATCTTGTTCTTTGTGGGATGAACAATTCAGAATAGCTCTTAAATAAAGAGAAATTACCTCCAATCCACCTGAATATAAGTCCTGTCATAATGTTAAATTATTTTTGTATGTCTTTGTTGTTTGCAATCCTCTACTTCACCACCTTTGTGATCAGCTTTTCTCTTTCACCTTATTGCCCAGCATCACAGAGAACATGCTCATGCTGTATATCAAGCTGGAGCCTTAACATTACCCATGTTGAATACATTTCCTTTCTTGCTTCTTTTTAGTTATTGGTTTGGTGTTTATGTTGTTAAAAGTCTTCCCTTGCAATGGTTTCCCAGGGACCGGATCTCTCCTTCAAACTCCCCAGAACGAGGGCAGGTCATACTACCCCTTTTTTCATTTGCCACTGATGAACTCTGAATCATCCATGTTCTGAGCTTCTACCCTCCTAGGCTTCTTAACAGCATGAAAGAAGCTTGCCACACAGAAGCTTTTTTCTGGAGCATCCCATGTCAACTCTGGACATCCTCCTGTTAGACCCAACCAACAAGTGAGCATACTTGCTAACACAGAGAGTGAAGGTAACAAACAGCTATCCTTGGACCTGGATAGTGGAAGGACCTTGCCTCAGGTCATATGCTCTCTGTGGCTGAGATACACCTTTCAAACAAAATTTCACTGTTAAGTGAAAGGAATTCACTGTGTTTCCAGAAAGTTCTAACATCTAGTAGGTTGCTGATAGACTTGGAAAGCTGAGAGCTTTTGTGCAAGGTGCTGCAGAAAGTTTGTTCTTATCCATGTCAAACAGGAGGGTATAAGGATGGGTTAACATTGTGTGATTGCCTGTGCAAAGATATGACTTCCTCATATCTTTGTGTGAGAGTAGCTGCTATTCTTCTTTACCTTGTACCATTGTACTCCATACTTGGTGCCTTTATTTTTTTTTTTTTGTATCTTTATCTTCTTTTTTCAGTCTTAGTTCATGTACACAGCCTTTTGTGGCCACAAATACCAGACCTGGTCATCTGCTACTACAGTATTTCCTCTATGGCAAAACTTCCAGCATATCCTTCTCTTTTGTTCTTCCACAACTTTCTCTATTCTCAAATCTCAATATGAAATACCTCTTAAGTACACCTTTTATGATATGCCAACAAAACCTGAAGTGCCATGCTCTGAAGCATGAATCTTCATCTAAGTTACTTGTTCATATTTTAGTTTTACTGGCATTCAAAAATTCACTTTTAAAAAAGGATATGACAAGATTTACTGTTTCTTAAATGCATACAGTGGTATCATTTTTCACAGCAACCCAATTGTGTCAGAAATCCCACCCACAATAAAAACTGCATTTTTTTATTCCTTCAGCATGCACCAAAGGATGAAGTTTGGCTTGGTTTATAAGGTTATTTGGTCCGGTTTATCAAACTCCAAAACATACTTAACCAAGAGGTATGGTGGTCTAGAATGGCAGATAGATGGAAAGTGTCATGAAAAGGTAAGCAAAGCAGAGCAAAGTGAGTCAGACTTCTCTGGAGGAAGAGAGATATTCAGCTAAGGGCATGTGCAATACTAAAGAAAGGCAGATACACAGAGCTTTACATTGTTCTAAGGGGATGCTATTTGCTTCTGCAGAAGTTTTGTGCAATGTACCTAACATCCTCTGCTAGTTCACAGATTTATTGAATACTTCCCTGTGAAAAAAATTCTGAAATTGTGATGAAATAGACATGATACCCAAAAGGTTAAAGTGAGTTGAGTGCACTGTCATGATTCCTTTAGTAAAGATAGCGAATGATCGGTTTGTTTGTTTGTTTGGATCCTATTGTGCTGGTTTTTTGAGATAAGAAAAATCCTATCTTAGGTGCAGATGTGGGTGGTTGCCTCTTTCTACCTCAGTCAGTCACTTCTCCAACCATCAAGTAGGAATATCTGAGCAGACTGCACTTTCCTGAAGCAGATGACAGACACCTGGTTTCAAGCCAGGATAAATGGAAACTTTTCCTGTAAGAAATTTTTGACAGAAAGTAAAGGTAACCTAGAAATATTTATATTAAGTATTTCTTCTCACTGTTTATTTTTGTGCAGATGAAGTAAGACCTGAAGTTGATCTTAGCAACATAACTGTGCTAATACTCTGACTCTGAATTGATTTCCCATTGTGGTTAATATGGCAGGGAAAATAGTACTTAATAGATCTCCTGTGTTACTCTATTTGCAGGGTGTCAGTCCTGGGATAGGAAGTACTTAGCATTTGGCATTTTCATGTTTTACAAAGGACATATCACTGTGTACAAATGCTTTTGAAATGTCCTTATGAAAACATTGCTTTCAGTCTAACTTTATGAATCTGTGGTGCAGCATCACATGGACACGAAAAATCAATTGGTGGCTGTGGGAAGCCTTACAGTCTTCATCTACTCTGCTCTGCTCTCCACTATTATCTCTACAGATTGGTCCTTGAGGGACAATAAGGTAAATTTAATGTCTTACTCTGGGAGTGGTTGAGATAAATCACAGTGATGACAGCATAATGCAAATAAACTATCTGTTGGCACCGCTTGGGCTGTATACAATGTTTGTCTGCACTCAGATCCAGTACTAATGGAAGAGTAGGATAAGAAAATGGGATATGGCTGAAACATAGATTAACTGTTCCTATGGATAAGAAGCTACAGAAAGAAAGTGCAACTACAAGCACACTGACAGAATTCAGGAATATAGTTTCCATTGGCAAAGCCTGTTGCAATTTGGCTTTGCTCTGTTCAGCAATACCCAGTTGTATTGGGTCAACTTTTTTATGAAAGTAGGGTGAGGAGGGAGATCTGGCTTTAATTTAGTATAAAAATTATTTAAACAAAGCTTTTGCTGATAGCAAATGGTGAAAAATGACTCCTTTTACTTTCATTTAAAGAAGTATTTATTATTTTCTTCTTTTTAATTTGTGTGGGAAGGTAATTTGCATTCACAGTTCCAGTTCAAGCTCATTTGAGAGGCAGGTTTCCCTCCTATACAGAATTAAATACACAATGTACCTTTTCTTACTGAACAAGTTGAGAGGTTTTAATAAGCAGATATCCAGATTTCACTTAGGAGGCAGTTGCACACACAGGATTTTAAAAGAAACCCTGAACTATTTTTTCCATGTTGCTAAAATGTGATTGTTTTAATCTAGCAAATAAAAATATCACATACCAGAGAGATGTTCTCCGTTAGGGTTATGTAGCTTTCCCCCTTATTTATTGCAGAATAGCCCAAAAGAATGCATAAATTTGCTATCATAGATCATTATTAATCAGGTATTGAGCTTCTGCTATAAAAAATTCTGGGAAGCCTTCATGAAGTGTTTTTCAGAAAAAAATAACAGCAGAGGAAATAGAGTTAAATAGGGAACTTTCAGTTCTGGTAAGTTTGATTTTATTTTTTGCTCAATGTAACAATAATAATTGAAAAATAAGGATTTTTACATCCTCCATTTTAGCTGCAACACATGCCACAAAGAACTGTATGTATACTGCATTAAATTTGTATGCTTATGGTCTTTCAAATGCTTTTTATTACTCAAAGAATTTTTCCTTTCAGGACTTGTAAACAGTGTAATAGAAAAAAGATTAAAGAAATGAAAATAATTGTGGCAGCTGATGGTTAATTAAAACAATAAATAGTTTTTCTCCCCAAATGTAGTAATCATTGAAAATAAAATATTAATATATGTGTTGTTGAGAGTAAAGATACATGTGGAACTTGGAGTACTCAATGATTTGCATAGAATATCATAGCACAAACTACATGAAAGATAAAATTATAAGGAGAAAAATTATGATCTATGGGAATAACACAAGATGTTACATGTCTAATTTCTCAAGAAAATAAAAAAATGATTGAAAGAAATTTAAGCTTAAAAGCATAATGAGGAAGCAGAAAAAAACAGTCTGTAACACTGAAAAACATAATGTCTTGTTTCTTAGGTCTGTAAAAGTTCATATCATCCAGGTATAAATCAACAACAGTTACAGTTGCCAAAGGGAAAAAAAATCAGAATAAACACTTTGGATGTGGAAATTGCACTATAGAAAATCAAGATCTCAGGCTTTACTGGAAAATTTCAACATGATCAAAATATATATATATATAAACTCTGGTGGCATTCAGAAGCATCTTCTTTCTTTTTTTTGGAATGCATTAATATTATACACATGCAAATCTTTTTCTCGGCATGGCTTTTGAGCTGCAAATGTTTTTCCTGTGGGTTCTATGCGGGTAATACGGCACAAACTGAAACATCAAAATGTTAGAGTGCAAGAAGTATCAGGCAGTTTTTTACAAAATGCAGACTAGTCCTTGTAGTATTTGCTCCATAGAAGAAATGGATGCAGCATTTTATTTCTCCATTATGCCCTTTGCACACTGCACACAAATTATCTATATTAATATTAACAGAGGATTTTCTTCCAAAGTTCCTCTATTCTCCAAGTATATTTCCTTGTATCCTGCCCCTTATAAATGTCAGATGTTCTAAGTGAAAGCTACATGGGAAACCCTGCAGGTTATGCTGAATCTGAAGTATTTAAGCAAATGCTGTTTTCTCCTTTTTTGATTTCCAGATGTTTGGGATTTTTGAACTTGTACAGAGAACACCCAAAGAGGATGCTGAACCCTCAAAGTACTACTAGAGAAGAAAGACATTGTGGCTCATGAAGGTACCTTAGGTGGCCTATTTCTTTACAAGACAGATTATCGCTTTCTGAGGCAGGAAATGTTCTTGACACACAATTAGAAATAGCTCTGCTAAGACAGAAAACAGTGGTAATAAAACCTGATAGCTGGCACACACAAGCCAATAGTCAGCTCTTTGTCAGGGTGACCCTGTTTGTCTTGATATTGGGGGTTTGCTGGTGATAGGGAAAGAAAGACTGATGCTGAAGAACATTTTAATGATGAATTTTCAGTTGTCAGCATTTTGCAGTTTCCCAGCTAGCTGCTAGGGCAAGCCAAGGAGCAGCAGGGTGCTTAGCTCCTGCCTCTTGCTTTGGCAGTCACACACTGTGTTTAGAAACGTACGTGGTGCCCACCTATGGAAGAGAGGCATTTAAAGCTGCTTGTAAGAACAGGGTGGAGCAGTCCTCAGTGGGCAAGCCAGCAGGCAAGCCTGGGGGCACAGTGCAGGGGGACACTGGGTCCCACTTCTTCACAGTGGCCACAGTAGAGATCATTCCTTGCTGTGAGCCTGCCGTAAGAGTAGTGTTTGTGCCTTTACCCACGACCAAAGAAGAGGGGAGCTCTCCCTGTCACCCCCAGAGACTGGTGGCAGTGGAGGGTATGCCCTGCCATTGTTCATTCCCTCTGCCCACTCCTGGGTCTCCCTCCTGTCCCTCCTTGGCCAGATGTCTTGGCCGGGTGTCTTCACTTGGAAGGGACATTTACCTTTTGCCCCTGCCCAGATGACAGCAGAGCTAATTGCAATCTTATAGGGCATTAGCTTGAGAACTTCAGGAGCAAAGAGGAACAGGGAGAACCAACTGATTTAAGAAAACCAGCATAATTTTTAATGTCTTCACATTTTCATTGTAGAAATTGAGTCCCCCTTCCCACAAAGTAAGAAAGTTCTTTTGATAACAAATACAGATGGTATCATGGACTATGAGATGTATCATGCATATGTTTAGACTTATACTTAAGTAAACCAGAATTCACATTATAAAGTACCTTCACTGATATTTTACTCATTTTTTTAATGTAGACACCTATGACAGTTTATTACACATTATGCAGTAATCAGTGCCTACGAGTCCTTTGATAGAATATGGCAACATATATAAGTTGGCATTTCAGTAGAAAACCAGTGATTTTCTCTCACTGCAGGTTGCCAATGTATTAATATTGAACTAAACTTTGTCAGATGAAGAAAATATTAATTTTATAAGATTTACTGCTGAACTTACATGTAGCAAATAATGTCACCCTGCAGGCCTACAATATGGTATTGTCATTGCTAGCAAGAGGCTGTAAGTGTTGCCCTATGTTTGCAAGGCCTCAGGTCTGAGGATTGTCATGCCTGTTCTGTCTGAACTTTTATTGACCTGCCAGAAGCTTTAATTTAATGTGGTTTAGCTGTAACAACATAATTCCTAATTGCAGGTTGTCTACAGCTAATTTGTTTTCCTTTGTTCTGTCTTTGTATCTTGACATTGTTTGATGACTCCAACACAATGATGTCACATACAAAACCATAAGTTGGTGAGACAGCAGCCATGAGAAGTGGAGGCATCAAACAAAGCTGAATGGTGAGATGGAGAAGAGGCTGGCACTAGAGACTCCAAGGTTCCAACTGCATAGCCAAAGAAATGCAGGCCTGGTTGTGGAAAAGAGAACAAAAAATAGTATGTATATACCAAAGACACCATATGCCATAAGTTAGTACATAACATGGCACAGCAGACTAATGAGGAAAGAGAGAAGTATGAAAGCATGATAGCAAACATATAAGAAGGATGCCAAATGAGGTGAGGCCATCAGCATAAACATGGTACTCCTCAGGGTGAAGAACTTCAGATGCCCAGAGCTTGCCAGAACACCTACCACTGCCAAAGCAGGGAACGGGGGAGCATAACCCCAGGAAAAGGAATAGAAACTAAGATATGTAAGCATACCATTGCTAATTCTATTCTTTTTCTTTCTTTTCCCACGACAATTAAATGTGAATGAAAAACTATTAGACTTTTTCAGTTTTGGTTATATGAGCAATAAATTCTTGTCTTTATATATGTACAATGCACTACTTTTGAGTCCACAAATAAGGTATAAGTGTAACTATAGGCATCAGCTTTAGAGAATTTTCTTTCCTCATTTCTTTCTCCTTCATATGCATCACACTCGGTCATAAATAAAGTGTGTGGTATTATGTTCCATTCACTCTTAGTTTTCAGCATGACTATCTGGTCTGTAATATTTCACTGTAATTGAAACAGATCACATTCAGTCTCAGTTCTTCCAAAGCCCAGCAATAGCTGTTAAATAATAAAAAGCATAAGAGTTATTTAACATTTACTCAGCATTAGCACTGACACCTCTAGGCACTATCAGACCCATTTGTGAGGTGCTACACTAATATGAGTGAACACTGCCTCAGCACTGAGTTTCTGGTTTCTACAAGAAAACACGCTTCCCTTGAAATAATCCTGTTTCACCAAACAAGTCAAGCTTATTTCTGGCTCTGGTTAATTATTGCAATATTGTAGCTTCTGGGCCTTAAGGACAGTGTTAGTCTGTCCTTCCCCATTTTTCCTGTTTCAGTTGCTGCAATGACAACCACCGTCTGATCCAGACATGGAGCTGTGACGTGGGCCACATCTTTGTTACTTGGATACAAATATCTCTTTTTTTCTTTTCCTAAATATAGCTGCAGCTACAAATGACCAGCCATTAGCAGACTGAATATTCAGCAATTTCAATTAAATTGATTGTAGCAAAGAAATCAGCTATACTTTAGTTTTCAGTCAGTGTGTCTGTGGTATCAGAGTTGGAATGTGGATTGCATACCACTTCTAAAGATCACATTATATTTCCAGTACCCAGAAGTGTATGTGCTTGCCTCTAAAGAGGCCAATAAACGTAACAAAGTCATTGTATGCAGGATTAGAACCTACGATTCTACAAAAGAGTAATTATTTAAACTGTCTGCTGTGATCCCTAGAATTATAGGAGATTTGAAAGGGTCTATTGATTCCATGGCAGAACAATAGATGTCCTGTACTTAACTCCTTAATTGATTTTAATGATCTTGATGGATACCAGCCAAGGAGTTGGAACAAGCTGTAAGGTCAAACCAAAGTATTCCTTTTGTACATTTCCGCAATCAAATCTGCTCATGTTATAAATTAATTTGAAAAGGAAAGTGATCAATTATAGCACTTCATAATTAGAACCCCACATGCAGAAAAGCTAATGAGATGTATCTGAGATTTTCCATACTCCATGGAGGTTTGTAGTAGAAGAAACTGAATGATCTGTTTTATGTCGTATTGCACACAAAATTTCCCTCAGTATTAAAAGTCAAGACACTCAGATCCATTACAACGGGGATTTTCTTTGGTAGTGTATAATTAAATGTTTCATCTATGACACAGTTTTAGAAAAAAAAATATGCTTCAAGCCAATTTTGGCAATTAAGAATACTGAAGATTAGCAAGAGAAATACTAAAACTTAACATTCTACCTGATGGTCAGCTCACCTGCAATATCTCTGTGGCTAGGTACAACTAGACCAAGAAAAATATGTCAAAATTCAAATTATCACACCTCTGTTCCACTATGGATAGCTATTTCACTTTTTAAGTCAGGTTGCTTTTCTTTCCTTTGTCCTTTTCCTCCTCCAACCCAAACCCTGCTCTTTTCCTGTTCTTCCACCTGTGTTCTCAACCCTGGTGTGAACCTCAGAGGAGATTGTATTTGAAGGAGTCAGTGCACCCGCCCATGCCACAAGTTGGAGAGAAATGGCCACCCTACATTGGGAGGGCTGCTGGGTGATCTGTGGAGCACCATAGAGGTCTCGGCAACCTTCTGCTTGTGGTGGAGATCTCTGTTCATGTGTCAAGGTGCTCTTGGCTGGAGTACAATATCATATTAACAACCTGTGCTTCAGCTGAAGTTCAAAGACTTTTCTGCTTTGCTTTTCTCCCTTCCTTCCCACTCCTCTATCCCTTCCTATCAATTGCCCCTCCTCATTCCCTCCTTATAAACCATTTTATCAATAATTACAATACTTATAGTGAAAACACTGAATTCATCAGGAATCTTTATGCTAATAGCACACATTTCTCTCTCTCATGAGTCACCTTTGTTCAAGCACATTTTACCAGAAGCTCTCTGGGCACAGCAAACAGAGCACAGCACTTATTTATTGGGAGGTATACGTATGCAAAGGATGGCCAAGACAAACATAGTGCTGGCTAAGCACTAATATGGTCTGCAGAGTGGATGAAACACTTCTGTAGGCAACTCTCAGGCAGGGACAGATTGCTGCAAATAAGAGAAGGATGAGCTTTGGTCTTCCTGAGTTACCCCCCACATGTTCCCCCTAATCGCTTTTTCCCTTTGTTTTTCATTTCTTCACTTCTTCATATCAGGGGTTTTGAATCTTGAAGCTGCCAGCTATTACAGCCTCAGCACCTGTGACCATGGAACATCTTACCTGCCATCTGAGGGCTCCAGCTCCAGCCCCTCCTCAAACCTTATCTGCCTCTGCAGCCACACTGAGCCCAGGTCACACACTGGGGCTGCAGAGACACCAGGATTTGAGGCAAAGCAACTGTGCCCTTGGATTCAACATATGCAATGACTTGTCCACTTTCTTATTTGACTTACTTCCAAAAATTTGGAAGCCAAATTGGTTTTGCACTTCTGCACCTCCTAGAGGGAGGAAGCACCTCATGAGGAGGAGGCACAGGTAGTCAGGGAGGTGTGTATACACCCTACCAGTCTTATCTTTGTGGCAGGCAGGATCCCTTTGAGATTCTCATGTAGATCATCTTCTATTTTCATTGAGACTGTATTGCTGCCTTTTTGGGGGTCATAACAGCATATCCTGTTGCAAGAAAACCTGCAAATTATTTCAGTGAGTTCCTGTTGCTGGTGACCCCATCCATGACCTGTAAAATCCTGTGAGAAGAAATCTTGTCATAACCACTTTTATTTATGTGGCAAGACACACTGAAAAAAAAATTAAGCACCAGATCCCAAGGTGACGTAATTCCAGAGGTTCGCTGGTGCCACAGCAATCCATATCAGCTCAAAGCTCTAAATCTAATAAACTGAGTGTTATAAAAGCAGTTTCTTAAAGTTAGATGAAAGGAATTGGCAGTATGACCTTGCTAACAAGAACAAAACCAGCTTGTTTTCTAGAAGGAAGCGCTTGTACTTCAGCAACAAATCTTGACCTTTTTCTGCAGTTCATTTTTTTTGGTATAACAATTTCAGAACTATTCTTATTTTCACTCACAACTGCTCACATAAAGCCTGTGGAAAAGTTAGCAAACTTTCATATTCTAATAGTCCTCCAATCTTTTGCTTAAAATGAATTACCATAGTCCTGTGAGTTGACAATCACTTGCAAATGAGGTACAGGGTTCATTCAGCAGGTTAGAAAACTCATTTGTGGCAGGTAAATGTGGACCATAAAGTATACAACAGATTTTTTGTGAACTGGGAAACACATATAAAGGTTATGGAAAAGTGTCTGCAGTAAAAAAACAACAACTCCTGAGTCATCAACCTTTCTTTTATATTAGATATTATCAGTATAGGTTTATTTTGATAAATATTTTAGGATTCTAAAATATGTATAAGTAAGAGAAAAGTATGGGTGATGAAGCTATGACAATTAGCCAACATAAAGCTTTTTAGTCAAAATTAAAAAATAAAGTCAGGACACTTTGTACCTCAAAATTGGTTTTAGGGGTCCAAATTAATTTGATTGTGAAAATAAGTTACACAATGGGATATAGAGTCAGTTCATCTAGACTCAAGAAATTTAGATTTTGTGTCAAGGCAAAACTGATGAGCCAAGAAGGCCACCTTGCTGGTCAGTGAGGGCCTTTTACTCATGGGCATTGCAGAAATGACACTTTACATTTTCTGTGAGAATACAGACTTATTTTTTGTCTTCTGTCTCAGTCAGATGTGACATTTCCATTGTGCTGCTCTGACTGGGCAAAGCGCCATGCTGCTGGCATGAGCTCTGCCCACCTGGACTGACCTACACTGCACACTGTGGCACACAGTAGATAAAAACATGATGTGGCCCAAGATGGTAGGAACTTCTGTGTATTTTACTTTCCTTAATCATGTGAAAGCAAAGCTTAATCTTTAAGTTGTGACATTTGTACGTATTTATGCAGACTGTGGCAGAGGATACAAGTCTGTCTTCCAGAGTGTAGTGTTTGTACAATTTTTGCACAGGAAAAAGTTAGGCAGAATCTATCACTGCAGAACAAAGAATAACGATTTTCCATCTATTTTCATTCTGGAAAATACACAAAGAACATTATTTGAAATTGCTCAAACAAAATTATACTCAAGACACTGCTGTACATAAAAATCAACACAAATATTTAAAGTCCTAGCGAAATTAAGATGCACTTGAGTACTGAGTGTCATAGTGGGAAATACTTGAGAAGCACAAGTGCTGCCTGCCCTACATGATTAGGTACTACCTACTGCTCTCTGGAAGTACTGCATGGGTATGATAATGAACATTATCTCTTTGATCTTCATATCACTGGAGTCTTGCAGTAAGGTAATAAGAGAGTTTCTTAACAGCATGGAGAACACATCAGGTTGATCTGAGAATAATAAAAAATTTATATTGGGGCAAAATATCCAGGTGTGGTGAACTTTCAAAACCTTTTTTAGGCAGTTTTTTTCTAATTATTTCTGTCAATTCTTGTAAATATTTTTATTTTACTTTATAATGGGTACCCTCATATCTTTAAAACACTTCCACAATTCTTATGGAGATAGAGTTTTGAGCAATCAAGCAAATAATTTTGATAGGTCAAGAAAGGTGCTTTTTCCAAAAGTGCTGTACCATAAATGTCAGAGTTGGAGAACAAAAAAAAAAACAACCGAAAGTTAAAAACGAGATAGATAGTATGAAATGGGAAGATGATTTGATAAATATATTCCTTCTTTCTAATCATATCTCAGGCAGCAAATCTGCTGCTAAATTATTGAAAAAAAAGAGTAATTGAGGTTGGAAGGGACCTATAAACCTTGTCTGATGCAAACTCCTGCCCAAATTAATGCAGAAGTAAAAATTAGTTGTAGCTAGTCATATCCTTTTCCCGTTGAGTTTACAGTCTCTTCAAAATTGGACGTTCCAGAAAAATCTCTGGGCAAATGATTTCACCAACACTAAGAAAATTTTTTTCTTTTATCTAATTGCAATTTTCTTTGCTCTAATATGTATCTACTACCTCTAAGATTTCCAGGATGTACCTTCGATCAATATCTCTGCCCCTCAGCTATAATTATTCATCAAGTAGTAGAAAGAAAACACACCCCATCCTTTGTCATTCCTTTCCCACATATAACGAATCACACTCTCTCAGCCTCTTCTCAAAAGTCTTTTGCTTCAAAATCTTTAAGAGAGGATTGGGAAATGCTACAGGTGGTGTATGCAGACTGCAAATCAGGCTCTTAATTGGGTGAGGAAACTCAGTGTAGTGGTTTTAGCTAGGCCTCAAATTGGCAGGTTCAGAGAATCTACATGGACTGGGAGAGACAGCTCTCACCTGACTGGGTAACCAGGGAGATATGTCATACCAGATGACGCAAACCTAAGCTAGGAGTGCAAGAGTGGGAGGTATTTGCCCAGTTCCATCATGGCTGAAGTACAGAGAAGACGTGGTGCAGTTGTTCTACTGTGCTGGGCCCTGCTCCTGCTGCCGCTGCATCATATTTTGTTTTAGTTTCAGGGAAGTAGAAAAATTTTGTTGTTATATTTTCAGTTTCTTGCTGAGTGTCTTTTGGGGTGCTTATAGTTTTACAGTGATGAAATTGACAGGAAGCTCAACATGAGCCAACAGTGTGCCCAGGTGGCCAAGAAGGCCAATGGGATCCTGTCCTGTATCA
>JAWWEV010000115.1:46396735-46423060 GCA_035583235.1 Hafferia zeledoni | reverse complement strand
ATAGGACAAGGGGGCACGGGCTCAAGCTCTGCCAGGGGAAATTGAAGTTGGAGATCAGAAAAAAATTCTTTCCAGAGGGAGTAATCAGGCATTGGAACGGCAGTTTCTAAACCCCTTTCTCACAGTTTGTGTTACATTCCTGCATTTCTGTCTAATGGTCTTTACAGGGAAAGAGATTTTAGCAAGGACATCTTGTCTGGGACACGTGCACCTGGACTGGAATAGTAGTCAAAACAATGTAGAGGGCCCAGAACCCTTGGTAAGGCTCCAACAGGACAGTTATGAGGGTGGTATCAGGGGCAAGTGTTTTTTCAGGTTGGATGTACCCACTAGATATTACAATTAGTTAAAGCTATAAAATAGCGAGAATTCTATGCTGGTGTGGGCACCTATGTGTTTTGCACCTGTAAGTGCTTTCATGACCAGCTCTCTATTTTATCTATATTAACATTGTCTGGAAATTTCTTTTCTCCCATTTTAGGCAATAGTCTCAAAGTAGAGTTCACATATCATTAGCTTTTGAATTGTTATTTAACACATTTCTTATCTTTAACCAAGTCTCTCCAGGCAGAAATAAGCAAAGGCTATTTTCAGGAAAAGTTTCCCAAGCAGCAATTTAATTCTTACCAGACTGTTTTCAAAAACTGTTTCTCTAAAGGGCCAGAAGCAAGGCACTGGGACAAAATGAGCAGCCTAATTAAGCAAGCTGAATGCAGCACTTGTCTGGCATCAGAAATGAGTGTATACTACTTGCTGGATTAGAGATTCGCTTCAAGGTCTCTTTTGCTGCTTAATATGAAATGCATGAACTTTCCTGTGAAAAGGTGATGGATTCAGAACCACCCCCCAGACAGAAATCATATTGTCACAGACCAGCAGTTTTCACCATTTGGAGTAAAGAGCCCTCAAAGAGTGCTGCTTAAAGGATAGCTGCCTATGACTATGAAAGGAATGGGAAAACCATTAAATGATTAAACCTGGAAATGAGAATCTTGTAGAGTGAAATCTGTCCCAAGTAGCTCTATTACCCCATGGAGGGCATGTAGGTACTCACAGGAGTATGATCCACTATCAAGTTAAGGGGTGGGGATTAAATTATGGGTTGGAAGAATGTAGGATTTTACAGAGATTCACTGTTGTGGCTGCTGACTAAATGGGCTTAATTGAATCTTGTCAGGAATGAAAACAGGTCCTTTGCAGTAGAAACAATCTCAGAACAGGTCTACGTGGTTCAAGAGGAGTTTTGAAGTGTGCAAACTGCACACTTCTTTATTTCAATAAAGTGACAAGACAGCAGTATGGCTAATATTTCATCCATTTGCCCCAGGTTCACAGAGTGGAAGGTTGTGTAGCCCTAGGCATGGGCGTCACATGTGGGGACATCCTTCAGTGCAAGTCCCAAGTATGAACTTAAACTCCCTGCACAGCACTGCAAAGTCTTTTTTTTCTGCCACTATACTCACCACTTAAAACCAGAACAGGTTGAAAATTCGCATCCTAAAAAAGTCTAATCAAAGCCTCAGGTCTTCAATTATGGCCTTGATCTTTTAAGGGGTATTTATGCTGAAGCTTGTTACTTACATAACCCTGTGCACACATACATCCAATGAAATCAAAAGGCAAGCATCAATGACATCTCAAATCTAAAGATAGGGCTCAAAGTCTACCTGTTGGGAACAAGAGTGGATTTAGAGTGAAAATGGTCACCTTCAAAGGAACTTTATGGAACAGACTGAAATTAATCATGCCAAGGAGGGACATGAAACAGTACTGCAGCTACCACAGTTCCCTATGTACACAACCCAGGGAAATCATACGGCATTTGTAGACATTAATTGGCTTATGCCGTAAATTATTTCCAGCGTCAAAGCCTTTAGGCTTTACTACTACTCATTAACTTGGTTTGTTTTCATTATTACAGTGAGGGCCACAATGTGGTTGTCGTCTTAACTGCAACATGTAGGAGAGTTTCAATGCCAGACTTGAGTACAGCTGCAGCTTCTACTCTGTTTCACAGTCAGTAAGATGCTAAGGACACACCACAGATCTGTTCATGGCACAGCAATAGAAATGCAGATTTAAGGGATACAATTAGGCTGCAGTTGCCTCTTCTTTAGTTCCATTTGGTGTGGAACACCCAACAATGGTAGAGAATATTTCAACATTTCTATCTTCCCTTATCAGTATACTGCAAGGGATGTCTCTTCATTTTCTTTCCTGTGTTGTTGCCCTGCTTTGAAGCTCAGGTTCAGCTGATGCAGACTTTCTGTTTCTAGTGACTATGCGTACTTTAATCTGCCTACAAAAAGTATGGGGAAGAAAGCTATGAAACAGTGTAGGTACACAGGAATATTATTCCAAAATTGGCATTTATGGAAACAGAATTTTCAAACATTTCCAATACTAAAATGGTAAATAAATAAAAGAGGGGTTTTTTTCTTTTTAAAAAAGCATCAGTCATTTTTTTATCCCAGTTCTGTTCATTTGAAGAAACTCAACATTAATCTTTGTTATGCTCACTAGTTTTGTAATATTTAATGAGTTTGAAAGCAGCACATATGTTCATATACAGAACCAGACAAGTTTTACAGTTTCAAGTTGCATTCTGAATCTTTTCTACAGCCAAGCCATTATTTATTTTTCCTTATCAAATGTTAACTTCTGCTGAAATTTAAGTTCCACATTCTGCTTGGAGCAAAGCAGTTTATCTAATGAGTACTAGACTCACAAGCATTTCTTTTTTGTGCTACCTGCATGTTCATGCAGACATTGCTTTTGTTCCAAGCATCATTTAGATCTTCACGGAGAGTTCCTGCGACCTGCAGCCTCCTCCCTTGCTTGCTCCTCTAAGTGCCATTTTCCTGGTGCTGCCTAGACAGCTTTGCTTCAGCTGTCACAAAGCATGCAGCTCACTGAGTAATGACTGAAACAAAAATTCAAACGATTAGGAAATCACACTTTGGAGTAATCTAATATTATTAGTACATAATAAGTACAGTCCAGTAGGTCTTACTGAGAGGGTAGAAAAATTAATAAAGGTTTCTCATGAATTTTTGAGAGAAAAATGTTGCAAAAAACCCCATAGCTTGCATACCAGATGAGAGTAACTGAATTAAATTGCTGAAAAAAATGCTATCAAAGTAAAGTGGTAGAAATAGCTTGCTAAGAGGAAAAAATTACATAAAATAGAACATGTGCAGGTCGCCGAATCCTTCTAGACCATTAGGAAGGTTAGCAAACCTGTCATTTACTGTACCACTAAGCAGCATTTTAAAAAGCTGTGAGGAAAATTGATAATGATCTGTGGGATTTTAGAAATGTAACTGCAGCACCAAAATTCAAAACCAGAAGTTGATTACTCAAAGCAATCTATATGTTGCAAAAATAAATGTTCATAGAGATATTGCCCATCCAAGCTTGCTTTGTATTAAAAAAGCCATAAACAGCAAGTTTTTAATATTTTTAGAAAGTATTTTACAGTAAAACACATTTTACTGTTATATGAAATATGAACTAATTAAACATAGACATTGCAGCTATAAAGTACTTGCAATAATCAAGTTTTATGACAATAAAATTTGTTTTTTCTCACTCTCAATTCATATTGCCTTAAACAAAAAAGGATACACCTTCTTAAATATTATATACTGAAATTAAAAGATTACCTATTGAGCAGTGGAGAGATATTACAGTGATAAATACTTCTTGCAATTTTAGCACATCCATTATTGTTCCAAAAAAGGGGATAATAAATCTTGAATAAGATTTATAAATTAGTTTAAAATTAATGTTTGTATTGGGTTTGCTTGTCAAGATTTTGGTGGTGGTGGGGGCTACAGGAGGGGCTTCTTTGAGGAGCTGGGAGAGGCTTCACCTGTGTTTGATGGAGCCAATGTCAACTGGCTCCAAAGGGGACCTGCTGCTGGCCAAGGCCAAGGGCATCAGCAATGGTGGGATAACAGATTTAAGAGCAGGAAAATGCTGCACAACATTTGGAGAAGAGTAGAATATGTGAGTGAAACAGTCCTGCAGACACCAAGGTCAGGGAAGAAGGAGGGGGAGGAGGCGCTCCAGCTGCTGGAGCAGAGATTTCCTTGCAGCTCCTGCAGTGATGGTGCAGACCACAGCCATGGAGGTCCACACTGGAACTGCAGCCCATGGAGGACACTATGCCAGAGCAGGTGGATGCCTGAAGGAGACTGTGACCCTGTGGAAAGCCCATGCTGGATTAGGCTCCTGGCAGGACCTTTGTATCCTTGGACACATGAGCCCGCACTGGAGCAGCTATGCTGACAGAGCTTGTGACCCCATGGGGGACCCACACTGGAGCCGCCTGTTCCTGCAGGACTACGCCTTGTGGAGGGCTCATGTTGGAGCAGCCCATGGAAAAGACCCACCTTGGAGAGGTTGGTAGAGGACTGTCTCCTGTGGGAGGGACAGCATGCTGGAGCAGGAGAAGAGCTTGAGCAGACCTCCCTCTGAGGAGGAAGCAGTGGCAGAGACAATGTGAGATGAACTGACTGCAGCGTCAATTCTCCATCCCCCTGTATTGCTGGGAGGAGAAGGTAAAGAATTCAGGAGTAAAGTTAGGGTTGCAAAGAAGGCTGTGATGGGAGGAAAGTGTTTTCCAGATTTGGCTTTATCTCCCATTATCCTACTCAGTTTTGATTGGTGATAAATTAAACTAGTTTTCCTAAGTTTTGCCCATGTCAGAAATTGATGAGTGATCTCTCCCAGTCCTTACCTTGACACAGGAGCATTTTGGTATGTTTTCTCTCTCCTGTCCACTTGTGGAGGGGAGTGAGAGAGCAGTTTTCATGGCTACCTGGTGTCCAGCCAGGCTCAACACACCACAGACTTAGAACAAGGATGGAACAAAAAAGGTTAGGGTAGATTTGAAACGCAGCTAAATATGTCTTGAAGAATATTATTGTATTATGGTGCAAAACTTAAAAAAAGTTTTCCTTGTAAAGTGAAAAGTTAAGAAATTACATGAAAGTAATTCTATGATAACACAAGTGAGAATGAGGTGCAAGTTGCCATTCAGGGCATATTTTTGCTGCAAATTATATGATTTGAGTTTCATGTGGGGAGTCAAGGTAAGAGATCAGTTTGGTAAACACATAGATTAATGTTCTCTGTTCTGAACAAAGCAGATAAAAATACTAAAGTAGCTACTTTTGGTCTTTAAGACAGAGATCAGTGAATAAAATGCCTAGAGATATTTTTTTTTAAGTTAAAAACTGAGAGCTGCGTTTTGTGTAACTTGTCTGTGAATTACGTATGTGACAATAAAAGAATAGAGAGAAGTTCAACCTGGAGGAATCACCAGTGGATATCTTGACAAATTTAAGGTGGCAAAGTGCACCTTTAGCCCTGAGGACAATATCCTGACAGGTGGGTATTGGGTTGTCACACAGCCTTCTTAAAAAGGCTTGGAAGCAGAGATTAGAATATCAAACATTTTACACTAAAGCATATACTGTTGTGACTAATCTCAGCCAAATCTGGATGGGAACAGTGTGAAACAGGCAATTTTTGTCTCATCTTGTCTTTGAGAGTATGACAATTGGAGCATTGAGCTAGACCTACTATTCCATCAGCTCAATTTTTATATAAGTATTTCCTAAGCAGTATTGTGTCCTCTGATAGCTCTTTAGCATTTGGTTGTATTCAATTTGTGCTGCTCTGCTTCCATTGAAACTCCATTAAAAATCCTATATTCTATTTCTGTGTTTGCCTTTTTGGATGAGACTCTGCACTGCACTTCTTAGGGTTGTTTCATAAAAGTAATTTTCCAGACCTTTTTCTGTCATTCAGAGCAACTGTCAATGAAATGATTTCAAGATTTTTTTACTGCCTTCCTGTTATTGACCAAAATTTTAAAGTTTCTAGTATAAACAGATTCAACATCTTTTCTGATTTGGATCACTGATGTTTCTCTGAGAGAAAACAGTATGTATTTGACAAAATAAATGTAAAAATTAGCAAATAAAATTAAGAAAAGAAATATGCTACTGAATTGTCAACTTCTATGGCCAATATGTCTGTAATGATATCAACTTCTTGGAGCAACTTTTCAGAAAAAGATTTGGACTCCTAACTGGCAATGTCATATTTCTTAGAATAACTTACCCTGCACCTCACATAACAAATAGATGCAATCATTACATCTCTGCAGTAAGACACGTTGTACAAGCCAAGACAAAAGCAAGAAACAGTTACTACACATAAAGGATTCTGATGCCTCACTACAAACAAACAAAAAACCTGCAAGGTGAAGCTGGATAGCCACTCAGTACCAGCATGATCACGCCCTAAACAGCTGTGCTTGAAGCACTAGACAGGAAGTATTCATCTGTAGCCAAGAAGCATGAAACAAATGTTGATTTTCTTAAAATGTCAATAATAAACTCTCTCCAGTTTCAAGAAAGACCAAATTTCACCTCTAGCTTATTCCCAGCTCTGACAAGAACATCTTGTTCAAAATTTAAGTAATGAAATTTCTGAGTCCTTAATTCTAATCATAAACAAATAAAATAACAGTTTTCAACCTTTGTAAATTTTCTTTTGATTTACGAATGACAAGTTCCAAATGTTTAATACAATCTGAATAGTTTTGTTACAGTCAAAAAATCTTGTGATTACAACCCTGACATTTCCAGTACTCTTGTCTACTAGAAAGAACCTGGAATTGCATGCATATTATTAAAAATGTAAACTTTCCTGTAATATATATAATTTAGACAACAGGGAAAAATAGTATATATGTATTGTTCCAGAGGCTCAATATTAATAGAATATAGTATGTTTGCATATCATGATTTCTCTAAAAATAAGGTTTATGTGTAGCATCCAGAAACTTCACACAAACTTATTATAAAGCTACAAAGTGTAATTTCAATCAGATTCTAACTGGGTTTTTTATTAACTTTAATGATGACTGGTAAAAATGCAACTCCTTGTTCTTACCACCTTTCTAGAGGAAACAAACTTTCATAATAGAAATAATGTGTGCAGCTTCCGTTTGTCATAAATGTTTTGGTCTCTTTATTTTTATAGCTTAAAAACAGAAGAGAGTTTAAAAATTAATCCTGTCTGAGCTCATTTCACAATGATGAATTAGTTCCAACACACAGAAAAGCTTGTTATAACATGTTTTTTGATCAAGATGGATTAAAGCTATGGGATCTACAACTGGGGTTTTATTTGCTTCCAAAAGCAGGTTCTGAGCTTTTTTCTATTCTGCATCAGATTGCAATCCTCACAGCTAATCAGTTTACTCATCTCATGTAGTTTGACAGAAGTTCTGAAGCAGAAAGTAGATACAGGATCATATGCTTCAGAATGATAGTATCACAGAATGGTTTGAGTTGGAAGCAATTTGAAAGATCATTTGATTCCAAGCCCCTGCCATAGGCAGAAACTCCTTTCACTAGTCCAGGTTGCTCAGAGCCCCATCCAGCCTGGAACTGAACACTTCCAGGGATGGGGCATCTGCAATGTCTCTGGGCAATCTGTTCCAGTGCCTCAGCACTCTCACAGTAAAAAATTTCTTCCTAATATGTAATCTAAACCTGTTCTCTTTCAGTTTGAAGCCCTTCCCCCTTGTTCTGTTACTACATGCCATTGTAAAAAGTCCCTCTCCGTCTTTCTTGTGGGCTTCCTTCAGGTGCTGGAAGGACACATTTAGGTCACCTCAAAGCCTTCTCTTCTCCAAGATGAACAATCTCAATTCTCTCAACCTTTCCTGATAGATAAGGTAGTCCAGCCTCTTCCATGGAGGGGAGTCTCCAGCATCCTTAGCTGGGAATTCAGTCATATAAAGACATAACTTTAGTTATACCTTCTAAGTGGAAGACTACAAAACTGAACTATGGTGCTACTACTCAGGCCCAGCACAAGAGACAGTGCTTTCACAGTTCCAGAGTGCTCCATCTTATAAGAGACACATTACCATTGTGCTGGTTTTGTCTGGGGTAGAATTAGTTTTCTTCCCAGTAGCTAGTATGGGGCTATGTTATGGATTTGTGCTGAATATAGGATCGATAATATAGAGATGTTCTTATTGTTGTTGAACAGGTCTTACACAGAGCCAAGGCCTTTTCTGCTTCTTATACTGCTACAGTAGCTGCGGGTGCATGGGAAACAGAGAGGAGACACATCCAGGACAGGTGACCTAAACCGGCCAAAGAGGTATTCCAGACCATATGACATTGTGCTCAGCATATAAAGTGAAGGGGAAAATGGGAAGAGGGGGGAAGTTTGAAGTTTGGAAGTTTGAAGACATTGGTCTTCCCAAGTAATTTTTAAGTGTGATGAGGGCCTTCTGTCTCAGAGATGGCTGAACACCTGCCTGTCCATGGGAAACACTGAATTAATTCCTTGTTTTGTTTTCCTTAAGTGTGCAGCTTTTGCTTTGCCTATCCAATCCATGAATTTTCTGGGGTTTACTCTTCTGCTTCTCTCCCCAGTCCTGCTGGTAGGGGAGTGAGTGATTTGCTGCATGGGGCTTGGTTGCCATCTGGAGTGAAACTACAACAATCATGAAAGTACACCTAGTGATTTTTCCCTTTTTCAGATATCTCAAGTGCACTTTCTAAATCTCAAAATTCAACTGTCTCTATAATTTCACACAACTTTGAGACTGGCAAGACTAAAGTTATTTTATAATATAACATTATGTCAGTATACTCTAGGATGATTATTATAATAAAACAATGAAATATTTTCATAATTAAAAGAAAAACCTTAATAAAGATAGTGGCATTCATATCTAATGTAACAGTGCCTCAAGTCTACCATGCTTATCAATGATCACTGATAAAGAGTCTGATACTCAAAGACACTATGTATGAATTTTGGTACCCAGCCATTCAAACACTTCAGTTAGGGCTTAATTTTAGAAATGGATAACTCTCTGCAAATCAGCTGTGGATTCAGCACTTACAGGATTGCTCTTTAGATGGTTTTCTCTCACTTTCCTATGAAAAAGGTTTATGTATTTTGTCTAGACCTCTCAAGACTGTTAAAGTAAGGGTTTCTGAAAAGAGCCCACATATCTAATTCTTCGCTAAGAAAACACCACTCAGTGGAAGAGATTACATGGGTAAGAGCATCCCAGGAGAGATTACATTTTGTACTTTCAGTGTCCTCTGTCAGTGAAGACAAATAAAAGTAGGCAAACAAGGATCCAGCACTTGCTTCCTTGCGTCTGTGCAGTCATGACTCTGAACACAGTGATTGCTCGGGCTTGACTATGCACTGAGGATTTTATGGATCTGAAGCTGGCAGCTTTGAGAGTCAACAGGCAGAACTAGCTCATAGAGTGACCAGAGCTGAGGTTAAGTCCCTTCATGGGCAACTCCCTGGGCCAGAAAGCCTGTGGCACAGACAGCCTCAAGAGCTGTCTCCATTCTATCAGCTCATCCCTGTTTGCTCTGTGAATGTCTTTGTCAATCCTGAGACACATTGCCACTCTAGCTGTCATTTGGGAGAAATACCCCGTGTCAAAGACCCCCACATAACCTCAGTAGGCTGGATCTCATTGTTTTCCTCAGCTAGTAGAATAAAAGCCCTTTTATTTTGTAAATATTGAGCTTTTAGGATCCTTTATGTGACTATCCTCTTTTCCCAGTGCTCACAACATCCATATCAGATCTTTCCTCACTGTTGCAATCTCTGGATGATGAGATGAATGTTATCAGTGATGGGTCATTGACTAAGCAGAACTTTAAAGGAGTAACTCGAACTCACTGAGGCTATCTCATTAGTTGCTCTTAATTATCCTTAATTACTCAGCATTGCTTATGGAAGAAATCACAGAGCCAGACAAGACTGTTGCAATTTTTGTGACTGTCAGAAGTGGATGCTGTGAGCAGTGCCAGGGTAGGACAGGGACTTCCAAAAGACATAAGAGTTACAGTAGGCAGCAGAAAAACTATCCAAGCAAAACAAGAAATTGTGGCAGGTCTCTTATTTCCATTTTAAATGCTTTTAAAGGTATTTGCCTTTTCTACAATTCCAGACAGTAATTTAGGGTGATAAGATGTTGTCACTTTTTGAATATATCAAGCTTTAAAAATGTCATTTTACACAAATACACACATATTTCTGAGATTTCAATGCAATAAACACTTAAAATACAGACAGCCTTATGTGGCATGCAACTGAGGCTTCTTTAATATGGTCTAAGTACTCTGAATATTTGCCAAAAGATAAAGCAATAATGGTTAACTATTACTTATGATCACTACTGGTGCATGATATTGTTTCCTTTTATGTAAGTGTGCCCTACAGTCACTATTCTGACAAAATTCCACTTTTGAAACAATGAATCTCTTACAAAGAGAAGGGGAAAGTACATTTCCTATAGAGGTAGTTACTTTATATAACTTGCTGCTAATTAAATATTTACTTTGCTCTCTGAAAGCCCACTGCATTGTAACTTTGAAAAACCAGTTATTCTGGTTGTAGTATTTTGTTTCCTGGTAAATGAAATTAAATTGTGCCAATAAAGTTGACACAGTAATTTGCTACTGAGAACTATGTAGTAAACTGTAACAAAACAGAAAAGTATTGCTCTGGCAGAGGATAATTTCTACCAGAGACTAATCACAGAGGAAAAAACAGTACATAAACTGATGAAATATGTAGATAATCATACTATACAACCAGGGATCTGTCCCAGGCTGTTTTAGCCTGCTGAGATTTGTTTATTTATCCATTTATGTTTATTATGTGTGAGTTTGTGGTGCTGCAGAGCTGAAGTGCCCCTAAACTCAAAGTGAAAGTAAGATATTACCCTGTTCTTTTCTGTGTTTTAGGAGGGTTACAACATAACTGTATTAAAAGTTAATGTGTCCAGGACACGTGTTGGCACTGAGACTGACAGGTACGAAACAGTCCATATTTCTCCCACGAAATGCTCTTTTTCTCCAGGGCAGGGCAGACCCCATCAGCCTCTCTCCTTGGTCCAGACTGACAGCCAGATCTCTCCAGGGACAGGCAAGGGGCACTGTTTGTTAGCCTGGGTCCAGACCAGGCCAGGGAGAGTTTGACAACAGGGACTATTGATTTTCACTGTCCAAGAAATATTTGCTGACAAATAGTGCTAGTGTAGGTGCCTCCAGAATTATTGGATAAATTATTCCTGAAACATTAATTTTCAAAGCACTTAAAACTGATAAAGAAAATAAAACCAGATCATTAAATGCTTCATTATTTTAACATATCTCAAGTTTTATAAACTGAGATTTGTCAAAGTCACTTTCTGCTCCTTCATAAATTTGAGATTTTCTTTGCCGCTTAGTAACAAGAACCCTCTGCATCAAATGCATTTTCCAGCAGAATATACATGTTCACCTTTTGTTTTAATTTTACCATTTCTAATAGCCCCTCAAGAGTCTAGGAGGAGGGAGCCAGTGCAAGTAATGTATGGAGAACAGCATGGAGTCAGCAGATAGCATAAAAGGCCTTTATATATCACGTACCCCAAAATGGGCCTATTTAAAAGTTTTATTCCCATTCTTTTGCCATGGATCTCTTTAGATATCTTTAAAACTGGAAAAATTTTGGGCCAAATGCAGTTACGAACTGTTCATATGGTTATAGTCCCATCTACAGGAAGTAAATTCCCTTCTTTCCTTGTGGCTCAAGAGACAAGAAATTAAAGGCATATATATATCCTTTCAGGCCTGAGACTGTTTTTCTTCTATTGATAAACTGTTTTTTATTTTCCTGTGTGTTTTTTGTCAAAATCAAATGATTACTGTGCTACGAGAATTCTCATCTGTGCTGGATCTCATGAAGAAGTTTGTTGATCAAGTGGTAGTTATTGCTATATAAATGATAAAAAAATCCCACAAAATTCTTAGTAAAGGAAAGCTTTTATAAGTGCCATTAGCAACCCACAGTACATAAACGAGCAATAATGTCTGTAAAAGTAGAAACCTGCTTAACAACTTCAGGTTGATTTACAGTACTTTTTTGTTCCCGTTCATACAAGAAAAACACAATTTTGGGCAGTCTTCTGTCTAAGCAGAGAGGAACAGAGTGAAGCCAAGGTTTTTGCAATGGCTTTGAGGAAATATTAAGAAAAAAGCATGAGGGAAAACTTCAGGTAGCAATGTAAGTGAGCTGAAAGACTGTCTTAAGTTTTTTACTTTTTTTAAATAAGCATGTTGTATTAGTTTATGTTTAGATCAGCTTGACATACAACATCACAAACACTTATGCTAATAGATTGATTCAGGACAAGATGTCTTTTCAAACCTTCCTGCTGACTTGCGGGGCTGAGCACACCATGATCTAATTGAAAAGCAATACTTGAGTTTGTAGTATATGAGTATAATCAACAGCTCTCATGAAAATTCCTTTTCTTTTTTCATCATCAGCCTTCGTTTGAGGATTTACAGCAGGACTAACCACTAGAATTATCTGAAACTCATCTTTGCTGATTAGCATGCAGCTCCTCTTGAGATTAAGGAAGGCTGGTTTGCTGAGGGGGGATCTCAGTGTGAAATTGGGAGCCAGTTCTTGGGGGAGTAGATCCTAACTGCTGAAGTCAGCACTGTTTGCACCCTGTTCCATTTAACAAAGTTGATTCTTCAGGTATTTTATCTCAAGCCTGCTAGTTCTGGTAAAAACACTGTACTTTGTCGCTGTGATTAGGTTTCTTGATTCACAGATACTTGGATTTTGCATAGATGAGAAACAGTCTTCAATAGTAAAAAAAATTGTCTTAAGAGGAAATAGCTGTTTACTCTGCAGAATTGTGATACAGTTTAACTTTCTACATTTTGTGCACTTATCATGAGAAATTGTGTAAGTCACAAAGCATCACAGCTTCATTCCACTTACTATATTTTTGTCTTTAGATTTGAGCTTATTTATTATCTTCTATACATACTGGAAAGCTGGTGCTCAGCAAAGCTCCTTCTAAAATGAAGAAAAATTCCACAAACCCCAAACAGAAGCTATGTACCACTTTTTAAGTGATATATGATAATGGTTATTGTCTCATAGTGCTGACAAATAGCCTTAACACATAAGCTGGCTGTTGACTGCCATGGTTGTGTAAGTCTGCTAGTTTCTGAACAAATTCATGCAAGATTCATCAGCTGTCCAGGTAAATTATTATAATCTGTCTCTGTGCTTATGGAGCATCTCAAAGGATGCAAAAGAAATGAGACATCTAGTTTACCTTCCATTCAGTTAGGGAAAGATGACTTCTTGGTGTGTAAATTCCCTGTCTTCTGTCCTCTGGCTTCCACTAAAAAAAGGACTTTAAAAAATGGTGAAACAGTAAACTCATAAAATTATCTATAATTGTAGCACATTACTTTCAAGCTGACTGATTTTTTCAGATAAAAAAGGCAGCGTATGTTGCTGTGTTTAGTCATGAGTTTCCAGAAACCCAGAGGTTGGAAAAAATCAAATTAATTCCTCTGATGAACTGCAATAGTTAGAGTTAGGTGCCACTGGCAGATGTAGAATCTCCCAGGAAACTTCAAATTCTAGTAACCTGTCAAGGAGAGACTGCTACATCTGAGATGGACTTTCCCTGAACCTAGTCTCATAGCTAGTACACTACTCAGTAGTCAAGAGTTATAACAGGAGAGACTATCACTTCAATAGCAAAGCTACCTTGTTTAGTAATCAGTCTGCAATCCCCTAAGGCAGCAGAATGATGATTTTTTCATATAACTTTCATGTGGATTTGGGAAGTTATGAAAAAGAGAGAATAGTCACTTCTTCAATCATTTTTAGCTGCCGAGGCTGAAGAGAGGCTGTTTAGGCAGTTACTTTATAAGGTAGAAATAAGCTTTGCTTTCAAAAGTCAATATATTGGCTTCCCATGATTTGCTAGGGCTTTTGTCTTTTAAGGGAAAGAGCAGACCCAGCTTACTAAACTACACCATATAAGTAGATGATGAGGTATTCTGTGAACAATGTCTTGCTGAGAGAGGACTTACACTCTTTCTTGCACTCTGCAAAAGAACATACTTAACTGTGATAGCAACCTGAGGAGACGATGTAGAAATTGGGGCCAGTGTGTGCTGGCTCCCTAGATATTACAGAAGGAAGTTTTATACTGTAAGAACATGCTCAAAGCGGAAGAAATAGATAAAGTCTGTTTAGAAAGCACAGTCTACATCTGAAAATAAAATAAAAATCTAACCTCAGAATTCAATGTCTGAAGATCCTGAAAGAAAACCCAGTGACCTGGTTATGATTCTGGTGTGGCAGGGTAGAACAGCATTGATATAACACAGTCCTGATGCAGCAATTCTTCTGAGGAAAACAAAAAACCAAAAAAACCACTTCCCCCACTCCATCCCCTGCCTCTACTTCCCACCAAAAAAAACCCCAACAAACAAACAAACAAAAAAATCCAGTCAAGAAAATCCCCAGTCTGCACTTCCCAAGGATCACTGGAGTCAGTTTGTTCCCTCAAATTATTCCTTCCGTTTAGAAGCGTTTGATGAATGAAGTTAAGCTTGTGTGCTCCTGCAACTCCTGTCAGGATCATACTGTGCTCTGTGCAAACAGTAAGAGACAGACTCAGCCTTCAGGGGTTTGCCTGCTCTTTGAAGGTGAAGTGTGATGATTTGGGTTAGCAAACAAATAAAAGGAACAAAGGAAATAGAGAAGGATGATGGCAGCACTGAGAGCTGCTCATGTGTCAGCAAGATAAAACTGGCTAATAAGTACTGAACATTTACCTATTTCACAGGTCTGTAAAATCTGAAGGAACCATGATGGACACCTGGTTTGGCTTCCTTCTTCCCAAATGCCATTTGTCTCTACACCTGCACTGAAAGGAATTACTGTTTCTTGCAGTTGTTAGCCCCAGACTGGATTAATTACTTACTCAACCTTTCCTTGGAGACTTTCTGTGCAAAACTCTGTTTAGACTAAGGATTTGAATTTAAGCACTTGACTCCAATACAGGGAAGGTTTAAAACCTCATCCCAGGTAGCATCTAACACTGAAAGTATTTATTTCCCTGAGCTCTTGTATTGCCACTTGTGCCCAGTGGTCACTAGAAATTCAGCAGTGCCATACATCTGTATTGGCATGAAGCTCTGCACCATCAAAAATTACTTCCACTGTGCAAAGTGCCTTCTACAAATATAGTTTTCAAGCAGTGTCCATTGGAAAGTGAAACGTATGACTTAGTTATTAATAAAGTAAGTTTCTATTGTAAGACTATGCAAGAAATGGCCTAAGAGGTTAAAACTCCTATCAAGGAAATCCTGTACAAATGCTTCAGACTTCCCTAGCTGGGCACAAGTGAAAAATAGGGAACTTTCATTCTATTTTGTTCAAAAGTTTCAAACTGCATGCAGTTTTTAAGTAGTCATTGAGCCAGAAGGAGAAAACCAGGGAGAGAGCAACATTGCAGCCTAATGGTCATGCCCCACAAGGAGTGCATAGGAGGCTCTCATTCCAATTTTTTTTACCTTAAACTACAAGAGGATCCAGATACATAGAAACCATGCAAAGAGGGGTGAAAATTCCAGTCTTCCCCATATCACAGATCTGCTAAGCATCTATGCCATCTCTCTTACTTCTCCAGGTCACAAATCTGAAAGTGTGCCATTCGAAGGTGAAAATATCAACACTGAAGTTGGAGAAATGCTCTCATTCTTTAAATGGCCAATGGTCTGGCACTAAGTTAGTAACTCCTGAGAAGTATCTAGGCCTCAATATAATTTCTAGACATGTCTTTCATATCTCGTTGGAGCCCTTCTGTTAACTACTGGTTTTAAAGAAGTGAAATGAATACATACTCTTCTACTTTTAAAAGAAAGATGAAACTGCTTGCTTAATAGTATTTGTAGTATTGGGAAAAGGATGTCTCACTGAAATACTTCTTAAATATTCATTTTACATAAATGTGAGGCGTTTGGACACCATGTAAATAAGCTTACATGAATGTTTCTCATGAAATAATATTATTGAGCTATGATGAAAACCAGCATCTCTTGGAAGTATATCTATCAACATGAGAGTTAAGTGGAGATGAACCTATTATTTTTCCTAGCTAAGATTACATTAGATCATATTTACTACATAGGAATTGTACAATAATTACAGGATAAAACTCCTTTAAAACAGTACAGAGTGTGGATATATGTGCTGCTCTTGTGCTTTATTGTCTTTATGAAGAAATCGAAAGACCATGAGAGAATTGTTACTCCTTTGTGTTATTTTCCCCAGTTGAGAGAGTAGGATGTGAGTGAGTGGGTGCAGAGCTTGTACAACACAGGGGGAAAAGAGACGTATATTATCTAGGAGAGAGCTGAGATCCTAGAATTAATTTCCCTCCTTCGTCTGGACCAGCCTACACCTGTTGGTAACAGCATGCACGATTCCTTGAGCATTTAAAAATACAACTGGAGAAGAATTTGGGTGGTAGCAACTGTAGGAGAGGAAAGATAATTTCAGCAGTAATTTTATGGCTGTTGGCTTTGCATTTATGTCTGGTATTCATGGAATTTAAGGTATTAAAAGGAAGACATCAGAATAGTCTTTTGGACCTTTTGTCCTATGTACACTACTGGATTTTTCCCAGTAATTCTTGCTTCAAACCTGCAACTACTTAGAAGAAAAGATACAACTTGACTGCTATTCATGGTAAGTGCACTGCTTTGCTGTTTTGAAAGCAGGGTCCTGGCACTTGATGTCTTAGTCCAGGAAAATGGAGCTCCAAATCTCTTCTGGTTTTGTTCTATACTACAATGTTTAAAGCCATAATGATGTTCTGATGTAGACATTGGTGACATCTCAGGTAAGAGTGAATATAATTCCTTTACCCTTTTAAAGGCACCTGTTTTCAGACTGAGGGGTCTGGGGAAGGAGGGGCTGGTTTACCTCACCTGCAATGCAGACGAGCAGGCAGGCTTTACAAAATGCAGGCTCACACCACCAAGGCAGGTTTCTCACAGTGAGATGCAAACCAGCATCTGAAAGGCAGTGTCTGTAGGTTATCCTCACAGGTGCAGTAGTGTTTGCTCCAGCAATATGATCCCTCACTGTGCAGAAGCCTGCTTTAGCCTCTTCTTCCAAATGGTTTTAAGCTGTTGCCACATGTCAAGCACATAACAGCTAATGTACTGTTGTAAGCACCACATGCTGAATCCATTCAGCTCTGACAGCTCCAGCAATAAATGCTGTATTTTGGAAGGGAGACTGATTCTGCTTACTGGTCCTTGCAGCCCTCATTATCCGAAATATGCTTATAGTAGAAGTGTTCTATGAGCAATTACCAGAAAAACATGACTGCAAACTCTTTTTTTAAAGCTCTGTTTATTTTTTTTTTCTTTTTTTTTTTTATGGTTATTATTACAGGCTTTTGAAGATAAGGTGATTATTAGATTCTCCATACAGGTATTTGCTATTGAAATTTGAAGGGCCTCTTAAAGCTTCAGAAATAAATTTCTTCATTATTGTTATGGTCAGGATGGAGTACTGCAGAAATTAATGGCCATGTTTTCAAGTGAGTGTCAGTTCCCAGAGAATATGACTGGGATAACTCCTTCAAAACAAAAGGAAAACCTACCTAATCCTCATGCATCACTAAGTTCTTGATAGAAAACATATTTGAAGACTTTATAAAGCTTAATGTGATAACAGACTCTGAAATGCATCCATTTAACAGACAGAAAATGTATCATCAGGTTTTTTTTCTAGGTTTTTTTTTGTGGGTATGAGAAAAACCTTGACATATACATTTTTTATGTTGCAAAACATATGGTGTGACTTTTCCTTTCCAAAATATAAAGATTATGATTGGTTAGTAGTGGTATTTTAAACTCAAAATATGTCTAATTACAAGGCAGGACCTTATTCCATTGAAGGATCATAGCAGTCTCTGTTATTTTGGTAAAGAAATTTCTTTTCCCTTAACAAAGAAAACTTTTATTTAAATCAGAGTGAGATGCTTTGATTTTTATGTGGGAGGAATGAGGTTTTACATGTTTGTTGAAGCTTATTCATATGAAAATTTCAAATCAGTATTACTTTGATTTAACTTCGGTTTTCATTATATCTTAGGTGTATTGCAAGGTCACCAATAGTGTAATGTTTAGACATAAAAGTACTTGAATTGAGATATGAAATCTGTCCTGTTTTCATACATGGTTCTATAGACTTCACAAATAACAGATTACATTTTTTTTCCAGTGTCCCTTTACATTATGCCTGATAATCAGTACAAATACTGATCCAGGCAGATTTAGCTACATGGGTTTCATTTTAACTTTGAAATCTATATCCAATCAAATATCCTACATTTGATTTTACAAGGTTAAAAAATGTGTAATATTTTTTGTAGTGGAATGAAATTTGGCAGTTTCAGGATTTCAAGTTTTAAAGAAAAAAAAGGTATGACCTAATAAAACATGAGTGGATGTTTGTGTTCCAGGATACAGATACAAGATCTTTTCTAATATTTATTCTGGGACTCATATAGTCAGTATATTAGGGATTGAAAGAGGTGACTTCAGCAACAAGAAAGATGAAATTCATTGTATTTTTTAGCCTTTGCTTATTTGGCTCTGACTGAATAATAAATCCAAATACATAAAAGATATTACTGGAGAACAAATGGAACATTTGAGCTTCCTCAACATCCCTGTACTTCTACTACTAACACATTCTTACAAATAAGCAAGACTGGACATGAGTTTTCATCCTCAATGTAGAAGAATAAATAGCTAGTATTTTTGTAACTCACTTGAAGGTACTTATAAAAGTTGTTACTTCAGTCAAATCTTTCGATCTTATGTGAAATTTTTCATCAGTTCTTTGGATTCTTCTGTTAATCACCAAAATTTTCTTTAAAACTTAAATGTCACCCTTAATAAGATCAAAATATGCGGAAATAACTACTAAAAATGACCAGCTTTCCACACAGCTAACCCTTGTGAGCAAGACAGTTCCTGGAGAAGGGAAATTTGAATAACAGTATATTTGCATACAAATGCAGTGATCTAGGAACTTTCATTTTAGACACTAGCATTAAATGTCCAGGAAGGTCAGCTTTTCTAGATAGCTAATGCAGAGACAGGTTACTCTAGAGCAGAATAGCAGTGATGACCTTTTCATGTTCTTTTTCACTGCTGTCTCGAAGAAGTTGACATTCCAGTTCTAGCACTGGCTGCGCATTTACAGCCTTACACAATATCTGGCTTTGTGGACTGGAAGGGGCAAAGTTGGAAAGAGAAGAGGCATGCAAAACACAACCCATGGCAAAATAAAAAATATATATGTTTTTCCTCAATAGATACGATATTTTAAAAAAATCTTTTGGAGTGATTTCTGGAAAATAAGTGGATGTCAAAAGACTTGAGCTGTGTGGGGTACTCAGGAAAGGGTGAGAAGAGCTCAGAAGGATGGCACAGGAAGGCACAGAAGGAACAGAACAGTGTTATGCAGTTGTAGTCTCACCATGGGTTCTTTGTCTTACAAGGACTAAAGACACAAAGAAGCACCTTTGTGCTTGTGCATGTACTTCGCTATCTCTGGTCCCCATTTCATGATAGCAACCCTGAATCTGGCCCCTCACCTCAGTTACTCATCTCCTCAAAGCCAGCTGTTTCTGTGACCAGCTCAGGACTCACAACCAGGAGTTGCGAGTCATGGCTCCTGTGATATCTGATGTTTGCCTTTTAGCTGCAAGTCGTGGGTCTATGCCAGTCTTAACTTTCAGCTAAGAGGCAAACTTCCCTGTTGTAGCCAAGAAAAGCTTAAAAATGTAACCCTAGTGATCTTTACGGTTTCACATGAAGAAAATAAAAAGAAATTAGAAAAATGTTTCTATAATTTCTGGGAGTTTGATTATTTGGATTGGTTTTACTTGTCAGTTCATTTGCCTTTTGTTTGGAATTCAAAGAGAAATTGCTTTGAAGACTTAACATTGTAACTGTACAGCATAATACACACAATGTCTGGGTTTTTTGTAAGACTGCCCAATGCATTTAAAAATAAAAAATTCTCTCATTATGATTTTCTAAAGGGAGGACTGCAACTGTGTTGTTGGATAAGTTGTTCTGTTGTCAGAATTGCCCAGAAAAGCAGAGAACAAAGTCCTGGTGTGCAGCAATCTCCAGTGACCTCATGAGTGACATGCAGTAATTACCTTGTCAAAAGAATACTCTCACACAGTCTGCTCACAAGACGCTATGAAGGACGTTTGCAAGAAGAACCTCATGTTTTATGTGAAATGCTAGGGATTGCTGGTTTTACAGACTATGTCAATAAGACTAATAGAAAATTCACCTCAGCAGGAGGCAAAATGCTTCTGTTTACAAGTGGGAAAAATTTTTCTTAATTTCTAGATTGCTGTTAGTGAGCTGATTTGAGCTTTTTTTGTTCAAAAATGCTCTCTTGAGGAGCTATGTGGGATAATTCACATACACACAGCCACAAAACAGCCTGCCTCTCCTGTCTTCCACCCCCTATAACAGTTAAATAACTGGCCTTTTGTTTTCTGCCTTCTGGAAAACATCCGTAACCTTGTCTCCTGGTACATATTTCTAACCCGAACTACGTATTCACTAGTTATTGTAGTAATTGCAACTTCCTCAAACACTGAAATGGTTGTGGGGAATTCACCTGTTCTCGTATGAGAGCCAGCTGTCATGGATCATAGCCAAAAAATATTTATATGCCAAGTGCACAACATTAATTTTTCTAGTGTACTCTCCTTAAAAAAAAATCAGATTTGACGCCTGTAAAGGCCTAAGTAGGCATCAAAGGATCATCCTTTGGCCATACCTGCTTTAAATACTGTGCTGACATTTCCCTAATAAATGAGGAAAGTTGTACTTCTCAAAGTTAGTTTTTATTTCAATTGATACTAGTGTGAAATATGAGAAGAAAATAATTTAGTTCCAAAGATTATTTCAGATAGGGACCACATAAAGAAAAAACCTCTATTTTTAATATAGCTTCTGATTGAGGCATCATTCATTCTTTTCGTGGAAAAAGAGACACTGGTTAGGAAATAAATGCCATCTTCTACATCACAGTCAAGATCACCAACTTTTGCCTTAATAAAGGTTTCTTTGTTGTTTGTAAATAGGGCAGTTTATTTGCCAATGGTCAGATTTAGAAATCCGTTCCTCACCAAAACCGTCAATCCCAAAGCTTGACATTTTCTGCGGAAGAAAGCTGGCTGGATGCTGAACCTACCTCAGCTTTGGATATATGCACCTCAAGAGCCTGGGCAGGGTCAGCTCCACAGAGAGTTCCCATTTCCTTGGCATTTGTTGTAATTGAGCTGTACAGGTGTTGGTAAGTGTGAGATTGGAACACATATCTGTGAGAGAGTTAAACTCAGGTGCAATTTCGGAATCTTGCCATGGTGACATTGGGTGTGAGGAAACGATACCCTGCGGTGCCTGCAGGCGCCAGCTCACACGTGTGCAGGGGTGGAAGTCAGTGTCTGATTCTGAGATAACCTGAATATAAAATTTCACACAGGAATGTGCTGCCCTTTTTATCTTCCTCCTTGCTGGGTCCCCTATCTTCAGTCTAGCCTCAGCCTTCAGTGAAATACTACAGCCTACCAGCACTCAGTCTGTGTTTAAAAGAGAAGACGGTCCTTCATTATATGAATAGGTGATTGTGCCTTTTTGTAATCAAAGCTAATACAAATAGCGCTCTGTTAGTAGAAAGAAAAATGGTTTTGTAATAAGAAAGACATATATTGACAGATTTTTAGCAGTTCAGCTTTTCTTAAATATATGCATCTTCAAAAATATTCCACCATCCTCTTCTTTTGGCTGACTTGGTTACTTTGAAGTCTCTGCCATATAAGAATATCTGGAGGAGGATCTGCATCACCTTGTAGCTGGATCATAAAATGTCTGCAGACTGGAAGTTATGAATCTTATCATCATGCAATTGGTCAGAGAAGCCACTTCTTGCAATTTAGACAATTTACCATTTCATTGCCTGGTCAGTTCTTCTGACCCATTTTTCCTCATGACTGTGGACTTGCCTTCAGGTGACTGAAGCTCAATGCTATGAATGCATTTTCTTCTATATAGAAATGACATAATATGGTATAAATATGATCTAATAAAATTATTTGTGCTTTTAAAAGGGACTAAAAAGGACTTATCTTAAGTTCTTCCTCTTTTGTTTTACTCTACTTGATTTTCCTTGTATCTGTGGTACAGGACTCAGAAGTACAACAGATCCTGGTTGCAACAACAGCTTACTCTTGTAATCAGTAAAAGCCTTACTCGACTAGCAAGAATGTTTTAACAGGAGAGGCTCTGTAGAGCAACACAGATGGTGTAAGGACCTTTGTGACTGCAGTCACTTTCCTCCAGACATATTTAGTATGAATCCATGAGCTGATTGTCTATTAGCAGCTAAAAATTATTAAATAGGATCCCAGAGTGCATCCTACACTTCTGTTTTACCTAAAGGGGACAGAGTTCATGCCTCCTGAGACTCCTCTGCTATGCAAACTAAGGTGCAGTGAGAGAACAACTGCAAAATTCACTTGGAAAGCATCTACTTGCCAAACTAAAACAGTCATGTGGATGCCCTCTCAAATGCCTAAGTTGAAGTTCCAGCCTTCGCCCTCTGGAAAGATGTACACGACTCTGGTCTGGGTGTCTAAGGGATCTCAAGAGATCATCAGGTCTGCTTTCTTCCTCTAATGTAAGATTAACTGTATTTTCCTGGTATTTTTCAGCTTGCTTGTAAAGACATCCAAAAATGGAGACCCTTATCACTTCCCACATGATCTATTCTAGGTTGTTCCCTCTAGGCTATTAATTAACTTTACAAACACTTCTAATAAAGATTAATCTGAATATTCCTTCACACTTTTAAATCCCCTTCTGCTCATCAAATCCACCATGGACACAGTTTGTCCTGTTCCCTTCTGCAATAACTGTCGGTATCCTTGAATACTATACATTGCTTGGAAGGAATTTTACTTGTATATTTTTATATATGTGTATGTACATATGTGTATATATTCATATATTTGTAGCTCAAACAGTGGACATAAATTTTTGAACACTCCCATTCATCTAAGAAAATATGTGGAAAACAGGAATTATTTTATCACTTGATAAAAGAATGATGTATCATAAATTTTAGTTATGTGTCAACCATCAACAAGGTTCTATGATTTTCTTCTGTGTTCATATGTTTTCTATTGTAGAACATATTTTTATTAAAAAAGAGCATATTTTATTTCATTTATTTATTTTTAAAATAAAAATCAGTGGGGTTTTGTTTTTTGGTTTTTGTTTGGTTTTTGTTTTTGTTTTTTTTTTTTTAATCTGATCTAGCACTTACCAGACACAATTAAAATAAATTTCTGCCTTCAGGGAGGGAGAACAGCAACATAAGTAACCTTGTTTTCAACTTCAAACCAGTGTAAGTACTGGGTTTCTGGGCATTCTGATCTTTCTAGTGCACTACTCCAAAAATTGTGCCCCAAGCAATGTAGACTGGAGCAGATAGATACACTTAGGACACTATGCTGGTATAGGAACGTAAGCATTGGCAGCGTTTGTGTGTATCAGTGGTTTATACAAAGTCTGAAGTTGCTGGTGGGGTCCCTGAGAATACATGAGCACAGAACTCAGTGTTTAGAGCCCAGCCCTTTGGTCCCTTTAATTCTTACAGGTGAAACAAAAGGGGTGTGGTGTTGGTTTGAATACTTTGGATTGTGGGTTAAAATAATTTTCAACTTACTACAAGATGATTCAATAAGTCAGTGCATTGTTGACCAGATTTAGTATTCAGTATTATACTTCTAATGTCTCTTAATGGAATTAATTTATTTGTTCTACTTTCTGCCAGGAAATGAAGACAAGGGATGAAAAATATTCTATTTGAAAATTGAATAATTAAAGGAAGATAATTTAGTGACAGGTTAAAATTTTACATAGTTTATTGCAAAAAAAGGTGTGGAAGGGAATCCAAAAAATGTCTAGCGTAAGAAGGCATTATTGAAGGATTTAGTTTCATCTATAATCCCCATATTTTCCTAGGCGATTATATGCAATTAATCTAACTGTAGAAATTTCCCAACTGACTTAATTTTTATTTAACTGGATTGCAGACAATGCCATGAACTCATATTCCTCAAAACTAATAAGATTTTTTTTTTTTTTTTAAGTATCAGGCTTTATGGAGTTAAGCCACTTCACAGATGGCTAAATAACTGGCTAAACCTGCATAATAATCTGTGCCAAGTGATAACATTAATAAGAGGAAACCCAGGAAGCTGCAGCTGATAATAATTATGGCATCTAGGAGACCAAGTGTTTCCTTATAGCATTGCTGTTACAAATCTGATACTCCTTCACCTCTCAAATGGAAATAACCATATTGGCATGAGAGACTGGTGTTTTGTGTGGCTACAATATACTGTAGCATTTAAATTTCTGGTTGCAAGAGATCAGTTGACACAGAAAGACAAATCCAAGGTATTAAAATAAAGTTTTATTATTTTATTCTTAGAATATGCAAAAAAGGTATCTATTTCTCCATTTTCTTTGTCAAATTGTTGTTGTCAGAAACAAAATAGTCTGAATGTTATATAGAGTCATTATTGGAATAAGCTTAAGTATAAGCTGAGAGTAAAGTCATAACTTTATTGCTGTTACATAGACTGTGATTCATGAAAACTTCAGCTGATGCATCTTGCCAGTTTTGTTAGAGCTGCTGGGTTGAATTCTGCTGCAAAAGGATTCCTGAATTATGATATTTTTAGAAACCTTTTATAGTTTAAATAACATTGCCTTCACACACCCATTCAATAATCTTCATAACTGAAGTCCAGTTTATACCTGTGGATGAGCAATCTTCATTCAACAGTGAAAATTTTGGGTTTGTTTTTGGTCAGTTGTAAACAAGAAGAAAATTTAACTGACTTCTGAAGCATAAATTCTCTGAATCAGAAATGATATGACACTTTATTTCTCCACTGGACATAAAAAATAAGCTGAGTAACCATAATACAGAACCATAGTTTGCACCCTCACATGACACGTTGTTACTTCTGATAATGAGCAAGTTTTGAGATATGAAGGTGATCAAAAAAATCCAAACTCTTTTTGAGGGGACAGATACTGCCTCTGAGAACACAGTCAACGAAACTGATCATGATCCTATGTTTTAACTCTTTTTTATATCAGACATTAAAACATATTTGATAAAATCAGCAGAAAGCCTGATATGTTCATAGAGGCTCCTGACTTCTTGTGCCTACTTATGAAAATCCACCGTTTCTTGGCATCCCTGCTTTAGTGGAGACAGACACAAAATGTGATTATTCATCCACTGTTTGTCTGGAAAGTCTTAACCATATCACCAAAAAGTTAATTCAAGAAAAGGTAGTAATGTGAACTGTCTTTTACTGGCAAAAGGCCAATATGTTTCTGATTTCCTTGTTCTAACATGGATTACTACCACTTTTTTAAACGTTTGGCCAGCAGAGATCTCCAAAGGAGGTTGTGATGGAAGCAAGATGACATGTGAGTTCCATGTGCAGAGACTCCTTAATTCAGAGAGGAAAAAAATTAACTTACCGTTATATTATTCCATCATGTAAAGGATAGACCATGAACACTGAGCAGGCAATCTTCACATAACTTTCTATTTTCTCTCTCTTACTATAGCTGCCTTTGCTTAGAATTTAGTAGCTTAGTCATACAACCCCTTCAGGGATCACAAAGCTCTCAGGCAAACGTAGCTAACCTTTTTTCCTGTTTTGTAAATATTCTGGCTGAATTACTGCATTTACTAGCTGATCACAACTTTTCCAGCCAAATGGCTCTGGATTTCATCCTTTTACTGAAAGCAAGTTCATGAGCTCGGATCAAATGCAAAGAGCAGAAAGGTTTTTCCCTTCCCAATTAGTGATTCTTGATTAGTCAGCAGAACTTTATGATGATAAAATCTCATACATCTGTTCTTTATGACTTGGGAGAGGGAATAATTTATATGCATGGGAAAAGTTTTGATTGCACGCTAATTTTGGCCTGTCTAATGACTGGCAGACTTTGCTCATTTCTGCTGAGCAGTCCAAGATCCCTTAAACACCAAAAATTCTACATAATTTTCAGGATTAAATGATGAATTTAAAAAATGGCACAGAAAATATGATGAGAAAAGGTATGCAGAAAAAAGTGAGATTGGAGTGGAAAGCTGGTGAAGATAACATCAGGGAGTCATCAAAGTCAGAGTTGGGGAAAAATTCATTAAGTCATTTTTCTCAGAAGTGCACAGCATGAGACCCTGGCACAAAGGGCAAAGAGAGACACAGCAGATTCT
>JAWWEV010000115.1:46354583-46396635 GCA_035583235.1 Hafferia zeledoni | reverse complement strand
CACAGCAGATTCTTGTTTGGACTGTTCTACTGTTTAAAGAGCAGAAACAGCAACCTGTGTGGAATAGATACTTAGCATGATCCCCAGGTATAAGTATTATGTCAGCCCATGAATACTCAATGAATGATTTAGTTTGTGTACCACATCTGCTTGCCACACTGCTGAGCAGCATCTCCCGGAGCAGTGCTGGAGCAAAAAGAGTACTTCTGAACTGGGTCCAGGAGGTGATACTATTGCTTTTAGAGGGCTTGATCTGATTCACTGTACCTAGTTTTGAGACACTAAGAAATACCGTAGTGGCTTAGCAAAGAATATTCTGCATTTCAAATGTGACTTTGCATGTTGGAAGGAGTGAATGCTTTATCAGTGATCATATGGAGGTTTAGGGTTTAAAAGGAGTATTAGCTACTAAGTGATAACAGTTTTGAGCAAATTCCAGGCAATATGAAGGAGTTAATTAACCTTTCCAGACATGTTCCTATCAATGGAGGTGGGGTTTGGTACTACACATTTACCAGATCTAAGTGTAGGCCTTCATGAATTTGGTCTAGAAAGGGCAAATATTCTGAATATTGTGCCTTAGTTTCCTTTGCAGTAACAGATGGGGTATATTGCAGCCTAAGGCTTAATGGCAGTTCAGGGACATTACTTTTGTGATCACTGTTGAAAATCTGGTTAGTCTCTGTTGCAAGGGCACATTAGGATGTTCTGCCTCACCCCATATTCTGAAACTGAAAGTAATTAACAGCTGAAAAATTACTAAGAGATATGAGAGCTGCCTATCACCTGACCCCATCTGGTATAGTCCAGAAATACAAACATCTAAATTATCATGGAATAATTTCCTGAAATCCTGTAGTCATGCAAGAAGCACAACGTATTTGAACAATATAATCTTCTGGTATTCACTTATCTAATTTTTTCTCAGTAACATTTGTACCTAGATGAATGTAATTGGGTGTTTTTGCAAGAAAGCTATATCTGGGTAAGAAATAAAATAAAAAAGAGCAAAATGCAATGAATCTGCAGCATGTTTTGTTATTACACATATTTTGCAAGAAAACAAATCGAACCTTTGAAGCTTCTTCCTGGTATGAGATACTGCCCCCTAAGGGGCAAAGCAAGGTTCTTTTCCCTTTTGCAAGGACTGTGGAAAGTCTTCTACCACAACAGAGGTAGTGTTGCCACTAAGATAATATATATGCTGAGCCACATGCGGGCAACTGTCACAAGTCTGAAAACTTCCACAGACCTAATTAACACAGTAATGGGTTTTCCACTCTTATAATCTCTGAGTGACAGTTTAATAGGGAACTCCACAGTGATCCTGTAAATGAGAACCAAAATTCATCTTAACAGATACAGGTAAAATGTTCCAAAAATTAATTTTGAGAAATTCAATATGTGACATTTCCAGTGTTGAAACATTGTTGTTTATTTACATTAACTTATTTTATTATTTATGTTTGAAAATTATTTCATGAATATGTATTGTAGTTTAAGAAAAATGCATGTGTTTATGAACTTAACACTGGGTGAAAAGGGTTGAATCTATATAATGTATAAAATTGTCTAATGACAAGAAACTGTTCCACAAACATACCTTTGCTCTGCAGACAGCTATAGAATCGGAAGCCTTTAAACCATCGGTAATCCTCAATTTTGCCTCAATTTAGTACTTTATATGCAAATTTAATATCTGTAAACCAGCTCCATTGGAATTAATTGGATCCTTGTGCTTCAAATGAAATAACTTGAAAGTAAGACACAGAGCACAGGCTTTTTGACTTTTAATAAGGTCCGTTTATGTTTTTGAGTGAATTAGAACCTGATCCAATAAAGCAATTGTGAGTATACTTTGAAGTAGAGCAGGTGTTTAAAAGCCTCACTGAATCATGATTTTGAGGACACAGAGGGTTTAAAACTACAGTTTGCTTTTAATGCAGAGTGAAATTATAATTCCTAGGTACTTTAATTCCAGGATAGAAAACATTCCGATTTTCTCAGGCCTCTGCATCCTTGATATGTTTTCTTTTTTTTGTCTTTCATGGATAAGATGCTTAAATGCAGACTTACAGGAAACATGAGCCAAAGTAAATCAAACTGTCTAGTTCCAATTCCAGAACCTCTAAAGAAATAGAAAGGCATGACAAAAGATATATATGGCAAGGAAAAAGAAAAATAAATGCTTTATAAAATTGATTGTTGAACAGGTTTTATAAAGATTATTAATCTATGCAGGTCCGTGAAACTGCCTCTGCTTATATATTGCTAAAACATTCTTTCCATAATAAGGAATATTTGAAGCATTTTTGAGGTTGCTGCAATTGCTAAACTGTTCTCATGGATATGCCTGCTGTGGCCAGGGGTTTTTAAATCCACATATTATACGCAGCTTAGTTGATACTTGTACTTCTAATCAAACACGCCTTTGTCTGTTATTATTTAGCCTCCTTAGGATGCAAAATCACCCTCTAAGTTCATTATTCAGGTAAGTGCAGGCATGGACACAGGCATATATGTGCACACAGGTTCACTGTGCTGAACAAGTAGTTAGAGACAAGATGGCAACACAGGTAAAACAGAGGAATTGGGTAGAAATAAGTTTATTGTGAAAGGATATGAGAGTTACATGGAGAGTTACCTCAAAACATTGAATCTTCAGCCATAACTGAGATTCATATCTGGCACTAAAATGGAAATAAAGATAAAATGAAATAGAAGAGGTTTAACTGAGAGCCTCACAAGATACACAATTAGCCAGTGAACAATTTTAAGCAGAATTATATGCTGCAATTGTAAACCAGAATAGGTGATGTTATTCTGATCCTTTAAAACCCTTAAATGAGTAATCATCAGTAAAAATGTTTTATGACAGAAACAAATTATGAAATAAGGACATAGCTAGACATTGACTGCCCTGCAAGTTCTTCCAATCAGTAGCAAAACTGCAGGACATTCATAAGGGAGAAATTCTATATATTATTTCAGCCAAGAGCAAAGAACTCTGAGGCCATCAGATTAAAGCTTGGATGTGAGTGAACATGACATTGTAGCTTCATGACCCAAACAGATTGCACAGATAAGGGCAGAATGAAAACAATAGCTTTCAGAAAGTCAGACTTCAATGAAATAAAGAATTGGAAGGAAAGATCATTTCAAATGGCTTGTATGAGGAGAGTGCAAAAGAGATTAGTAATTTACAAGAATATCAAGGGCACAAAACTCAGAAACTGTAATCTTCTTGTCATTTTAAGCACAAGGTGAACAGCATAAAAAAGAGACACCAGGTCAGACTACTGAGGATGGGTGCAAAAATGCAGCACTGCAATTAAAGTTTGGGTTAGAAAAACTAAGTTATAAAAGGAAACCTGTGGAGGAAATGAATTATAACAGAAAACCAGTTGCAAGTAAGTGCTCCAGAGGTAAGATGAAAACGAGAGATTTAATTTGCTTTTGCTAAGACTGAAAGTGATTGACATCCAGGGGTGAAAGTTTCTAAACAGTAAATGACTTTTCCCACTCTTGCTAAAAAGCTCATTTGCTGTCATAGGTAATATCAGGCATGAAGGATCAAGACTTCAACAAGGAGCAAATTGATACTTGACTTAATCAGGTGTTTTCAAACTGCCTTCTTCTGATGGCTTTTTTTTTTATTTTCCAGAACACCAAAAGAATTAATAAATAAAAGCTCAGTGTTGGGTTGCCTCTGAGAAGCTATGACAGAAGGACATGAACAAAAAGGAAAACACTGCATTGCTTTATAACAGAGGTGCCTGGAAGTTGCAGATATCCTGAGTTGGACTGCATAAAAAAACATGGAGTCAATAAAAAACTATGAACACACTGAGTAAAGCAGAGGAATTAATAACCACCAAACTTTTTGTCTCAGGAATGAATCATGTCTAACCATCTTCACTTCCTCCTACAAAACGTAAAGGCCTTATGGCTAGAGGAGGAACATCAGATATTATATTGCAATTGCAGTAAGGTTTTCCACACAAGTCTGCGTGCCTTTCATGGAAGGAATATGGAAAAGCATAGTTTAGATGAAAATTACATATATAAATAGAAAGCTGAGTAGCTTCTGCTCTTCAAAAGGGTCAGGGTATAAAACTATTAAATGTTTGTTTGAATGCCTGTAGGAAAAAGGGGTGCTTTGTTGTTGCGAGAGGGTTCTTCGTGTCCCTGCTGGCCCACCTCACGATACCCCGGGTTCAGTAACCAGATATCGAGGTGCGTTCTCATAGAGATATAGTCCCGACTCCAAAAGGTTAAAAGCATGAACGTTCAGAATTTTATTGGGGGGGTAAACAAGTTATATAGGTTTTCAAGGGGAACACGAGGACAGTAACAAGTTCCCATAGGCTGAGGGTCTTTGTTCACGCAGCAGTGGGCTGCTCTGATTGGCTGGGAGCCAGTGATCATGCAGCGAGCAGCTCCTCTCAGGCGCCACCGGGTCTGTGTTTACCTGGGGTCTGAGGTTGTTTACTCCTTCTTCAGGCTGCTTCAAGGTCACACTGACCTTGCCTGCCTGTCAGCCTTTGAAACGTGGGTTGTGCATGTAGAGCTTAGGCCAAACCTCCCTTACAAATGCCCCAGAGAAACAAACAGAAGGTGTGCTCAGTAAGTGTGAAAGGTCACAAAGGCAAGAAGATGGCAATTATTATCACGAAATTCAAAGAAGTCTTGTCAGATTTGAGAGAGGGACAGGGAAAAACATGCTATTTTTTCAGCCAAGATATTACATATAGATGGGGATAAGCAAGCTAGGCCATCGACTAAAAAAACACCTAAAAAATAATCTGAATTACAAAAATGTTAGGGACAAGTAACCTTTTGCTGTTGGAAAAAAAAATAGTTAGAGGTACAGAAAAAAAAAAGCAATTTTCATGCAGAAAATTTGTGCCTATGACATTTAAAGTATATTTTCTCTGACCTCTGCATTACTGCGATAAGGTCTTGGCTGGAATACTACAGACATCTTTGGATGCTACAGCAAAAAGATCTTAGATCAAATGAATATTATTTGGGATGAGTAGACCAAGTTTTAAAATTATTTATTTTGTAAACATTACACATATATTCATGAATCCACAATAAATCAAATTCTACACCTAAAAGGAGATTAAGAAATGTGTGAAAATGTAAAATCTAGTCCTTTTCTATCTGTTTGTCTGACTTGCTTTCTTTCTATTTGGTTCACCTAGAGCTGAATAGGGATTCCTTTTAGATTGAAGAAGATTCAGATCAAACCCTCACATTTTTTGTCTTTTGTAGTTTTCTGTAAATAAATAAAATCTAATAACTTTCCTTTTTACATACTACAGTAACATGTGTTTATGTTCTTACTTGTAGTCTTTTTAGATTAGTAAAATTTGATTGGACATCTATGTATTGGACTTCTGTGCACTAGAATTCTTGGCATATATTAGAAAATTCAAAATCATTTAAAAATTTGATTGCTATTCAAATGTTCAAACTTTTCAGTTTTCTTATCACAGGCATTTACTGTTTTCCTTGAAGTCCCTCTCCAAATACCTCTTAAATTATAGGGCTTATTCTGTTGAATTGTACACATAATTCTCATTAACACCAGTGGGAATTACATATGCACATCAAAGGAATAAAATTTTTATTAGCCTAACAAGATTAGAAAAGTTGTTTAGAAACACAAACTTAGGACTGTGTCTTGACTGTCTCTTACCATCCTCAACAGGACTATAAAACTTCTCCTACTTTTTGTCTTTTTCATATTTAAGGGCAATTTAAAAGGCTCTGATTCAGAGGAATAATATAAAATGCATATATATATATATATATATTTATACACATAAGTACTAAAATAGTTCAACTCTTCTCAAAGACACTCACAGCTCTAAACTGCCCAAGGCTATGTAAGGTACAAAACAGTGTGGCCAGAAATGCACTTACTTCTACAACCTGCAATGTAATCCTAGTCCTAAATTTTGGATTTGAAGAAAAGTGAGGTACCTGGAGTGCAGAAATCCACAGAGTCAAGCTGTGCATTCTTGCTTGAATCCCTGTATAAGTCAAAGGTATTCAAGATCTTAATGCCATTTGTGCTTTTACATATCTCCTCATGGTTGAATTCCAGTGTGAGGTAGGCTCATTGCTTATGTGTGCTCCTTGGACAAGCTGTAGTGATACACCATTTTCTTTTCCCTTGGTGCTTATAGCCACAATGGAAAATATTCATGTCCCTACCTGTAGGCACCAATGTTCAGAGCACACGAAGTTAGAAGTCTTGCTTCCTAGACTATTAGTGGAATAATTAATGTAGCTCTGACAGATGCTTCCCTGAGCTACATGACAGGAGCACAAGGTATAGTGCCTGTAAAGGTATAATCCCTGTTAGGCACCTGAAGGTGTGGGGTAATTGTATCCTGCTACTTACTCTCAGGTTGTTGTCTCTTAATGAATTTTCACCTTTGAAATTAACAGTAGCATGCTCTGAACTTCATCCCCAAGCAAATTCTTATGCCTCCCAGCTGGTGAGTAGTCCCGAAAGTCTGGATGGCTAATGGACTCTCAAAATATTAGATTATTCTCGGCAGTTCTTGGGCAGCTGTTTATGGCATATAACCTGTGGTAATAGTAACAGCCTTTGTATCACACCTGTGAGCTGAATCACAATCAGAAGCTCTAACACATCTGTTCTGACTTTCTCTATAGTTATATTGGCTTAACTCCCTTTTCTATAAAATACATGTTGAATGAAAGTATATTTTATCACATTCTTTAAAGCAAGTAATAGAAAAAGTGCTATAGTCCTTGCTAAGTGGTTATTATTATAACTCTTGTAGTTGAAAAATTATGTCATTTTATTTCTTTAGTGTGAACTATTTAACACTAATTCTTAACCATGGGACATCTATTCTCCACTATTAAACTCCTGTTTTCTTGGTAGACACTTATAAGAGGTTATCAAATCACACCTTAATTTTTGCTAAGCTTTGACAACCAGTGAATGACTTCTCAGGCTTTCAAGCATCTTTCCAGTTTGCCAGTTGTCCTTATAGCTGCTCCATGAAATTCTCTGTTTGTCAGCGACCTCCTTAACAGTAACTTCTGGGCTATATAGAGAATTCCTATGCTACATGACAACAGTGCCAAATATACATACTCTGACTGCCTTTACCTCCATAAATTTTATACGCATACATACTATAAAAACCTCTCCCTAGCAATCTCTTTTCCCATGAAAATTTGACCATTCCAAGAAACCTGCTGAGGATACTCCCAGCCTCCTTCCTCACCTGGGAAGGCTGAGGGAAATAGGCGCAAAACAGATAGAACATTTTAAGAATTTTGTCTGGCTATTCCAGGGGGATCTCCTGTTTGGATAGACATTCTACATGCATCAGGATAAGAGCCTCCTACACCCAATACAAGGCCTCAGCCTTGGACCTGTATCCACAGCTTGCTGCTTGTTCTTTTGATCCAGAGATAATCCATTTCATTTTCAGCAATAGGAAAGTATAAAGCTGGCTTGACAAGATCTGTTTTCCATAAACTTATGCTTATTGGCATGAATTACATTACTTTCCTTTAAATCCTTATTAATAAATTATTATCAGTTTGTCCACACTCTTCTTCAGGGTTTATGATAAACTGACAGACATAATTAGTTTGATCATCCCAACTGTCTTTTTTCAACATTGGCTGTTTCATGAGTTATTGAAAATCAACATTAACTAATGTTAATGAAGGATTTTTCCTGAACCATGTACGTGCAAGTTTTCAAGTTATCTGAAAATCCTCATTTGAATATGTCTAGCTCCTGTAACTCTTATTAAAACCTTCCAAAGTTACTGATGCAATGGAAAATAATTCATCACATGATATGAATGAAGTATTCATCTGACATTTTCTATCATAATATCTATTTCTGAATGCTTTCACCTGTCATGTAATTGAAATGAAAGGGTAGAGCTTGCCATCTCTCATTGATCAGCTAGATTTGATTTATCAGTCAGAAGATGAATCCCCTAATCAAGCAAAAGTGTTATCAATATAATTCACTTCAGTTTCTTTATTTTTCACGCTTTTTGAAACATACTTTATCCTTAAATCTATCTATAAATGCCCTTACGTTTTTCTAGAAAGTTTGTCAGTTTTCTGAGCTTCTAGCTTTAGTTTATTGCTATAAATATCCCTTACCTTTTGTTTGTATTTCTTTCTATTTGCTTTTGGTTTACTGTGACAATTTTGGATGGTTATTAAAATATTCTGAAACAACTCAATTAAAAATTTTAATCTTTAGTTACTTTCCCCAAGGGAACTAATCCTTTATTGAAAATGGCCCTTTAAAACAAGAAGAAAAATTTTGATCTATAGGTTGCCCATATGAAAAACAAAGCCTATAATGGTATCTTGCACTTCAATATCAGATCAATATGAGGTCTACTGAAGAATTCTTCTTACTTGAAATGTCACTTTGTGATTAAACTCTTGTTTTCTGGGAATTACATAAAGAGGTTACTGAAAATCCTGAAGATTCGATATCAATGGCACCAAGGTGCAAGTACACTCCAAGCAAAGTGAGGTTTTTCACAACATTTGATATAGCAATTGTAAAATAAAGCTTCAGGTCCAAAGTTTTGAGTGGCTTTTTGTTTGTTTCCTTATTTGCTTTTTAAATAAATTGGATTATTTTCAAGTAGGTCTAAAATAGACAATAAAAACTTCTTTTTTAGCATTTGTAATTTTATTTTCCAATTTTCTATTATCATGATGTGTACCAGAGAAGCTAAAACTCATTCAACCTGAAACTTCAAGAAAATGGATTTTCAAATGTACCATTCATAATATATATTTGACCTTAAAGTCACAGTAATGTTTCTTACTGTAATGTTTTTTTCTGTTATTTGAAATTCAGTGGGATTATTTACATATCAGGTGGTAATTAATGGTTTCCATTGATATTATAGGTTACTTATAAAATGTATTCCTTGAACAGAGAGATGTATACAGTAGTACTAACAGTTCAGTTCCTTATCACAGTATTCTCACACCAAACAATGCCGATAGTTCTCCAGAAAAAAAAAAAAAAAAAAGTTTAAAGCTCATCATATTTTCCACAGCTGCACAAAAGTTAAAATTATAGTATGTGATGCTGATGGAAAATACTTTCTCTTACAAAAGAACATAAAACTCGCCTCTCAACCAAGCAAACACACAGACTACTGGCTGGCCTTCATGGCTTCCTTCCATGCTGAGCCTTCTGCTTCACCCACTGTAAATGCACAACTTTAAGGCAGATGTAAGTTCTTCCTGTGGTGTAATACTAGCTTAAAAAAGTGGTAGTAAATAACTGCCACCATGTCACTTATAAGCTTGTCATCGTGTCAGTTACAGGACTTCTGTAAAGGGAGGAGATAATGCTTTGTCCCAACCTGGTGAAGCAGTAGCAAGGTGTGCTTGGATGCCCATGACAAGCAAGCTCACATGGTGAAAGAGTGATGTCCACCTTCAGGTTATGCCCAGAAACAGAGTGGAGGGTGAATTCAGATGCCAGCTGAAGCAGCAATCTGCTGTTCTGCTTGCAGAGCTCTACCGAGGCTCACCAGAAATTAACAGCGGGGCTCTGCCTTGACTTGACTGTGGTAAATGCAGACAGATGGCTTCATTTGTTCAGTCAACTCTGTGCTAAAACTATTTGCTTTTAAAGGCAACAGTGCTTTTCCTCTGAGAAAGAACAACTTCTATCAACAGATATAGATTCTGTAATTTCAAGTATGATCATTTGTGTGAGAGAAAGTGTGGACTGGAGATCCATTAGTAAGTGGTGTCTTGGATACACACTTTTTATTTTTTCTCTAAACCATGCCATTTATGTATTAATAACTCCACGAGATGCCCTCAGTATCATTGTTACTGTAAGTATTTTTGCAATATTAAAACCACTCACTGCAGTAACTGAGAATATTTTTATGGTTTGTTTGTTTTTTTTTTTCTTTCCCAAGTTGGTTGTTTTTAAACTACTCATCCATGAAAAAAAATTAATTGCACAGGGAAGAGTGTGAGACCAAAAAACAATTTGAGTTTGCAAACGGGACTAGAAGCCTATAAAAAGCTGCAGTACATTGTGTTTGTAGTTGTATATAAAAAGGTTATACTACAATATGTTTGTAAGGAGAAGAAAGCTTATAATAAAAGTAACTTGCTATATCTGTCTTGGAAGCTCTCTTGCCTCCTACTAATCCTACAAAACTGCATTTCTGACTTTCATGGGCATTGGTGGATACCTATTTACAGGATCAGCAAGAGTAATAGAAACCTGCAGGTGTAATTTATCCCCACTCAAACAGCAGTAACAACACAGGAGTATGCAATAATGTGATCAGCAGGAATGAACTGAAAATTTCACCCCCAATAAGAGTGTCACTTGTTCTTGCTTGTCAGGAAATGCTGCTTTTCTGTAGGAGAAAGAGCAGGTGTGGGGTCATGCTGGGGTAGTCATCAAACACCTCCCTCCTGCATCTGCTTCTGCAGCTTGAGTGGTCAGCATGAACACAGGACTTCCTCGGGGGTTTTCATCTGCAAAGCAATGGCTTGTCAGCACTAGAGTTACCTTTGATGTGCTCTTCTGGGCTAGAAACACAGAGAACAAAGGAAGAGAGAAAGTACAATAACTTAAGTAACATTTTCACTCTTGGGGTTTGTTTTTTTTTTGGGGGGGGGGGGAAGTGGGTAGCATTACAGCAATCAGGTTTCAGCTTTAAAGATGGCTGAGTTTGGAGTCCTCTTTACGCATTTCCAGTAACGCTCACTGCTGCCTGACCAAGATTGGTAGACTCTGACAGATGCACCAACCCCACACATTTTCAGGATAGGAGCAGCTCCTAAAATGCTGTCCCCCTCAGAACTTATTCAGAGCTTGTTCAAAGAACTCAAACAATTTTACTTCTTCACTATATGGTAGACAAGACACAAGTCATGTGTTGCTCGCAACAAGAACATGTCCTCTGCCTCTAGTTCTGTTGGATTAGAAAAGGGATGCATAATTTGGATCCTTCTTTTGAAACAACTAAGACAAATTAAATAAATGTATAGCTTTAAAGATATTTTTATATAGCTTTTATAGTATTTTATGTAGATGCCTATAAACCGAACTGCATAATGAAAATTAGTGTTCTATATTCCTACGAATTCCATACTAATAACTGTGAAAAAAGTCTTCACTAATCATACTGGTTTGGTTATGTTCATAAAAAGACATCAGTGAGGGGAAATTGTTTTCAATTTTTCTTGCAGCTATCTTATGACTAACAAAAAAGATTATTACTTACCTTTTATTTTCTGTAAAGGAATAAATGAGATATTTTGTATTAGAAATGGGTTAGAATGGATTAGAAAATATGACAAACATAATTTCAAAGGTTTTCAAAATTTTTCCAGTCATTTCCATTATAGCTGCAGATATTGAATTACAATAAAACCTTGATAGTTCCCAGGTCCATTCTTTCTGCTGGAAAACAGTTGTTTTCATAGCATGTGGAATGAAAAAGGTACAAATAAAAGCAGGATCATAAGAATTCTTGTAGGTGTCCATGGAAATCCAAGTGGCACCTGCAATGAAGTGGCAATAATTTCTAATTCATTTATGAGTGAACAGAGTAAACATACTGATATGAAATTGAAACCTGTTAACTTTAGAGGTAGGTCTGAGAACTATAGTCATTACACAAACTTTAGAAGGAATCAGGTGTATCTAAGTGGCATTTAAAAGGTTTTATTCTCTAATATCTGATTATGAAAATACTTATTACATCTGAAGTCCACTGAAGAATGAAGAATATGGTATTATCTTTCCATTGCCATTCCTGATTATCCTCATGCAGGGTTTTCAACCTCTTTGCTTTAAATGTCCTTCAGGAAGATAGTATTTGAACTACTACGAGATACAGGAATAACACACAAAGATATTTATTGCCAGGTTTGAAGTATGATATTTGACTACAAAGTTGCACTTGGATAGGGAGCAGGCACAGAGCCATCAGCAGTACAACCTCTGTTTCAGTCTGAGACGTTACTGGGCTTACTGTATGTGGTGGGATACAGTGTAATGATTGTGTTATCATCATTAAGCAGAATATGAAATACTCGTAATTTAACTTTGGATTATGTTTGAGACTCAAATTTAGAATACATTTTCAGATTTCTGGCCTTGATCCTTGGGGGTGAGGATACTTTTGCCATTGTGTTTCGCACCTGATGATACAGCACATTCTCATGAAAACTGAGAAATGTATAGGAGCTAAAAGTGACTTACACTTTGAAATTAAAGTTCTGACTGACATAGAAATGTAGCTTTTCTATTTAAGGGACTGTGACATGGAGTTCTCCATCACTGTGATACTAACTGCACAACACTTCAGACCTGGAAACTCAGGGTATTTTCTTCTTTACAACAGAAGCTTAGGCTTGGATTTAAAATATTGAATAACAACTAAAAGTGGAAAAGCTAACCATGAAGTGAAGCACACTGAAAACAAAGCCTTTGTTAGTGTCTACTATGTTATAAAAACTGACATAATACTTGATGTACACACTGAAAAAGAAAACAAGCTTGTGTCTGTTGCCATAGTTATAAACAGGTACAATTGTCAATTTGAAGCGGACTGAAAGAGAAAAGAACAAAGAGTCAAATGCAAAAGGACAGATTACCTTTAAAATGAAGTCAATGCAAGATTTCATATGTGTCTTCAGGAACAAGACTACCACTGGAGACTTTGGCAATTAACTGATTTAATTAACACTTCAAGTGAAATTGGTGAGTGCAGGTGCTAAACACAGATAAAGAGTGACATAAAAATTCAAGATGCTGAATAGTGCTGAATGCTGGAGTACTTCAATACTGTGATTTACCAGGTAAAATTGTCTAAGAAATCCAATTTTCAGAATGCAATCATAATTTCACCAAACAATTTTTTTAATACTTTCTTGAAAATATTGCTCAGGTACAGAGGTAAACACCTATGTCTTTCCTTGAGTCTAAATTTCATGACAACAGACCATTTTGAGGAACTATTCATATTCCTATACAGACTTGTCAGGGTCAGTTTTATTCACCTTAAATACTCACAGACACAAAGTCTCTGTCCTGCCTCTTTTCCGGACATAACTCTGTCTTTGATTCCTTTCTCTACTTTCTATTCTCATTCACTTTAGACTCTCACTTTCTTACATATTCTCACATATACATAGTGCATAGCTGTATCGAGTATAACACAGAAAATTCAAATCAAGTTCAGTAGTTGAAAAATGGATGTTATTTTTTAAAGTCCCTGACTTTGTTCATAAGTTGAATGCGAAAAATTGAAAATTAATTTATTTTACATTTAGAAATACATGTCACAATAGCAGTGGCATAGCATTTCTGGGAATAACCTATTTCATTAAGCTTTCAAGTAGCAATGAAAATCGATTTGAAGTATGTACTTGCCTTTCATTCGTTACAACTAAATTTTATGCTGTGTTTTTTTTTAGAATAATTACTTTTTGAGAGAATATTTGTCATGATTTCTCATAGACCATACTTTTCTCAATCTCCCAGACACAAAGACCTATAGTTCAGTTACAAGTTAAGGAATGAGTAATTGAAGGTAGGAAAACATGACACAGCTTTTTTGTTATAATAAATGTTGAATGTTACAAAACTTCCAGAGTTAAGTTCAATAGAGAGCACAGTTCTTGGTATGTGTCAAGGGCTTGAGTCCTTCACCCACTAACAAGTCTGAATCCTATAGGGGAAGTCAAACACAATACATGAAATTTTCCTGCTGTCTGAGATCAGAAATTATTGTGATATGAAGATTTATTTACTTATTGTAGTTTAAAAAAGTCAAAAAACACCGAAAACTACAATGATTGTATTAAATACTTCACTCTGTTGTGCTTCACTGAAGTCCAAATTTCCAGTAATTCAAGTATTAAATGTAAGATGCTCATTGGACCAACCAATGAAAGAGTAAAATTTAATCTATCATTTCAAAAGGATTTTAGTTAGAATATAATCTATATATTTTTATATATAACCAAGCATTACACTGTAATATCAACTAAAGCACTGCAGATTTGTATACAACCTCAAAGGCTGCAAATCTGAAAATCTGGAGAAAATTGCTCTAATTCTATAAATTCAGAACTTTATTTCATAATGCTATAAGACAGAATTTGAAATTAAGATTTTCTGAGTACAAGGTCTAATTTGAGGGCATAAAATTAACATGTTATACCTTACTTTCAAATCCATAGAAGTTTCTTTTTAATGATAAAAATACAACTGTCCAAATCTGTTTACAAAGGATTTCCAATTACCTTAGAAATGCTTAACAAAAGGTGCAATCTGCTCATGATATTTGGACAAGGACAATGAAAGACGAAAGACATTTTAGATTGCTCTTTTCACAGAGATGGCTAAAATGTAAGTGCAAAATAACACCAAAATTAAATGAATCAACTTGGTGACATGTTCCTAAATGTGTGAGATTTCCAGACTGATCAACTGCAGCTGGCTATGATTAACTGGCCTTTAATAATAATAAAATTTGCTGCACTGAAAAATTTCTTTTCAGCTTCATGCATCCTAAAGTGACAGTAATAATTTTTGAAGTTTAATTGTGATCATAATTATAGTAAGCAGCAGCATGAACATATAACACATAATTTGATGACAATTGCTTTGTAACAACACATAACGGCCTTACTTCAAGAAACGCCAAAATCTTCATTTCTCATCATTCTGTAGCACCTTTAGAGCTCTAATATTTTAAAAGTATTCCTTAACAAATTACCTTATTATGTCACTTGCCAGTATAAATTACTTACAATCTTATTGCATTAATGCAATAAGCAGAGGGCATGCTTTTTACCATTGGAAATGCACAGGATGTACATAAAACATGTAGTTACCACTTCTTTTAATGAATCCAGACTACTTCTACAAAAAACATGACAATGACTGAACTGTTGGGACATCATTGCAAGTCCTGCAGATCTGTAGAAGAGTGACAGTGTTTGTGGATGTGCTTTAACTTCTTTTTGTTTAATTTATCTACATGCATCCAGAAGCAAATAATAATTTCAGCCTTTATAGAAGTCTAGTGGTACTCAGCATCAGGACAGGAGGCAATGGACAAAAATACTGAAAGACAAGAAGGCTCTGTCAGGCCATCAAGAAATGCAGTTACTAGAGGGTGACTGTACACTGGCACCAGTTGCCCAGACAGATTACAGGGTCTCAGTCATTGGAGATCTTCAAAATTTGTCTGGACATGTTCATGGGCAACTAGGCCTAGGCAACCCTGCTTGAATGAGGAAGTTGGAAAATGTGAGCTTCAGGGGTGCCATCCAACCTTAAACATTCTGTGATTCTGCAGTGATGAAATCTTCACCTCTAAAGGAAAACAGACCATGGTTGTACTAGAATGGTGGATAAGTGCTAAGACTAAACAAGTGTCCCTCAATGATTCTGCTAGAATACAGTTAAGAATTATAGAAATCTATACAATTTCTACTATGCTTTTCTTAAAATATCACAGACCATCAAAACCAAAATGTCTACATCAGATTTTAGTGGAACATCTTACTTACATGAATTTCTAGGGGTGGAACTGAAACTTGCCATATACTAAGGGTGAAAAAGTCCTTCCAATGTGCCAAAGATTATAAATACAGTAATGATTTTTCACATAGGGCAACAAAGTACAATTTTCCTGCAGTTCAGAAGTCAGGTACTGTCCAACAGTTTGTACAGCAATTTCTACAGCATTGTATAGACGATTTCTCACATGAAGATATCAAGAGGATTTGTGGAATCCACAAGAAAGGCATTAAAGAGTATTGTTCTCTCTATTCTATTAGTCTCTCAATTGTTGCTACTTCACTGGCAGCTGGTTGTATCTAATACAAATGGAATATGTATTATACTATTAAGACATCTCCTTTTCTGAATTAAATGCACTGCACATGCATGTAAATTAGTATAATAAAAGTAATTTCCTTACACAGGATGAGATTAGACAAATTATTTTTTCTTTTTAATATCAACAGAACAATGAGACTTCAAAAAACTAATTGAAATCTGCACCAAAACCACTATAGCCACTATTCATTTTGCAGGGGAAAAAAAAAAAAGGTAATGAGGAACAACTCACCTACTTCAGCAATTTCTATAGCACCTATGTAGGAAAAGGGACCTGAATTTCCAATTTAATTGCAGAATCTTTTACAAAATTATACAGAATTTTTATTGTTCTTTCTTATTCTTAGATGTTAATTTTGGGTTTGATTTTTAATGTGGAGTCTATACTGCTTCCTAAGATTTCTAAGATTTATATATGGGGAAAATAATCTCTATCTCTTAGAGTGCTTTCTTCCTGTTATAACCAGTGATTTAAAGCAACATCAGCAACCTCGAAACAAATTATAAGCTCTTATATTTCATATTTCATATTATTGTAACCAAGAAAGCAATAATCTTCTGTTGGTCACTGAGGTTTTTTCTCTGAAGATGCCCTAGAGGAATCTCACCGGTTGTATACCTTGAAAGAGTTATTACCCAAGTATCTGGCCAGAGGCTAGGGACATGGATAAACTCTGAGAGGAGATGCAGGGTGTCTTTGCTGTGGGACCTGTCTGGCCCTCTTCACCTCACTTAGGTGAGAGCACCTCACTAGCTCAGAAAATTCTGTTTTATTCATCTTTGCTGGAGGCAACTGCATGGTGAGAAGCAAGGTCAGTAATTACTGCAGCATGGGAAAGCTCATTGAGCCACACTGATCTCAGGGCAGGATCTCTGCTCTTTTCCCTTTCTTCAGTCAGTTCTCACCTCTCTTTTGGTTCTTCCTTGGACTCAGCTTCTGATCGATTGGTCACCTGCTGTCCGTCAACTTTCCTGGAAGGAAAATGTGTCCCAGAAAGCATCCTACCATTACAATCTGAAAGGAAACACTTTAAAATACTTTTTCAGTGACATACTGTCAACTGGAATAGTGTCCTTTTTTAAGCTCCAAAGAAATGATTGTTAGGTTTCTCTTTTGTTCCTGTGTTATAAGGAAAAGCAAGCAGGCACATTTTAGTGCATAAACAACCTCAGAGCTTTAGGGTAATAGCAATTATGTTTCTGCAGATGTTTTCTGGTACTGGAAAATTCAAGATACTTTTTCTCTTGCTGTGACAGTCAGGCTACCTGCACATTCATAGGGCCAGCATGTGAAATCCTCTAGCTAATTGTTTTGAAATGACAGGTGTTCTGTAAATTAACACTCAGGGATTCTTTGCTGTTACCCTCTGTTCTGTCTTTTTCTGACTTCTTCAGTCTTGGCTTCATGCCTTTTTGGCTCACCTACCTGAAAGCTTTCAGTGACACAAATGAGGCTTTTTTTGTCTGAAGGTGCCTTATAGCTCTATAAACATATTCTCATAACAGTTTTCCTTAAGTCAGTTAGTAGCTAGTGTTTGCTATGTGATATAATTGTTGTGTCTTTCCTGAATGGACCAATTAATTTCTTTATTGATAACCTTGTAAGGTAAAGGCCAATCCTCCTCCCTCTCCAGCCTAAAATTTAAGAGGTAAATATACATAGATATTGGGAAAGATTTGATTCCCTGAGTACCCTGATGTTAAGAAAGATTGATTTTGCCTAAATGTAAAGATATGAAATGTATAACACCAATTGGTATATGTTTCTTCCAAATTAATTTCTTCAGAATTTAGACATCTGAAAACAGACATTTTAAGGTGGTTGTCTACAAACACTGCATTATTAGATGAAAGAGAAAGACATTTTCAGACTGGCAACCTCACCCACATGTGAGAGGCTCTAAGTGCTAGATCAGTCCTACCAAGAGTTGTTCTCCCTGGGTTATTTATGTAGGAAGCGCAAATGAGGTGACTCATTTGCCCTATCTTGTCTGACTCATAGACCCTTAATGAATTCTGCCCAAAGTATATAACAGTTTTGGGTGAAAACTCTCTGAAATTAATGGGATTTTTTTTTTTTTAATTTACTGCAATGAGCTTAACATTCATCGTTAACATCTTACTCAATCTGGGTCCAAATATTTAAAAATCTTTTATAAATATAACAAAAAAAGATAGTAAAATTTTGAAGGATAAAGAATGCATTGGACTCTTAAAACATTTCCACTGAAAGTAATTGATGTTTATAATCCCTAAATCTAAAACTCAATGGACAAAACCAGTAAGGATGCTTATCAAATGACTATATGAAAATAAGACTAATCATATTTGGCAAGTGTAGCACAGCTGAAAAGACATGAACTTACAGCATTTGGAGTTAGTTTCCTTCAAACAACAGACTTTTCTTATCCAAAACCAGAAGACTAAGATATGAAACACAACGTTGAAGAAATCATATGTGGCAAGCCAGCAAAGGAGATCATAATTTGCATTTGCTTATGAAATAGTCCCATGTGCATTAATCACTCGGAGTTACTGGCAAGGGTTTCTTATTTCTGTTTCATGGCAGAGCACTTCCTGACAGCTCTCTCTAAGTAGGTTCACAGAAATAGTTGACTTGAAAAGTAAACCCCTAGAATATAGAAACAACAGTGAAGAGAATCTGTACCTACTTGTGCTATTTCCTCCCCCATCTCCATTTTTTCTTAGACTTTACCATGAGAACTTCTTTGAAATTTAACTTACAATGGGAAGAGTTAGAAATTGATGTAGAACATGCCCTGAAAATGTTTGTTACTGATTTTCATTTATTTTGCTGTGGATTATTTCTGCTTTCAGTCTTGCATACAGTTAGGGACTAGTGGTATTGCCATTCCATTTCAGTCTGTCAGGCAATGAAAATGAGCCAGATCGTTTATAGCTTCAGCTGTGGTAGAGAAAGTAAGAGGCAAAGCAATGTTCAAGAAGACAAGTCCATGATCTATTTTGAGGTGTGATATATTTATCCTCTTCAAACAATGATCTGACAGCAATACGTAATAGCCACAGCTGAAGTTAGCTTACACTGCTATCTAACAAATTCCTGTAAAAATTGTCTCTCTTCTGGGAAAAGAATGGCTTCCTTTTATTTACAGTCTGCAGTCTGGTATCCAACTATAACACTCAGTTAAAGAAAAACAATGAACATTTCATTTTTATCTATACTTACTGTACCATTCACAACTGCATTATTTCTTAGATCTCCTTTCAGCTGACTTTTTTTCCCCAAGCATAAGTTTCACAAGAATTATCCTTAATATAGAAACATTGTCACACCACAATACTGTGATAATATTATGACATATTTCTATTTTTTTTTTCCTGGTTTACTACATCGATTTTGAGAAATTTCTGTGAAAAAAATAAAAAAAGTGAAATCCACCAATTTTTATTGAATAAAATAGAAACCACCAAAAAACCAGCATCAATTGAGGTAGTTTTCTGGTGCCAGATATTGAGGCCACTTGAGGTAACTAAGATATTTGTTCAAATAACAGGTATAACTAATGTAAGATCTGTAAGAGACACGTGATCTCCTGGACTAGTGGTTAAACATTTGATGCAATATTTAAGTTAATTCAACATTTTGAATTACCTAATCTACCTATCTGAAGTAGTTGAAGTGACTCCTGCCCTTGAAAAAAATGTGTTTAAAGATAGATTGCTTAAAATTAAAATTTTTTGACAGCTCCAGTAGCCATTTTTCAAAAAAACAGTATTAACAAAATTTTCCTTTTTTCTTGATAGCTCCATGTAGCTATCCAGATGAGAAACAAGCTAGGAATTAGTCTTTGCTTCAGAAGATGTAAAGCAATCACGTGTGAAAACTGCTGACATAAACATTATAAAGTAATGAAGGAAAACCATTAGAGAACTACTTTAAATGTGAAATAACCACCTAGGTATTCATTATGAGAAAATACAGACTCATAAAAAAGTAAAGTAACTATTCTTTGGGATTAATTTTGCATACATCTTTCTGATTTCTGAGATGGAAAACTATAAAAAGTCTAACAGAATTACAAAAAGAGGGTTTTGTAAAAAAAATTAAAACACTTCTTGAGTGCCTATGACAGCACAGTGAAATTTGAGAAATATTTTTGTCTGGCAAACACATACTCTTCTGTTGCTTTAAAGTTCTCTCTTTACTACTGCAACAATAAATATATATATTGGAGTAGGTTCCCAGCAAAGAATGGAATTTCTATTAGGTTTTTTTTATTGTTATTATTAGTTTTATTTAATGTTTTCTATAATTAAAAAGGTAATGGATTTACATCCATATTTTTCCATATTTATAGCCTCATGGATGTCAGTTTTTCAGGTGTTTGGAAATCAAATGTGAGAAAGGAACTGTCTTTCAAGTGAGTCAGCCCTGACAAAGGGCTAAAGTTTATAATTGATATGTATGAAGCAAAGTAATGAAATAGGAACCAATAGCATTTTGACTGTTTTTCTAATTTCCTGGAGTCAGTCCTCTGGAACAAGAGCTTCATAGTTGATAGTACCTCAATGGGATATTCTTTTTGTCATTTCCATATTATCAATATGTTATTTTATTTTGCCACCACTAAAGAGAAAAGCATTTTTCTGTCCTTTTCAGTCTCGCTTTAGCCACTAAGGTTATTTCATTTCATTTGCATAAGACAACGAGTCAAGGGTATGCAAAATTTTGTGTCTAGCTATTCCTGTTGGAACACCAAATTCTTAAATATCACCAAAGGATAACTTATGTTATTAACAGATCAGCTCCATATTCTCACAGCACTGCTTACTTGGTTTTCTTGGAATAAGAAAATTTTAAAGTAAAATATCAGTTTACTGAACATTAGTTATAGAAAGGCTTTAGATGAACACTCATCCTGACTTCTTATCTCAACCTTGGTCCTGGTATTTAGCCCTGCACTTCTACTGAATCCAATAACTTGTGATTTGATTCATACAATCATTCCCTTTGAATGATGCAGCAGAGTCTAGACAGAATAAACACTGAAGTTCATATGTGAACTGGTATTACCAGTACACAGAATACACCTGTTTCCTTAGTGACTAAAGAGATCCATTCTTCATTTAATAACAAAACCCCAATATGCTTAAAAAATTCTATTATTGTTCCATTTTTTTTTTTTAGTTTTTTGTTGTTTTTATAAAATATTTCCTTGTAAAATCTTGCTTTCCACTACCATACAATTTTTTGCCTGTGTCAGAACAAGGAGATATAAATATGTCTTTTATTTGTAATTATATATTTATTTGTTTGGGGTTTGTTTGTTTATATATTTATATTTGTAAAATATTTTATGTAACTCTCATGACAAAGCAAAACAGAAAATAAAGCAGTGATAGAGGAATACATAAAAATTACTAAGAGGTATTTGTTAAGACTCAAGGACTGAAGAGAATTTTATAATTGACTTTCAAAGTGTTTTATAGATTGTCTTCATTTTAAAATACAATATTTTTACCAAAAATGTAATGCCTTAAAATTTAAAAATGTGGTCTGGTCAAGTGATCTTAAAAGCTCCTTTTAATGGCTTTATATTTGGTAGTTCTTGCAATGGGAAATAAAAACAGGGTCCTTAGTCAGATTCAAGCTAAAAGGACACAGCTGCTTTGATGGGAAAGTTTCCAAAATAGTTTTTCAGTACTGCATAGGAACAACCATATTTAAACATATAACTTTCCGATTTGTTTGGGTGGGCAGAGGCAAAACTTCCTATTTCCATCTCACTCCCCCACCCCCACTCCGCCAAGTGTTAATGCAATTTATTAGGGAGGAAGAGTTGGGTCACTGCGATATTCATTTCAGGAATAAAAGTCCCATTGTCTTCAACCAAGCCAGGATTTAACTCCTTGAGTTTTGCTTTTAATTTCTCAATGGAGTAAATCAGTGTCTCACTGATGGAAAACAAGAAAATAACCAGGAAAACATTTGGAAAAAATGCACAAAACCCAAACCACCCACTTTCATAATATTTTCATCTGACTTGAAAATTTAGCTTTGTGAGACTTCATTACTTCCAATTCTAATAGAAGTAACATGATTTTAAAATTGCTCTGAAAGCTAGAAATAATCAGCTACAGTGTGAGTTTATGGTGCAGGTTCAGTTTCATTCCAGGAAAAATCTGTATGTTTTTATGAATTCACCTCTGTGAAATTATGACTTCTCCACTCAAGACTATTCTTTAAGTGACTTGCAAACAGCTTAAGCACTGACTGTGGCTTCAGATTTTTGATAGATTAGGTGCATAGGATAAATGATAGAAAGCATGTAATGAGAAAACACACGAAAAAGAATGAAGAGAAAATGGTAACCCATATTTAAATGCTTCATTGTTGAGTGACGTGTCTTACTTCAGAGAAGACTCAGATAGTATATCCAGTGGAAAGGGCAGCAAGCTGTCTAGGAGGCCAAACAGGCTAGACAGATATCTCAATCCCTTTTGGGTCTGATTTCCCAATAAGACCAAAGATAAGTCATTTAGTGTCTTAGTTTCAAATTTGTGTTAACAAAGTGTAACAAATAAAGTCTATACTTTTTACTTGCTGGTAACTTCAAATTCACTGAGTTTTCAGCTTTTCTTTGTATATCCACCTTTGAGGACTCTTCATTTCAAGGACTCTTGGCTATGTTCTTGTCATATGGACCTCATGTACATAGCTCCAAAGGTAGTACCAGCCCCACAGTTTATTTTGGAGAAGATGCACATCCTCTGAAGAGCACTACCAGAATTATGCAGAACTGTAGAATTCTGCTTATTCACCCAGTAAGTGTTCTCTATCTAGCTACTTCTCCCACAGAGTAACGTTTCTAAGAGTTAATATATGATGTCCTAATTAATTTTGATTTTCTGCCTTAAAGGAAGCTTTAGTCTGTGTCCTTTAGATTGTATCTTTAAGTCTTTCCTGTGTTGACAAAGAGACTATAAAATATATAAGCATTTACATCTATGGCAGAGTCATGAGCCCAATCACAAAATTGTAGAGAAACTAATAGCCTTGATTTTTACTTTGCAACTTTAATCATGTTCTTTTAATGTTCTCTTTTCATGTAATTATCTTATGTAACAAACATATTGTGTACCCCAGGTGGATACTGCCAGAGCTGCTCCTTTGAATCCCACAATGTTAGGCGCACATGTTCTGGTATTTCCCTTGATCTGAACGGATGTCAGGTACCTCATCATTTGTAACCTGATCAACAAAGGGGATTTTGCATCCTGGCTTCCCTAGAGAACCAGATCAAGACTTTCAAACAATTTCAAAGCTTTTGTCCATGTGGCAGATTTGCAAGCACTCTGGGAATATACTTTTCCTCCATTTGAGAAGCACATATTAGTGGAAATACAAATATATCTCATTTGGAGTTCCTGTAATCAATCACACTTTTAACAGAGGAAAAAGATGCATGCAGGTAGAAATTACAGATATTCACTCTTATTTGCTTGTCTTAGATACCTCAGCATTCCTAAATGTGTTTTAGTCTTAGACCAAGTGGCTAGATCTTTTTTTTTTTTTTAAGTGTCTGTCTTTCAGAAAACAAATTTCCTTACTTTCTTTGTCCAAATCTCCTCTTTTCCCACTCTGACATTCTCATAGCACCACTTCATTTTTTACCCCTTACTGTTTTGTCTAAAAGGTATAGCAGTAAGAAGGGATTATTATTATGAAGTTCTTTATTGCACTAAAGATTTTCTCTCATTCTACTATTAGGAAAATCACTACTAGCAATCAATCATTGTGGTATACCATTTTCTTTTTATACAGCGTTACAAGCCTTTTTGGAAGGCTGTAATACTGGCATTTTATTCCATAGTTCATCATGAAAGAAAGCAGCTTGTTCTGATAAAAATAGAAGAAAATCACATTGGTTATTGCTTATTTATTCCTTATTTTTGTGAAGCAGAAAACATTTGATTTATAGCAGAGACTGTTGATTTTGATGTCATTTTTAGGCAAATATTCGAGGCCAGAGAACATCTTGTTTCTGAACCTCTTTTCAGTGAATATCAGTCATTTAGAAATGCTTTTGACTTTGAGAAGCTTCAAGTAATATTTATTCTGTCTTTAAATTTAAATGTTATCCCTGTGAAGAGCTTATTTATCAATTGCTATTTCATTATCAGGAATCAAAATACTATTGGAAATGGAAAACAAAAACAGAAGGAAAAAATATAAATTCATGCAAATATTTATTTGTTAGGTTAACGTAAGATGTTTTCACAATAAGAAGTTGTTGAGAAAAGCTACTGAATTTCCTTTAGTTTGGTGTTACTTGGTTTCCCTATTTTGCCACCATCTTCTTTTTACTTTTCTGCAAAAATAATTATTATTCAACTCTTTCCTCCACCCCATCCCTTTGAATTACAAGAAGACCATTGGTTTGATAAAGCAAAAAACACAAGAGAAAGGTAAGGACCTCTAGTTCAAAACCAGCTTATTCTAAATCAGCTAACAAAGCTTTGATTAGTCTGCTCTTATATCTACTGCAGCATCAGGATTCTTGCTTATCTATTGTTGTTTCCTTTGTTTTTTTCTTATAATACTAATCAATCTTGCATAAATACACATTTGCTTGACTGAAATTGCTTTTCTGGAAGATGTAAGAATATATTTTAATATTTCTTTTTGAAAAGAATGTATCTGAGTATCTTTAATTCTTAATCTATTTTTCTTTTCAGATTTAGAATTTGTCCCCACTGATATGTAACATAAAACATGGACCAGATTAATACAGAAAATACACCTGCCTAAAGGCAATGATTTCCAGATCTCAAAAAAAGGAACATCTTTATTTTATAACACAAGCTCCCCTTTTGAATTTGAAGATCTTTACTATCCTGGATATTATTGCACATAGCTACACATTTAGGAAGGCTTGTTAGAAGATATTACAGATAAAAGTGAGTAACTCACACTATTTGCTCAGCAAAATAAGTGGAAATACATAGTTGTACAACTTTTCAGAGAATGTAAAGCACAACTTGCTTGTTTCAATTATCATCTCACCCAACACTTTTATGAAATGCCCTCTATGAAATGGCCTCTTTGTCATTGCAAGGAAGCACTTATTTTATGAAGACAACCAAGTAAGTACTGCAGACAGGCAAAATCAATGAATATTACTCCAAAAAGACAGTATTTCTCCTGTTTCATCTTTTGGGCAGGAAAGAAAAGAAAAAGACAATATATTCTTGTATGTGGAACTTATCTTGACTTACCTTTTCCTTAACATACGATTAAGAAATAATGGCCCATTTTGAATCTAATGCAGTTAGAAATTACTTATGTTCATGTAATATTGCTGTCTTCCCATATTGACTGAGATACTGTCATTTTATTTGGAGCCATGGATCTGCCATTTTGACAAGTGCCAAAGACTTGCTCAGAGATAAACTAATTTATGTCTAAATATCTTGCTAGAAGTTTAAGAATGGTGGTGAAGGCTATATTTTCAGAGCCTCTTCTATTAACCAAGGATGGATAATACACATTCATTACTAGGCATTTGCGAGTCTTTGGGTTGACCAGTTGGTTTCTAGTCAACTTTTTTAACAAATTCAAACTGATGAAATTTTCAGGGTGCAAAAAACAAAGAAAAAAGAAAACAAAACCCCCCAAACTTAAAATTCACCACAGCTTCCCTCAGGATCTATCTAGCTTTTGTTGAGGTACTACTAATATAAACTTTACAATTATTATTCAATTGCAAAAAGATAGGACCCCAAGTGGATATAATTTTCTATCCAACAGCCCTATTAGGGAATGAAAGTTTGTTTTAGTCCCTAAATGTGGTAATACATGCAGATAATTAGAGTATTCTGAAGCCTGACTGCTGGTTGTGCTTATTCAGCTCTCCTGTGGGGAAAAAAAAAAAAAAAAAAAGAAAAAAAAAGAGATCATCCATGGGCTCCCCTGAATTCCCAACCTTCCCATCCCTTCAAGACATCTTTGGGAGGGGCTTTTTTATCCACTAAATTTACTGCCTTCCCCAACCTGAAAATTTCTCACACTGATGAATGAATTCATCCATCATTATGCTGAGCAGTCATCATGGTTGTCACGACCATGATCTCTGAGAATATTAAGAATGTTGGGTTGACTCTATCAGTTATTTTGACACAAGTACTAAAGTGAAATGCATTTAGGTACTAAGAGTCAAGAGAACAGCTAAGATTCAGCAACACAGACAGCTGAAGTGTTAATCCAGAGTGCCTGGCAAGGTCTTCCAAAATGCAGTAAGTCCATGAAGGCATGAAAACACCTTCTACATGAAGACATATACAAGTGCTTGTGGTAAAATATTTTTTTTCAGAGAAGATTTATGCAGAGAATGTATTTTCAGGATTTAATGGTACTAAACTAAATTTGTAGAATCTGAATATCAAAGAAGAGTGGCTTAATCATATTCTTAACTTGTAGGATATGTACTAGTCTCATTAACAGCAGTTTTCCATAAATTATAGTTACTGAAGGTTTCTCTAAGAAGAAATAAAATCTGGGACTGTGTGGGACCTTCTCTCTACATATTTCATACAGAATTCTCAGGAAAAAAAAGAAAAAAAAAGAAAGCAAGAAGAAAAATTGTTGGGAAAAAAATTATCTATGTATAAAGTTCTAATGCTGGACTTTCAGTCACATCTCTTTATATTTCTAATGCAAAATATGCAATATTCAGAGGAAAGAATCTTCCAGCTAGAAACAGGAGGCTTTTCCTTTTCCTCCCCATAAAGAGTTATATTTGCTAGAAATATGCTTCTATCTAACTTGAAATTGGTTAACAGAAGTTCAGAGAAAAAGAAAAAATGTGATGAAAAAATATATATATATATTACCTTCTACAAGAAGAAATTAATTTTTTCAATATTCTGCTTTCCAAAGTGAAGGCAGGGAATGCCACCAATATATCAGAGCTTTGGATATTTCTTTTTCCTTCTCTAATTATGACTACTCCAATGTGCAACATTTGGTTAAGCAGAAATCCTTCCATTCAGCAAGGAAAAAAATGAAGAAAAAATATTGCATAGTAAATTAAATTCATCTGTATAATCTATATGCATATTTAGGGAAAATTAGTTTAGGATACACATGCAAACATATTTAGAAATAATTTTTTATGAAAATTTTGACTGGCTCATTAGTAAAGGAAAGCAATTCAGATCAGAACTAAAGGTAGAAGCAATGACTCTGAAATTGGAATTTTCATGAATAATAAATAACTTTGTGGCTATTTTGGTGAATGTGAGAGTATATACATATATATGAGCATGCATGTGACAATGACTCATAGAAAAAAATGACACACAGCAGGGTCCTGTAGTCTTACTGGGCTGTCAGCGCAGGAACCAAGGGCTGGCACTGCCCACACTCCCTTTCAGCCTGTTATTTCTGCATTTCTCTATGTATTTTGTCCCCTCCTTCTGCTCAGGGCACCAAAACTTTATGACAGAAGTATCTAAACCTGCAGTACTCCCAGCTCACCTATGCCAGGCTCTTGCCATGCTTCCTAAACCCACAGTGGTGTCTAGATCTTGGGTTAGATGAGATTGGCCAAAGCAGAGATGCAGACTGTGGTTTCCTTTTCTGCCCTTACTTTCTGCAACAAGCTTTATGAACTTCTGACTTATGCAGGGTCTGCTCCTGGCAGGTTTCAGGTTGACTCAAGGCTCCCTTTGTGGGTATGAAGACCTTAGGTCATGGGAAATCTATACCCCTTCACCATTTGTCCAGTGATTAACCATAGTTGCTGTTTAAAATGATGTGTTTCCTTTGTCCTGGACTTAATCTGCAGATACTAGTCCTTGCAGGTCCTCTCTCTCCCATATTAGACAGCCCTTTACTTTCCAGGTTTTCTTCCCTTTAGAGGTGCTCATGTCCATCATTAAAGTCAGTACTCAGACTCCCTTTTAGTAATTTAAACAAAGTACCTGACTTCCTGTATCTCTGAACCCATTCTCACATCTCTTTTTGGCATCTCTTCAGATTTTCAACAACCTTTTCATAAATGTTGGACAAAAATCCTGCATGCCTTCCCTGTACAGAAGCAAAATCATTTCTTTCCTTCTATTCACTTCTTATCTGTCTTTATCTAATTGATTTCATTAGGCCTTTTTGACCCAGCATTACAATGGCAGCACCAACTGAGCTGTCTATCCAATGTGAATCCCTGCATCATCTTCTTTGAGATCCTTTTCCGAGACACCTATTTTCCTGCTCCATTTGTATGCTTTCCATTCTTTTTTTCTCAGTTGTGTAAAACTTCTCATTTGGCTGTATTACAGGTTTTTCTTCAAACAGGCAGGGTTTATCACACAATTCAAACTGTTCTACTGAACAATGCAAACCCCACCAGTGCCGCAATGCAGTGAGACCTTGTATGGTGTTTGATAGGGGCTCTCTCTAGAGAAACTTCCCTCAGGGTGTGCTGCAAAGACCTGGTTTGCTACCGTATTTTCAGACTGGCCCTATGGTGCCCACTTCACTCAGAATAATTGAAAAACAGCATGCTAACACTTGCCACTTACTTAGCCATTAATCAATATCTGCACAAATTTTGTCTCTTATATGTAATTTCCTTACTTCTTCTCTAAGTTTAAAACAAATGCCTAGAGAACCAAGGGGGGGGGGGGGGGGGGGGGAACCCAAACCCAAAAAGCACACACCAAAAAAACCCAAACCCTGATCAATTATTAGACAAAAAGAAACTCAAGCTGGGGGTGTGGGTAATGAGGTGCTCATTTTTAAAATATATACATCTCTGAATAAAGTTAACAAAAATTTGGAGCTTCCAGGAGAAGGTATAGCTCAGCAATAAGTCACCTCAATACTCATATCTAAGTTGCAGGACTGTATAAACACAAGGGAGTATAGGGTGCTGTTCATAACAATTTACACAAATTTGTTTTTCCCATGATATATTGTACATGTATGTATGTATTTATATATTTTGCATATATAGTTGTGGTGTGTGTTTTTATACACACATATAAGAATATGTGGTTTTATACACGCATATTTAAGAAGGTTAAGAATCCTTTGTTCTGGCAGCTTTTCTTTTCAGATTTTTACCTCAAACCAAAAAAGCAAATTTCCTCCAGAGTGGATATTTCTGTAAGATTTTACCCACTTTCCACACATTATACAAAGAAGAATACAAATAGATTTAATTAAGTTCTAAATGTACAGCAAAGATTGCCTCCACCCACCAGCCCTCTCCTGATTTTTTCTCTTCTACTCTGCTCACCAATTTTTAGTTTGCTAAAGAAAAAGAGCATATTGTGGGGAATTTGCATATGCCTTTAGAAACAAATCAGAACATATATATATATGTATATCTCTTATCCAATAGTCATGGAGGTTAAAGATTCTTCTAGACCCTCTGGGCTCTTCCCCCACAGAAAACCCAACCACCCAGAGTAGATGATGGTTTAGACGTGCTCTTAGTATTCTCCTTTTGTTACCTCTGTTTTTCCAGTATAAATCATGCTTTCTGCTGGTGTGCTGCTGCAGAAACTAGCATATAATTTAGAGCCATGCTATGAAACAAAAGCTTCCTCTGACTGACTGATGCTATAATTGGTTATATAAATAAAAATTTTCAGTACACACAAGGAAGATGTCTTTCTGAAGACCACTTTGATAAAAAATAGTAATGTGGAGAAATTAGTTTCATGCCAGATTTCTTAAGAGAGGCTTATTTTTGCATATAGTGCTCCTTGTGTCTTTCATACTCAAAATTTCTCAAGATCACTTTTTTTGTTTTCAAAACCAATTTTACCACTGCATTAGTGGGAGAGGGGGTATTTTGAATAAGGAAGAAACACCTGGAAAGCCAGAGGTGAATATGTATTTAAAAACACATCAAAAATGAAAGGTTTACACTTAAAAAATAAATAATATTTCATAATGTATGTCTGAGATATATTTTGGGGGTCCTTGACACTTTTCTTGAAAATCAGGTATTCATGCTTTCTGAATACTGCAGGAAGCCATGATCAGAGAGGAGAAACTGTTATCGTTCAGAAGATCTGAATTCTACTGTGGCTTTAAATATAAGGTCTCACATCCCAAGGTTTGATAAAAATGTTTGAGAAGGAAGAATTACATTATTGCACTTCGTTTATGATTAGTCTGGGAAGAAGTAAGTATAAGAGTTCCACAGGACCACCCCTGTAACAGCAAGGAATCAGGTCTCTTCTGGTGCTTTGAGCAAAGCAGAAGTTGTTTCTCTCAGTCACATCAGATTCCTGTGAAACTATCCATGAAAGAAGAAAAACAGGACAGAATGAATATGGGTTAGGTATCAATAAACACAGAATTCTTTAAAAATACTCATTTATACTCTTAGGAGAGTCTTCATCAATCCAGAAGTGAAAACTTTTTTTTTTTAAACTTGCTCATTATCTTGCTAAAAGTTTGTAGTGCTACCATTCCTACCTTATGAAGTTGTCTAGGCTAATATTAAGTCTGTCACTAAGTAAGGTAAATGGAAAGAAGACCTAAAATAAAGAAGGGTATGTACTTCGAGGCTTGGCTGTATTGCAGTCATGGTCTACATATACTTGTCAATGAATTCAGAAATGTTTTTGTGTATTGAGTTTGGGATTTTTTTTCAGATATATTGTTGTTCTTGTTATAATACATATTCATTTTTAAACAGAGAAAGGCACATTTTCAGGTTGACTGCAAATTCTAATCCCATTTGAATTTCAGACAATTCAGCCAAAAAACCAGAGGAATTGAAAACATTTTTTTTTTAAATGAATATGTTATTCTGATGTTTTTAATATGGTGCTCTTGGACTTGTATCTGGATAAAACTCCCTTCAGAAAGACATTTATCTTAAATCAATAATAGGTGATTTTCTTAGACAAAGATTGGTATTATTTTACATATGATTTTCTTGACCAGCAAACTTTCAAACCAATTCTTGGTCCTGCTCTACTCCATGAGAATTTATTATCCTGCACCCAGATCCCCTACCTGTGTCTTTTTGGTGTATGCATTTTTTAGTGACTAAGTACTATAAAAGACTATAACATATGAAATTTTCCAGACAAGACTGATGAATAGATAGCCTCGCAGTTACTAGTATCATTTGGTATTAAGTTGCACATCCAAGTGTTACCTTCAAGTCTCAAAGCAATATGAGAACAATAAAGCATAAAATCACACAATAAATATTAAAAATACTTATTCTAGTATCACATTTTTCTATAAATCAATAACTCTAATAAGCAGTGACAAAATTCTTGATTATAAAGTTCATAAAGAAAACATTGTGACAACCTCAAAAGATACAGACTTTTCAGGTAGGATAGTATAGAGAAGGTGAAAAATGCTGCCTTATTTCTGGAGATGATGAAGTACTTTCAGATATGGAGGAGACTGAGAGTTACAGTACAAGGGAAAAAGAATGAAATACAGAAAGGACGTAATCTGAGTACTGAAAAAACTTTGTCCTAATCTATTGGAAATGTTCCCAAATGTAAAATACATAATTTGCTGTGGGATGAGTACCAAGTACTCCTAAACAACCAGAGAAATAAGAAAGCATGTGTGCTGTTCCCCTCTGTTTTACAGCGTGGTCTTGTTTGCATACCCTCTGTGGTAGTTGTGTGTTATCAGTCCAATTCTCTGGATCAAGAAACTAAGGAAACTGCAGTATGCCTACACACTAACAGGTTCAGCAGGGGCCCTGGGCATGCTATGCATGTAGGAAATAACTTGGGGAAATAACTTGCTAATAGTGATGAAAGTATAAGTTGCAGTGTTGGAAGCATACCTTCCTGCAGAAATGACACTGTGTGTGAAATGTTTGCTCAGGTTTGGATATTTTGTTTTCTAATAATGAGTTCTCTACAAAAGGAGTGTGTGGGCATGTGTGGCAATCTCAAGGCTTCCCAGATGAAGAGATATTTTATGCACTGAAATATATATAGTTGCAATATTGACATGATAAGATTAAAAAATATAGGCATGTCAGTACAGTGAACATGTACCTAACTCAAGTTTATAGTCAAAAGATAAAGTAAGCCTTTCCTGTAATATTGGGTGGAGATCACTGAGGGTAAACTTAACTCTCTTGCAGGGTGAATCAGTTCACACAGAAGAGCACTGGACTGCCATGCACAGACCCTTCTTCCCACCTGAGTTAGCTCTTTTAAGAAAAGAGGTATATCTGTGCACTACACTACCGGTTTGCTCTATAGACTAATCTCTTGAGAAAGTTAGTGACCTGTTCAAGATCACTAAACAAATTAGCAAGAAAACTGATATAAGAACTGTGGTATTTCTAACAATCAGTGGTTTCTCAGGGAATTGATTTATAATGTCAAGTAAAAAGTGGAACAAACAGGAGCACTTTGAACAACTAAATAATGAATTTACAATTGCCACCAAGTGGATGGGCATTTGAGATATTAGTACATTAGAGTGGTACATTTTTAATCCACTTATAAAGGGTCAGAATTTATCTTGAAATTGGGTTAATTTCATTCCACTTTTTCAATATCTCTTAAACCCTGTATGTTCGATGCCACTAGAGACTCATGTTTCTAAACTCCTACCTTTTTTTTTCCCACCATTTCTGCAAAATTAAGGTCTGATTTCCATCAGAATTTTGCTTGTGGATAAATATCTACTGCATCAAAGCCATGAATGTTCTTGGTATTAGAAGGTGCAGGTGGCTTTCTCTAACAAGAGTTTCTTAAATCCGTTTCACACCTAGAAACAGTTCTCTAGAAAAAGTGATATAATTATAAAACATACTGCAGCAAAAAACAGCTCTTGTCTTTTGATATTTCTCTGTTGACAGCTTATCTGCCTTGAGTACTAATCTCCTCGGTACATCTCCCGACAAGGGGAAAGCATACAGAGCTCCCTGAGTTCCAGGTGTCCTGTGGGTATCTGGTAAGATTTATGAATGTCTCTGTCCAGGCTCTTGATGGTCCAGGTTTTCTAGCTCTATTTTGTGTCATTGATGCTCTTTGCCCAGAGTCTGACTGCCACCCCCCTCTATGGGCTATTTAAAAGTCATGAGGGATTGATCTGAAGGCAAACATCAAAATAATGAAATCTAAAAAAACCCCATAATTAACTTTCTACATATAGCTTTAATATGATTTGACTTATTTCCTAAAGTTAAATTCTAACACCTCCAAATGTTGTGTTTCTACAGTTCTACATTTACACCTTGTTAGGATTTAGAATTTATTTTAAGGTATAATTACTTTTTTGATACACTTGTTTAAATTAGGAATAACTACAATGAACCACATTGATTTTAAAATGGTGCACTAACATACAGTGTTAAAAAGTTCACTTCAAGTCAGTCTGTTAGGCCTGAATGATCACCAGCCTTTGACATTTAAGAAGCTGCATGTTGGCAGTACTGTTTTTCAGATATGGAATAGGATTTGGCAGAGAACAGCTATTCTGGAGCAATCATGATAACAGATACTCATGAGTAAATTTCATTAATTCTAGCCTGTATTCAGACTCATAGTAGATTTTACACACCCTTCTTTAATTAAATTGAGCTTCCAAGGTCAGGAAAACCTTTATCCTTAGCACGCTTCCTGGCCCTAAACTGCATGCATGTGAGAGTTCCTTACCTACATTTCCATTATTACATGATTAATGGACTAATTTAGCCTCCTTTCACAAGTAGGTTGCCAGAAATATATAATGACAGAAGTATAACCTGTCTCAATACCTTTCTGAAATCTGAGTCACAATATAGTTTGGTCTGGGCTGGGAGATGGAAGGAGCAAGAGAGGGAAGACAAGTTTATGTATAGCTGAAGTACATGGGAGGATTTATCTGATTTGAAATTCTTCTGGATATGATTTTAAAATGCTATGCGTCTCCAGATCAGTTGTAAAGCAACACCTTTGTAAACCTTTTAGCTTAAGCTTTGAGAAGACCTTGCCCTCACTGCATATTAAACCCATCCAAGACTTCTAATAATTTCCCCATAGCCTTGTCAAGGTGGGACTGTGAACCATTTTAAAATATGACTCTGTAAGTGCTTTAATAAGAACCAGAATGGCAATGACTTAACTGCTGACCCATGATCCTAACAAGTAAATAATTCTGTCTTTCATATCTCTTATTTCTACTTTTTCCTTGCAATACTAGCTTACAATAATAGCTCAGTCCTGACTAAAATAATAATGAATTTGACAGTGAAGTATATGTAAGTACACATGTAAGATTTGTAAGTACTTTGGACAGTGGCCCAAAAGTGGTCTAATCAAAGGGTCTGGCTATTCTCTGAAGTCAGAAAATGGTACAATACAATATGGCAGGGAAATGAAAATATAAAATACATATCTGTAGTGCCTATGAATCATCAAGTCTTATCCAAGTATTTGTAGAGAAGAAGGTGAATGTATCACACATGAAGAAAAATAAGTTAAAAACCAGGATTTACTTTTAGCGCATTTGTCATCTTAATTCATTTCTCCCTGACAAATTTGGTTTTCCATATATTTCTCTCACTCATACATATCCATAATATAACTGTTACAAAATAAAATCTGTTTACATTTCTTTTATGTGTTTTCTGTTGTTTGGGAAATCAAACAAGTCATTTTCAAGAAGCATATGCTTCTTTTCTTTCATTGTGAAAAAAGTGTTATCTTTTATCTTTGAAATATTTATGTCTGGAATAGCTTAGCCTAGAAATTCAAATGTTACTGTATTTTTGTGGAGTCATTCTATTACTATGTGGAATCATATATGTGGCATATGTAGTTATAATATCACACAATAAAATGATGAGCCTAAAACCTTTTTTTTTTTGTCAACAACTGTAAATTGACTTTCCAAATCTAATCACACAAACTTTAGAGACCAGAGACTGCTTTGTTTTGCATCAAAATCAAGATCTATATTATTTTAGTTGAACACAATTTTGTCCATCATTTTGAGTAAAAAATTAAGAGCCTCTGTTGTCCATATAGACATTTTGTAGATATCTTCATCTGTCAATCCAAGACAAATATACATAAAACAAATAACTTCAGAGCTAATTATTTAAAAAATCAAGAAATGCAATTAAAGGGATGTATAGCAGTACATACATTTCTTCTTTTTCACCATTAGCACATGACTGTGCTTATTTTTTTTTTAACATATAATCAATTTTATCATACTTCAACAATCTTGAAGAAGAAAAATGACATCTACTTGCAAGTTATACCAATATTGATTTTTCTTATCCTAAACATATAACCAAATCTTTACAAAAGGTTTAGAGAACAAAACAATATTTTTCCTCCTTATGCATTTTCAGCTATAAGCTGATGGGGATTTTGTAATATATTTTATAATTTCTGAATGCAGTTTTGCTATTTTCTGTTACTAGAATCTTTTCAGGAAAGAATAAACCTACATAGGTAGATAATAGAAAGCACACACTGGTTTATCTGGTTCTTCCACACCCAAGATTAATGAGACATTGTGCCTGATCTCAAGGATTCACTTTCCTCAGTCCATTTCTGTAATTTCTCTAGAAAATAAGCAACAGGACATAGTTCCATCCTTTTGTGGCCTTGCATGTAATTAGTTCATGAAATAATTTCAGATAGGACTTGAATAACATGGACCAGGAGATGAAGTGGAAGACGCATTGGCAAGTTTAGTGCAAGAGTAACTTGAGGACAGGACTTGAGTAAATTATGGATGCATTCTAAGAGCTGTTTATAGGGAAAGGGAAAAAACCAACAGTGCTGAAGGAAGCATAGAATTGAAACTTGTATTAGTGCTAGGAAACAGGGAGAAAGCTGCTGCAATTATACGTCTACTCAGATTCATTTTCCACTTCAGGTTTTCATCATTTTGAAAGAAACTGTGAGAAAGCTGATATCCCAAGACATGATATAGAGCAAGGGAATTGTTGCAATAAGCCCTTGGTGGTGGGAAGGCTTTTCTGTGGAGTAAGACCAGTGCAGAAACACAAGGAGAAAATTTTATGCAGAAGTTTCTCCTGAGTCAATTTGCAGTATTACACCAGATACTGTGCCTCCTCAGCAAGTTCACTGATGACAGGATAATCAAATAAACTTAAAATATTCAGTTGTTTCTGTGCAAAAGTAATAATCAAGGCCCTTCATTTCTCATCTTTTATTCACTCCTTGAGATTCATTCCTGCCTGTGGTGCTTGCATGACACCAGCCTCCATCTTCTTTGTGTTTTCAAACACGCATCTGTTCTTTTGACGAAATAGTCCATGACTGGAAAGGCTGGTTTTTAAGACACCTGCAAAGTAAGATGTTTAACTTCTTCATAATCCCTTCTAAATGCAATTTTTCATCCAGGATGCCTAGGGGGGAAAAAAGTCCAGGCATCTGCCTATTTCACTATGAACAGGATATATTTTTTGCATTTCCTTTCTGTTTTAGAGAAAGAAACACACAATATTTCACCTTTTGTTCTTTTCTCAGTGATTTCTGGACCAATGCACTGGATGTCAAGGCACTGCACAAGAGAGCTACAAATCTTATCACATCTTTTTCCTCAGTGTTTCTTGTCAGGTTATCTCATCTCTCTGACTCCAGTACTTTCATTTCTAATGTGTAATAACAATGTCTTCTTTTGATTGCAACTGTTTGAGCTCTGCCAATGAATACTGCAACTTCAGACATAAACATTTATTATCCTACAGCTGAAAAAATAGAAGGTAAAAGTAATAAGATCAAGCACAGTATACAGGAGTATTTGTTATGCATTATTTTTGAATATGATCCATAATTTTTTCCTTTCCTATTGGATACAGGGCGGATGAGGGTATACAGAAATCTGCCCAAGAAATCACAACAACCCTCATTAAAGTTAAACTTACTGTAAGCATCAAGCATTTTTGTGAACATAAGAATACTCTGTGCTTCCAGAATGAGCTTGGAACCCCTAACATGTAAACATCCCCTGCACCCTGACCTGGAATATTTACGGATTTCTTTTTTCCTTCAGAGGCATGAAGGTGGTAGATAGAGGAAAGCAAGCATGCGAGATCACGAGTATTTGATGTTCCCGAGACCCAGGAGAATTATGTGGGCACTGGTGTGACTCTCAGTGAGTTCTGAGAGCAGGCCTACTAGAGGAGGATTTTGAACGCTACTCCCCACTCACAAACATATCTGCATATGTTAATAATAGAGCATGTTTCAGTAGAAATAGAAAATATAGCAAGGAAAGGAAATTAGAACACATTTAAGAGTTTTGTTTACTTTGCTGGTTTATAAATAATTTCGAAAAAAGAGGATTTTTTCTATACCAAAGTTAAAGCCAAGAACACACATTTAATTCATTTTTCTTGTGAGAAGCTGATGTGACATAATCTTAGGCATTTCAATGTCTTTTTTCATTATTCCATCATATCACAAATTCCTGTTATGAGCACTGCCTAAAATCTCTAGCACTTATTACATGATCAGAAATTAATTGTTTTACTTTGGCTTCCTCATTCGAAATAAGTCATTTATATCTAAATCCCTATCTAACTTCTTTCATTTATACAATGGGATTTTATGTCACTCAACAGAGCAACTGATGATGGCATTCGTACACAGTGCTGCATTTCACAACATCCATGTAATGTGAAGACTTACTGTTATCCTTAGCAAGCATTCAGAGCTACATCACAGAGAAGCAGAGCATGCATTCCAAGAAGAAAGTGCCCAGCCAACCACCTCAAAAGGATTTTGTTAGTGTGCATCTTTCATTTTCTGCATTGTGCGAGACACAGCTGGCATTTGCCTCAGAGCAAGCAAAATCTGAATCCAAAACCAGTGTGTCTACATGACACCTGCACTTGAAATCGTTTAACATATCATGGTCAGCAGGTGGACACTTGAAAAATACAGCTGGAAATCCTAAGAAAGACTTTTTTTAGACTATCTGAACTGAGATTTTTCAGATAATCAGGAGGCTGGAGCTAGTTAGCATTCTCTTGTATACAAGCATGCAAGTGTAGAATCAGACAGAGACTGACCTAAGCTGTGTACAGCTGGCCTCAACTTACTGCCTCTGGATTCAGGGGGCTGAAGAAACACACATCAATAATTTTCCAAAACTGACAGCAGATTTGGGCGATTTTTATCTTTACTTGTAGACTTGATTTTCAGACAGCTTTAGATACCCACTCACTGAAGAAATAAGCCTTATAGTACCAAAAATCTTCAGCTGGCCTTGCACAGTCAGACCAGTAAAAACACATATGTTAGTAGCGCTGCTCAAGTATCATTGCTAAGTCCTGGGGAGAGTGAAAAGCTTTATAGGGAAAACACCCTGGAACACAACCTAGATGACTCTCGTAGTCACTAAGGGGAGACAGCTGATCACACTGACATGGCAACACATTTCACAGTCATTTCTGTGTAAACACACTGCTACGACAGCCTTTAGACACAGATCCTTGAAGGCTGGGTCTGGCAACTGGTATTTTCTTGAGGCTGCTGTCAAATAATGCAGGTCATATGCTGTTGGGTGTAAAATCCCAGCCGGCTTCTGCTGCATGAGTTCCCAGCTTCAGATGCTGCTATGCAATGATGGATTTGTTTTCATAGGAATTTTGCAGATTCACAACAACTGACAGTAACTTTATTAGTATTGTGGGGTCTATAGATGATATATGTTTGTGTCACTTCCTCCCTATATTCTTGCCTCATAAAAATTAAAGTATAAGGAAAATTTATAAACATTAAATTTGTAGTGGCATATCTCCATTATAACCTTCTTCTCTTCCCCAGCACCCCACTATTCTATCACAATTCAGCTTCTGTAAGTCAGGTTATGCTGGAAATTTATGTAGTTTAAGGTCGTTCTGACTGACATGAAAAAACATCTTGGAAGACAACAAAACAAGAAGGAAAAAACCCCATTCATTAAAAACTCAAACATCAAAAACTCCAACTGTTGCCTGAAAAAAATTAAAAGACTTGCTTTTTTTGTGTTGTATGTTGTGTAAACATAATATCAACACTTGATTGAAGAAATCCAAACATGGCAAACATCTGGAAATCTTTACTCTGACTGAAGCAGCACAGATGCAGTGATTATGCACTGTTAGTATGGGACATGGGTTTTAATTAAGAGATTTCAGGAGCTTCTCCTTGCAGTCTAGAGTTTATAGAAAGATAAAAAGGAAAGAACATGTAGAAGCAAAAGTAATTCCAAATTAGACACAGTGACTGGTAAAGCAATGAACCAAGAGACAAACACCCACACAGACATTTCAGATGGTAAAAGTGCATCTCGGGCTCTATGGAAACGTCCTGTCACGCTGCTAAACCCTGCAGTGATGGGAGAGCTTTGCTGCAGCTCACAGGGGACCGGATGAGCTCACCACATCCAGAAAGCAGGCAGAAATCGCTACGCTGAATGTGCGCCAGACCACAACTATTTGCAAACCAATATCTTGAAGAAAATAGTCACTGATTGTAATTGCCCTTCAAAATTACACTCATCATTGACAGACACTGATTATCTTTCATTTTGTAGCTTATTTGAAAATTAGTGGCAGACAATGCTTCTTACTAATTTCTTAGGAGGATAGGGGAATGTTTTGCACAACCTCTGGCCACAACTGTCTGCATGAGCTGAGAAACAGATGTTACGCACTTGGCATTTTTATTCTTTGATGAATTTTATGCTGGCATTGAATTTTGGCATTGCACATACAGATTTTAAACTCTTGGTTTTAAACTAAAAATCAATAACCCTTATTTGAACCCAGCATGAGAGTTGCACTTTACCAAGCTCCAAATCAATGCTATGCTGATCTGAGATAATATGATTCCAGTTAAAAACTTTGTTCTGTGGAAAAAGCTTAAAAATAAGTCTGGACATGTCCTCCTCTCCTGACATGGTCAGTGGATGATGTCTGCTTCAAGTACAGAAGAAAGCTATACCCATGGTGCAATTTCACCAGACAGAGGTCAAAAAGTGTTTGTTCAAAAGCATGTATGATTCTCAATAATTCTCAAACATCATCCACTCCTTTTATACAGATTTGAGGGTCCATAAACATAGTGCACTTAGATGTTTTATGATAATTGCAGATTTTTCTTAACAAACTGTATTGTTCACACTACTGATAGACTGATTTAAAATAAAAATTATCTAAAAAGTACTTTTAGGAATGATATTCTGCCTTTTCAATGCACATAATTTTTGTTCAATAATTCTAGCAGCCATAAACAAAACAATGTTAATTTTTCAAAGTGTTCTCTGTGAATTTTCTAGTTCTATGATTTTTTTATTTTCAGGTGTGGGTGAGATCAAGCTACATCACTGACCCACATCGCCTTCATCACAAGTATTTAATGCCTCGCTGATCCAGTTTATTCTAGCATTCATATTAGACAAGTAGGAGATGTATGAATTTAATTTGCTTTTTCTTCACCAATACACTTGCAGGTGTCTTATTCCTTTAAGTCATCATTGGACACCATGTGAAGCCTTGACTTAATTCTAGATGATTTACTCAAAGACATTCCTGTCACAAAACACACTTCGATTCAACTATTGTTGTTCATGTGATATCTATTACTCAGCGTGAGTAACATTGCAAAATCTATCCTATGACATCTTTCATGAAGAAAATCTTATGCACAGAGAATTTTATCTTCACAGAAGAAGCAGTGAGACAGTTACATGAAGCCTCTTAACCTCCTTCAGTATTAAGGCAGCTCACCTGGCCTGGCAGTGGCTAAGGAACATTTATACATTTTGGTCCACAAGCTCCTCTGTGAAGATACATTCTGAGGTAATGTCCCAAAATATTGTACTCGTTTTCAAAGTGATAGTGCATTCATATACTTCTTTGATCCTTCAGTCTATGAAAGCTTTCATATACTTTGAAATACCCTGTATGCAGCAGCTGAAACACATTCAGCTGTTTTCTGGGTTTCACATGCAGGGCTAAAAGAATGTAAATCAGTTTTGTTTTTCAACCCCACCCATACCTATACATTGGTTGTGATTTGTTTGGCTTTTTTTTTCATTTTTCTGTTTGCCTGTTTGTTTTATTTAAATCTTACCTGTGTTCTATTGTGAATAAATCACTTGCACATGAAAAAATTGTGATGTATTTAGCACTATGAAGTTCTTTTTCCTAAAGGTTTTTACTCCAACAGAACTGCATATCTAGACAAGACCTTTAAAACAAGCTTGATTATTCAATAGCTCCTAATGACTACTAATTATCTAAAACACCTAATATATTTAAAATATTTATCTTACCCTTTTACTTTTGTGGCAGAATGAGAACATTCTGATGATTCACTCTTTTTCATCTTCAGTGGATAATTTAACTGCACTATTTCCATCAAATATTATCTGCACAATTGTATTCATTGTTATTTCAAAGGTGTCACAGGTTTCAAGAGAGCTTGCTATTCTGCATATTGCCCATATTATTTTAAGCCTTTTTCTCCTCTAGACAATGAATGATGTTTTACAGTCACAAAGCCAACAAAAAATGAGCAGAGCAGTGTTTAAGTTAGTTTGATTTTAATTTGCTGCATTGCACATTTCTTTTGAGTGTTATAGGCAAAACTGGTTCATTCACTAAGGGGCATTTAATTCATTTACAAATAATGGAGCAGCAAAAAGGCAAAGGTAATATAAAAACTGTCATGAAATGGAATGACAGAATCATCAGAGTTGGAAGGCACTTCTGAATATCATCCAAACTCACTGCCAAAGCAAAGTAACCTAGAACAAATTATACAGGAATATGTCCAGGTGGATTTTGAATGTCTCTAGAGAGGGAGACTCCATGGGCAGCCTGTTCCAGTGCTCAGCCACCCTCAATGTAAAGTTCTTCCTCATGTTGAAGTGGAACATCTTGTGTTTTAGTTCATGGCCATCTCCTTATCCTGTCACTTAGGACAACTGAAAAGAGTCTGGTATCATCCTCTTGGCACCCACCTTTGAGATATTTATATGCATTAATGAGATCCCCCCTCAATCTTATCTTCTCTTCTCTTCTCTTCTCTTCTCTTCTCTTCTCTTCTCTTCTCTTCTCTTCTCTTCTCTTCTCTTCTCTTCTC
>JAWWEV010000115.1:46295127-46351970 GCA_035583235.1 Hafferia zeledoni | reverse complement strand
AACTTTCTGTGAAACTTTCTGTGAATAGAAGGGCATGACCCTGTTTTTTTTCACAGGTCATGTTATGTTTAGATAACAAATGTGAAAAGGACTTCACTACTGAAAAACCGTAGTAACTTACCTTCAACTTAGGGGAGGAAAGATGCATCTAAGAAATATGTTTGTTAATAATAGTAAAGTTTAGAAGCTGCATCATAATTTTCCTTTAGCACAAACATTGATAGTTTCAGATCCATTTGGTTTTTTCATGTTGTTGGGGTTTTTTGTTTGTTTTGTTTGGGGCTTTTTTGTTTTTTTGGTTTTGGTTTTGGTGTTTGGGTTTTTTTTGTTTTGTTTTGTTTTGTTTTGTTGGGTTTTTTTGTTTGTTTGTTTTTAATTTATAAAGCTAAAGCACATATAGTCTTTAAAGTAGGGACTATAACTCAGGGAAGAGAGTTCACTTTGATAGAGTTTCTGTTTCTAGGCAACGCAAATAATCCTTGCTGCAACAAAACAGTTTCAACAAAAGGAAAATACCCTTAATAGTCTCCTGATTCATACACCCTCATAGGAGGTGATAGATACCAAGGTCTACATCTATCTCAAAGACTTTTCTGAAGACTCTCACAGATGTCAACGATAGTGAACAATGCAATAATATTTTTTTTTAGCAGATCCCAAACTTTCTTTTTAGACATGCTCTTAAAATAAGTACAGGACTGACCTGTTTGGAGAATGACTATTTTTGAAATCCCAGCTATTCCAAATGTGAAATGCATACCAAGCTTTCCAGTGTTATAACCACTATAGTAAATGTGGAAGGCACATTAAAAAAAAAACAAAAACAAAAACAAAAACCCAAAACAAAAAACACGGTTCTCACAACCTTGAAATCCACTGACCAAACTGGGCAGCATCTGAGAGGGGCATTTTCAGTTTGCTACCCTTAATGCAGCAAAATCTCCCACTTGAATCTGGCTCTGTGTGACTAGCTAGTAGGTCACAGATGCATTTATCATTGAATAAGACAGAAACACAACAGTAATTGTATTTCTGAACTTCTTGTGGAAACAATCTATTGTTTTGTGCTGTGAGCATAATTCATTCACCAAGACATATTTCTTTGACTTAATGACTGCTGATTATTTATCTTTCCTAATAAGTAATAAACTTGCTTTTCAAAACTGTAACAGAAAGGTCAGGGGGAAAATGTCATTTGGCATTTCGGGGGGTGGGGGTGGGGGGTGTTGGGGTTTTTGTTTGTTTGTTTTTGTTTTTGTTTTTGTTTTATTCTAGAAATAAATATGATGCAAGTCATTCCCGTGGAAGAACTGGAATATTACTCAGGCAAAATGTATGGGCATGTAATAATCACAAATTACTTGCTCTAAAAGTAAAAATCACAGTACTAAAGGAATAATAATGAAATGATAAACCTTTGCTGATATAAAGAAATACAAAACAGACTGGTTTAAAATTCAGCATTGTCAAATAATATTTCTATCACTGTCCTCTTTAAAAGCATATAGAGTCTTGTGGATATCTCCATTTCTGCTGTGACATGAGCCAAGGTCAATGTAGGCTGACAGTATAAAGCTTTGTGAGCATGTGGTAAGTAAGCAAAAAAGGTCAACGTGATATTCTGCAGAGAGCTATCAAAAGATAAAGGTGGGATGCAACATTTCTACTCCATATAGCTTGTGTTGTTCTCATTATAAGATCAAGTCAAAATGGAGGGCTGTCAAGGTCACTTCAAGTGCTCAGGAAAAGACAAGAGACTGAGAATTAACATGAAAAGACTATGTGAGTTCAACTTGCACTAAATATGGAGGTTAAAAATGTACTTCTTTATTTAAAAAGGTGAAGGCAAGAACCTAAGACTGAAACTGAAAAACTGATGGTCTCCATCATCATGAGCAACACACACATTCAAATACATTCAATAGATTCACATTCACATTCAATACATTCCAGTGGATGGAGTGAGGTAAACACTTTTTCTTGGAAAGACTTTTCATAACACTAGCAAACATGGTAGTAGACAACACGACAAACCCTATATTGGTGAGGGATTGTGGAGTAAAAAAAAGTATTTTTCCAAGATTTGGTGTGTTCTCTACATGGTCTTAGACCTGTGAAATGCTGAAACACCCTTACAGCTCCACCACAACTATGTATCCTCCCCCTCATTTGTTATCTAAACCTTGGTGTGGAGCAGTGTGAGGCAGAGGAGAGAAGCCTGAACCTGGGACAGATAACAGTGCTCAAAATACACAGTCGTGAATGCTCTGCAGGTCCAATCATCTGCTGCTGGTGCTTGGGGAATTTATTATGTGACCAGCAAAAACCTTGGAGATTTTCCATTCTCTTCTGTTCAACTTTATTTGTCTCACTGATTTATCAAAGTGTAGAACACACGAACTTTAGGCACATAATAGTGACAGTAGGATTTTTCTCATCAGTTAGTTACGTGATCCATAAATAAAGCTAAAACTAAGCCCAAAATGATACTAGCAGCCTCTTGTTGAATAATTTTCAGCTTTACCATACTCAAAACCTGAAGTTAGGTTATAAAATGTTCAAAATCCCAGGAACAGCCCAACAATGTACTTGAGGATTTCAGTCAGGTGAAACCAGAGTAATGATGTAGACCATTAGCAATTTTTTTCATAGCAGGCAGAGATGAATGACTTAAGTGAATATATATGATTTTCTTTACATTAAAGAAAGTTCTTTCTTCAAATTTACCTGCATATAAATTTTAAAGCAGGAATAAATAGGGTGTACAAATTATTATAAAATACTCATATAAATGTTAAATAAAGAATATATACAATTTACATTTTCCAATTGCCTAAAAGAGAAAAAGGATCTCAGTGGCTTTTCAAGTATTATCAGTTTTTTGTTATATTTTAGAATCAGAACAAAATTCCAAGATCTTCTCTTGAGTAGTGAAACTTGAGTTTGAGCTTATGTGCTAATTTCAAGAGGCTTCTCTGAAGAGAACTTTAGAAACACTTTACTTGGCATCCTTCGTTGTAAAGAGATCCACACTTTGATCCATGCTATCTTGTTATATTGTGTAAATATCTACTAAGTTTTTTAAGAACTCAGAACAACAAAGGTTTCTGAAAAGGTAAAAGGTTACTAAGAAGGTATTTCACAGCATCTAGGCATAAAAAAACCCCATTTTGAATGTTTCCCCATTCCCCTACTATCAAAATTTGAGTAAATGTTTTGAGCACTTGAAGTATGAAGACTCCATAATCTAGTAATTCACCACCAATCTTTGTATTTCATATCAGAGTTATCAGTTCTGGAGTAAAAAGTTAAAGAAAGAAAAGATATTTTCCTACTTGCTGCCAGTTCTCTCTCTCTAGCTCAGTGGGAATGACTTTTAACTAACCTTAGAACTCCTCTGCTAGACAGTTTCCTTCAAAAGATACTTTTTATATTTTTTACTTTTTGGGAGATTTTATATTTTTCATAAAAATTTTTTTTCAGAAAAAACCCAGAAAGCTTGTAAATAGTTTTCCTTCTAACTACATTGTTTAAAAACAGTATTAAAATTTTATTCTTAGTTTTTCTTAAATTATACTTTAAACTTACAACTTAGAACATGCTTATGTTTTATGTTCCTGAACAATGTCAACCCTTGTTTCCCTACGCATATGCCTGACTAGAGCTCTTCACATTCGATTTAAAGAGTTTATGAAGAAAATCACGTGAACTTCAGCTGTAAATGACAAGGACTATGTTGCATTACAAATCAAAGGTCACCAAAAATGACCAATATTGCTTGCTAGATGTACTGACTGTTGTCTTTTTTACTCTGCTTTTGCAGTGACAATTACACAGCTACATCTGTTTTGAAGACCACCACACTGTAATTTTAGCTTTTAATGTAGTAGACATCCATCTACCTGGAAATAAATAGAGTTTTTCACTGGGTTAGCTATGGTTTAAGCAGTATCATTCCCTCATGCCTTCTATAGTTCTTTCACATGACCTGGCATGAAATAATGTAATTGGACACCTCTCCAAACTGGCCCATAACAGAATGTCATAGCACCATATGCTTTGCCAAACATCCTTGTTTGTAAATATGTTCTGTAACCAAGGGAGAGTAACACAACCTCAAACAAAAAGGCACAAGGAAAATGTGTCCAAAATAATAGAGAAAGACAGGCTTTACCTCAAGGAAGTTTTGCCTTTCTCCACAACAGTGCAGCTAGCATCACAGTAACAAGCAGCAAGACCTTGTGGGTGGCATCTGCCACAACCAGTGCACAGTGACAATTTTATCTTCCCAGGACTGTGCATTTTCTTCACACATGAAATTTTTTTAACTAGAAACTGAAACTATAAAGTCAAAACTCTTCTCAGGGTTTTCCCCAGAATGCACAATGTAGGTGCTAAATATAGAAACTGCAGAAAGCATATTTTACTGCACTTAGGGCTTTGTGGTTTTCCCAGCAATTGTTTCTCAAACATACAAAATAAATACCTTTGCAATGGAATAACAGAGAGCCTTATGACTAGAAGTTGTAGAGCTCCTGTGATATTAATAACATGTGGGTCTGCCACCAGCAGCTCCAGTTCATGCTCTTCAGCTGATGATATCTTCTCCTTATGCATAGATAACTCAAATCACAGCTGAGCTGTGCAAATGCTGAGTAGGATGATGGACGTACATGTTTGGTTGTCTTCAAATAACATTAATGTTATGTTGAGCACATGAAACAAAATACTTGCCAAAAAGGACAAATTTTTGGTCTTTCTGCTTTCAAGTACATTAACTTTACAGAAAATAATTACAGCTGGCAGTGGAGAAGAAGGAAGAAATGAAGACTAAAGGATCTGGGTAAATTTTAACAATGAAATCCACAGCTATTTCAATTTTGTCTGTCACAGAAAAAAAGCTGCATCCAGCAAACATAAATCATAATGTATTTTCCTGAACTCTCTGGCTAGCAATGTATGTAACATTTCCTGTTGCTGCTGTGTGAGCCTTGGGTTCTGTTTGGCAAAGCAGGTGGTAGTGGCTGCAGCATACCTGCAGAGTCAGCCTCAGCTGTGGGCATATGTAAAAGATTGAGACTTACAAGCACATCCTAGTGCTGCTCAAAACTCAACACTTCATACAAGGTCATCAACTTTACTGCCAAACATACTGATTTCAAAGTTTCTACTAGCCTGTGGGGAGTTCAAATTCTCTATTCTAGACATAAGTGAGTAAATAATAATTTTTTTGAGTCATGTGTCTATGTTAAAATGAATTCCAGATTTTTGCTATGAAATACATATATTGACATATTGAAATGGCACCAAGTGCCATGATCTAGTAAATGGACTAGAGTTGGACCAAGGGTTGGACTTGATGATCTCAGAGGTCTTTTCCAACTCAATCGATTCTATGATTCTATGATTCTATGAAATATTGATAAAATGAGGATGCATAAATTACAACAACAAAAAATAAAACTTCCCTTTATTATTTGTAACCCAAGCAAAAAACTCACAAACAAACAAACAAACAAAAAACCCCGCAAACCCCAAACAAACAAACAAAAAACAACAACAAAAAAATCAGACTACTAAATACTAAAATTAGAAAAGTTACTGAGGATCATATTATTGCACCATTAACATTTTTTAATACATGGAGCTTAACTTGCAGTTGAGGAAACACTTTTTTTCTCAACTGGTTTTTGGAGAATGCATCCTTCACTCGTTTTGATTTTGCAATGGTTACTGAGCTATCATAAGAAAGTCAACAATTTATACAAAGACTAATTTTCTTGCTGCATAAATATCTTTCTGCAAAGATAATAAAATTTATAAAGAAGAAAGATACAACAATATAATGATTATTTTCGCCCCAAGATGCATCACACACCTCTAAATTAGAGATAGAAGCAATTTAAAACTATGCCAAGTGAACAAAAAACTAAAAAAAAAATTAATTCACAGACAATACCATAACTACCCCTGAGTTTTCTAGAGAATCTGACCCCACCTCTGCTCTATTAAATATAGTCACATGTAATACACAATAAATTAAATATATTTACATATCCAAAATCTAAACTAAAAACCCTTTTAAACCACACACTTCATGTTCTTCACTTCAGCTTCCAGTTTCTAGCTCATTATACCATATGAAATTACTTGAAGACATTTGTAGGCAATATAAAAAAGTGTTATCTCAAACCCCTTCACTTTTATCTTGCAACTTGAGGGCAAGTTCTTAAGTAGTCACTGAACCAGTCTGTGAACTCCAGTCCTCTTTCTGGTCATTGAACTCATGAGCTTTTTATTGAAGGTGTCGATTTTCACACAGCTATCCTCAACTCACATGTTCTTTGGACAGGACTGAGGTAAAGTGACTAAAAAGACTTCAAAAAATACTCCAATAAATTTCAAGAGTGTAAATCTTGTGCCATAATATTGTTGAATATGCACATATTCATAAATGTAGTTATCCATTCAACAGTTAGTGGTCAACACAACAAAAAGGAAGCTGTGAGTAAATGTCTCCCTTTTGTCATAATTTTGTCTTCAAATGAGTAGAGAGAGGGGACTCTTACTTTTTGGTTTGTTTACAATGTCTTTTTGCTGGAAATTTTATTTATATATATAATCCCTCCTTAAAAATTTTATCATTTTATGGCATTATCCTTCATTTTAAGAGAGACTAATTGTCTGGCAGAAATTTCTGTTGCTCCCTAACATGCAAGTATTTTAAAACTTGTGACACAATATTATCCAACAACATGCAGAAAACCACCTAGTGCTTAACGTAGGAAACCCAGGTGAGACCTCACTGTCCTGTATATGAACACAAACAATGTGTTGCACTTCTTACTTGGCTACAAAATGAAGAAATAAAGCTTGACTAAAAACAGTTTTTGCACCCCAGATTAGGAAAAGGTCATCACAGATCTCTCCTCCCCTGAGACTCCACTTTCTCTTTGAAACTTGAGAGGTCAGTACCTGTCTTCTGACAATACACTTTACTCTTTCCCAATTCTCAAAACCCGTTTTTTCACATGAAGAGAATTATTACTAGCAAGTTGCATTGTGCCTTTCCCACAGCTTACCCCACTGTCCCCTGGAGCAAAGGGCAGCACAGTTGCCTGGCCATATTATTCAAATTATTTAAAATTTTTATTTAAAAAAAAAAAGAGTAGTCATTAAAAAAATAGCAAAGCCTTCTCCTCACACATCCACATTTCAGCAGAAAAGTGAATCTCTGTTAAAATGTTTCTGAGGTGTTGAATGCTGTTTTTGAGGTTAAATGGAAAAAAAAAAAAAAAGACAGGGATTTTTATGATTTGTGAGGCTGAGCCCACCAGTCCTGGAGAGATAATTTTTTGCAGTGTTAAACATCTTAAATCTGTGTCCATCTTAGTACATTTTGTCCTGTGAAAAATTGAAGTGGTGATTTCATTAGAAGCACCTTATTTTCCTCTAGTTCTGAATATCACTAATATGTTATGCTATCGTGAATGCGTGCACCTGATATTCAACCCACTCAAGCAGTAAACAAATCTCTAGAGTTCACCCAAAGAAATTTCCTCCTGAGCACTGGGAAAAGAAGATCTAGTAAAGGTTTCTTCCCCTTTCAAAAATATTGAGAAATGCAAAAACTCTATTATTAGTATTTAAAATGAGTGCTTTCCAGCCTTCTTACTGGCTTAACTTTTGCATGACTCTTTGTGCCTGACAGGGAGACATTGTTTACATTATTAAACAAAGCTTCTCTCTAACAACATTCCTTAAAAAAATAAATTAAAAACCTCAAAAATTTTGAAAGCATGTCAGTGAAAGGGAAACAAAAAAGACCAACAAAACTGAACAATAAAAAAAATGAAAAAAAATATCTCTGACAAGAGGAAATCATTGTCACTAAATCCAAATAGAAATTCAAATAAGACACAGGCTTACAAGTATCTATTTGTTTATAGTTTCAGTGGTTATTTAAAAAGTAAATTAATTTAATATATCTTCAATATGCCACATTTTGCTTGAAGGTGTATTTATAGTCCGTTTTCTTCTCATGATAGTAAAATAACACATCTCAAATACCATTTTTGTGAGCATGCCTGCCTGCAGGTTGTCAGGAAAACTAACATCAGATCAGAACAGTTCTTAATTATAAACGCCTATCTATCTCAAACTGCAAAAATCACTGGCTACCTCAAAACACTTCAGCTGAGTAGTTTAACAGCATCAATACTGATTCTTAAACTGGTTTCTTTCAAGGACTAACCTTAAGTAGGAACAGAAAGTTTTCACAGTAATGGAAATAAACTACAGTTAGCTCTTCCAGACCTGAAAATCTCGTTTTTTCAAAACTCTACAGATACACCTTATACATGGAGCACAAAATTTATCTTTGTTCTAAGATTGGTGTTATGTGAAGTTACTCCAAATCTAAAGTGAGATAGTTATAATATCTTAGAAGGCAGTTGCAAACAACTCCATAAAACACAGTCTCTACCAGGATATTACACAGTCAGCAGGGACAGTCTTCCAGAGAGTGACTTATTGAACCACTACTAAATAATGGTCTTTGAGGAGGGTGAGTTCTGAAGGATTCATGTCAATTCAGTTCATGATGAAGCACAGATGAGGTTACACAGGTTGCTTTTCAGGTGCTTTCCTGACACCTTGAAGATTAAGGGCCTATGCAAACTTACTGTCTGACTTTTCCTCTGCATAGTGAATAAAGAAGGGAGAAATGGTCATGTCAAATGCATTACCCTCATGCAATATTTCCAGTCAGGGCCTGCTCAAAGTTCATCAGAGAGAGCATAAGTGACATGCATGTTGGCATGAGGGAAGTATCAGCTAACACTGTAATCAAGACAGAAATTTTGATTAATATATTTAAAAACAATTCAAGTAACATTATGCAATTACTTGCATTTCAATCTTTTAAAATTAAGCAAGTGATTAGCTACTAATCACTTCACTTGAATCAAAGCCATGCTTTAAAAAATTGCCTGTTTTTTTCACTCTGAAGTGGATAACAGCTCTTTGTTATTTCTTGAACTGATTTGCCCCGTGAAGCCTCAGTTCTCGCTTTGCAGAGAAAACTGACATACTTGACACATCAAGAAAGCTTTTCCATTCTTATGAATTGCCCTCCTTTATGCTTTGAGGACCATGACTGAGTGGCTGATATTTTTGTGGTTGACCATCATATTGATTCAGGCTGTTCAGGCTGTTTGCAGTAGAGAGAGAGTTATCAGGACTGCATGTCAAAAACAAACAAACAAAAATCCTAAAAAGTTTTTTCACATCCAAGTCCAAGTTGGGAAGCCAACCTCTCACAGCTACTGTATGCTCTGGCCTGATCTCCTATACCTCTGATATAATTTCAGTATTGGATACTAGAAGTTAAGGCATATTTCAAACAGACACAGTACAGAATGCAGTGCAGAAGTGGCAGCATTAAAGTCGTGGGTTTAGTTTGTAATTCTTTTCAGGTTTTAACACCATTATCTCCTCAAATAAGCAGGGAATTTAAAGGCTGAATACCAGGGCTTCAGGGAATGTAAAACATCTTCACATGCACTTTTCTCTCTCTCACTTCTTGTTTGTCTCCAAGATGAGTTCATCCATCTTTAGATGCCTGGGGCCAAATGGTAGATTTGGAAGGCAGTGAAGGAGTTAGTGAAAAGAAGAAGCAGGGGGGAGAGAAGATTAAGTTTCTGTAATGCTTGAGCACAATTTAAAGAGTGTGCTTCCTCCAATCATAAAGCTTTCAAGAATCCCAGACAGCCAGAATACACATTATTTTCAACACCTGGCCAGCCATCCTTTTCTAACCTTGCATTCTCTTCTAAGTACTAAGAGCTCAGATATCAGACTCTCAGATTAAAAATCATTACTTTCAATATATTATGTTCTACAAACAAACTTTTGAATGTGAAATCGTAGGAAAATTAGCTATCAAAACTGGTTAGTTAAAATTGAACAGTTACTCAGCTTTATTTTCTAGTTTTTTGTTTGGTTGTTTTTTATTTTTAAGTAAGGAAAGAAGTGAATGAACTGGTTGAGGACAGTTTGTAAATGGCAAACAAACAAAGGAAAAAGAAGTTACTTTCAGAAGGACTCAAAAGTGAAATTCTTCCCATGGTTGTTATGAAACCTAAAATCAGAATGCAGGACAATTGCATGTTGCTGAGGGATTTTGAGGAGGGAGTTGAAGGGTTAACAGAAATAAACGTATCAATCTGCAAGTAGCACAGCTAATAACGGCAGGATCTGGTATATGATCCCAAGGCATCTAAAGTTTTGTTTGAGAACATAAAACACTATCAAACTAAGGAAATTATTAACACTTCCCCACGGGAGATTATTGCCCTGTCAGATTTTCTGGCATCATCACACACATCCCCTTCTGCAAGCTGCTGCTCTCAAATCAATTTAGTGGGAAAGACAAATTACCCAACAAAAAGCAAGAATTAACCTCCCTCTTGAACACACTCAGACTTACCCAGACCTGTGACAAGAATCAGGGTAGGGGAACTGTCACATGTAGTTTTGCCAATGGACAAGAGGATGCAAGGACCACTAGTGACAAGGAGGATGCAATGAGGGTGCAGGTACATGCAGGAGTATTTTATTCTCCTGCAACACAGTTGCAACTGAAATCCTCTGTGAGCTCTACTAAAGTGGCACCAGTGTCTCATCAGTGTGTTTGGAAGGGAAGTTAATAATTTTTGCATGAGCTACATGGTCTATGATACTAACAACCTGTACTGGTGCTTGGGCATGGATAGAGGGAGGTTGATACAGGTAAGACTAAGGCCACATTGCACAGCGAATGTCACACCACTGAGAAGTTGAAAGCACATGCCTTTCCTTTCTAGCTAGAGTTCACAATAGTGGGTGTATTTTCAGTGGAGAAAAGAGTTGCAGAGCAGCACTGGTAAATGATGTTGTTTTTTACTTCTCCACTGGCTGAGAGAGAAGCCTTTCACCCATAAGCAGCTTTTTTGTGATCCAAGACTTTCACCTCAAGAGTGAGCCACTGCAGTGCATCCTTTTAAATGGAAAACTGGACAAATGGTAGCAACTGCTTGATAGACTGAGTTTAATGGATACAGGATATTTACTGTTTTCTGAAGGCTACTGATTTCTGATCCCAATTTTTGGGTGGCATAAAGGAATACAGTATTTAGTGTGAATGTCATACTGCTTTGAAAAGTTTTATCTTGCTTTGGATTGCTTTCATGTTTTGTCATCTTAAATAGACTGCAGAGCCAAATTAATGAGGAAATTACCAACTGTTCAGAAATAAGACAGCAGCCAAAACATCTTAAAACCTGACCTTAAAGGGATGGACTATAAAGCAGACTGAGAGAAAGGTTGAGATATTTGCTTGAGAGTGTCTGTTCCTTTGATTTCATCTATGTTGAATGGAAAGAACACTAAAAAAGATGAGAAAATCAGAGGAGGTGGCCTCAGGTTTCCACAGGAGGGGTTAGGATTAGGTATTCATTAAAAAATCCTTCATGGAAGGAGTGGTTGAGCAGTGAATCAGGCTGCCCAGTGAAGTGTGCAAAAATCACCATCCCTGCAGGTGTTCAGAAACTATGTAGATGTGGAACTTAAGGACATGGTTTAGTGGTGAATATGGTGCTGGTATTGGGTTGATAGTTGGAATTGATGATTGTAATGATCTTTTCCAACCTTAACAATTCTACCAATTTAGGAAATTTCATTCTTAACTATCCTTAGGAATGTGCTTATAATTGTTACAATACTTTTCCACTGAAGTGGGATTACTCTTCTCATATTGCCTTCTAGGAAAAAAAAAAAAAAAAGACAAAATAGACATATGGATGTATTAGTCTTAAAATGTTGCTTTCAGAAGTGCAGATATTGTGGTTTAGTTTAGAAAATGTTTAATTTATTATTTTAGCCTGTTCATATGCAAATATCAATGCACTCCACAAACTGAACAGTGGGTTGTTCAATCTGTTGGTGATTAATATTAAAATGTCTGTTGTATCTTAAATTCATTATGGATGACTAGTCTGTCAGCAATATACGATACTAGATTCAACTTGGAAACACTTATTATCAGATCATACCCACTATTATTCAATATAAATTTTATCTTCCTGGCCATAACCACACCTTGGGCAGACATTAAGGATTTGTTCGAAGGCACAAAATGATGATGATTTCCAGGGCAACTGCTTCAAGGAAAGAAGAAGCAGTAGTAGGATGGATATGTGTTGGTTTAATATGCAGTCTGACCAAATCACACTAAAACAGCTCTGTGTCCCTTGGATTGTATTCCACTACATGCAAGTGTCAAAAGATATGTTAAAACAAAAAGTTTTCAGAAGTGTGAGTCCATTGAATGCAACACAGAGAAAGAAAGCGAAACAGACATTTAAGTGCTTAGTGCACACAGCTAGTAACACAAATAGGTACTGCACCTGCCTCTCAGGCATCTATATGCACAGAGGACATTCCTTCAATTCATCAGCGAACATTTCTTCCCTTATGTTTTCACAAAATCATCAACACTCAGTTCACGATGTATAAGTTTGTGATTCCTAAAAGAATTAATTTTTTCCAGATTAGGTTAAAGAAAAAAAAAACAAACCAAAAATCAACCAACAGCAGAACAAAACAAGTATTTTCCCTTGGTGATGCATGTTGAAGAGTTGTTGTTGTTGTTATATTTAATATATTGCAATACTTGATTTGTTTACTATGAAAACATGGTTTCTAATATTTATTGAAACAATGATTAAGGAACAACAAAGTTTTCAATTTCTTTTACTATTATTAAGCAGAATTATTTTATTTTTACCAGCCAGTTTTATGACAATTTTCTGTGCTCTAATTGCTAGTACTGGATGATAACATTGAGAGATATCAAAGAGGGATTTGTCTTCTGTTGCAAACCTAATGGATACATAATGCTGATGAGTTTCTATTAGATTCTAATTAGGAAACACCTTTTCTCACATATCTAGAGCAAGTGGATGAGTTTGCTTTATTCTGTAGTAATGGTTGATGATTTCCAGCAGAGAGCTATATGAACCAGGTCTTTTTTACACTGTGTATTTTCTAGGGTTGCAAGCAGTGGCCCTTCACAATGTGTAACAGTGCCAGCTCATTGAACAGGTGATTGCAGTCAGTGGTGCTTCTTGTGAAGCTCATTTTTCTCCTGCTCAAACAACAATACTTTTTTTTTTCTTGTATATGAATATGTATTTCATAGCTTATATGCCATTTAGCATGATTTTTTCCCCATAGAATTATTCACTACTATAAATTTTAAAAGCACTAGATGTACACATCATTTACACATTCTTCACAGATTTTCTGAAGTATAGATATTATGAAAACTGCATGCTCTCTTTCTTATGCTTTTTCTAGGCAAAAGTAACTCACAGTAATGAATACCTGACCTTTGTGCACAGAGTTTATCTTTATAGAAACCACTACTTTTAAACCCTCAGGATCTTTTCATTGAAGGAGCATGAAGTCAAACAGAAGCAGAAAATAATAAGAAAATTCTCTTCATCAGTATGTTAATGTAGTTTTGAAACTAGTTTTTTGTTGCCTTTTGGTGTCGTAGGGATTTTTATTTCATAAAAGACTAAATGGCTATACTTCTTGCGTTAGGTATTTCTGTGTCACACCTGAACAACAGACCTAAGTCGGAGATAAGGTCATTTGCTTTTTGGTATTTGGGAAGGTGTAACTCAAGACTATTTGGTATTAGCAGGTATATATCAGACTTGGGTGTTCGGGATTATTTTTATTTTTGAGGAATCACTTTCTAAGAGATAAACCTCCCTACTTACACCTAAAACTGTGACAACACAGTATTTTTAGCTTTTCTTCATCTAGCTTCATTCTTCTAGGAAAGCACCAGTGATCTCATGTACTTTTCATTTGCTCTTCTTCAGATTCTTTACACAGCAAGCTACTCAAACACATTCAGCAATGGTTGAAACCCTACATTTCTTTTTATTTACCTTAAATAAAAATAGAACTTCTTTTTCCTGGTGAGTTTACTAACAGTAGGAATTCTTCAGGAGGAAGACCAGGCTGGCAGAGCTAAAAGGATTCCTAAGTAATATTTATGCTTCGAAGAGCTAACTTTTGAGGCTGACAAGATCAAAGAAAGGACATTATGGGATGTACAAAGTCAATCTAATTCTTCTCAACTAATGTTGTAGCAGGGCAAACATGATTAAGTATTTGGAAATGTCTCATACTGATGAAAAAGGAAGACTTAGGGTCTTGTATGTGGCCTGAAAAGCTGAATTGTATTTCAGACAGGAGAAACCACCACAGTTTTACTAGACAAGCAATGCTACCTGTACAATAAATGGTCTGTCAGTCTGAATAGCATTTTTATATCCTACTTCTCATTTTTTCAACCTTTAAAAACTTAAAAAACCTCATTCATAAACATATTAGTGCGTGTATGTAATTGTGCATTATAAATCCTTAAGATTTATCAGAACTTGATCCAACAGTTTATGTTTTTGCAGTTCAGTGTGTGGTCTGTTTATCTGTCTCAGTAAGATCAGAATTAAATTAATTTCTTACATCAGAGTTTATAATGCTTATTTCAATATCACTACATAAATTACCAGAAATAAAGCATGTTATGAATGTAGGAAGCTGCTTACATTCAGAGTTGCACATTGTAATAATTATATAGATTTCACTCTCATTTCATAAATTAGACAACTCTAGACTAAGGAAGACTTTGAACTCAGAGCTGATCACGGAGAACCTCACCCCAGGTCCCTTACCTCATCAAACTTCTCAAGCTTGGCTACCTTATTCTGTCCTAGCACAGATCAAACCAGACCACAAAGTGATTGTCTCTTGGTTTGACATCTGTCAAGTTTTCTGGCAGTCCCCTCTGCTGTGTCTGAAATGTTTAGTCTAATGGCTGTTTTCTGCATTGCTTCTGGCAAAGACTGTCACTATGGCTGGGTAAAGAGCCTATATATATATATATATATATATATATGCCCCCACCTGGCTCCAGATGGCTGCAACTCAGGGAACAGCAGCACCTCTGCCCCATGCAGGCTGCTATTGCATCCTGCAGCAAAACAAGGAGGGTGGGACAGAGTGCAAATCTGAGAACTCATTTATCAGTGGGATTTGGTGTCCTATTCAGTTGTTCAAAGCTGGTACTATGTGCATACAACCTCCACTTTGTGCTCTTTATTTCTTTTACACATTTTGTAAATTCTGTTCTCCTTAATGATTTCCTATGCTACTAAAAAAATGCAACATTATTTCCTTCTTTCTTCCCAGACACACACTTCACAGAAAAATAGGAACATCTAGTACATCTGAATAATATAAAAGCGCCCTGTTAAGCTACAGAGACAACTAATTTTTCTGTGTTATTTATATGGGGGCGAAATAAGTGGCTCACAAACATAATAACAAAAATATTGATATATGAAATTAAAATCTTGGCAGTTTTCACATCCATGATTCAATTTTCATTGTTCATGTAAAGTCTCCTTTTCAGTTAAAGCAAAAATGAATTTCTTTCCCTACTCTCAAAGTTAATCTGACTGTTTTGAATGTATATGACTGTGAATGCATATGTGAATTTATAGTCTAGTTAATATGAAGAGATACTTGTTGCATATAACAGTGCTCTTTTTTATATTATTCAGTGGTTTATATCTGAGGATCTTAACATGTAAGTAAAATGTTATCTCTGTTTTACAGGTCAGGAAGTGAACTAAGAGGTCAAAGATGCCAACATCAGAATCAAGATTGGAAGTCACTGGCCTTGAACTATGTGCTAATGATTAAATGCTGCTGCATTTGATTTTCAGCTACAAGTTTTCTTGAATCTTTGTAATTGTGTGAAGAAAAAGAAGGTAATGCTCACAACTGAGCACTTTTAATTGCTTAACATCAACTATATACTGTGAAATATCTAACAAAACTATTACAGAGCTGCACCTGTTAAGTGCAGAACTGAGCTTGGCCACTTTTCCTTGGTGAATAATACACAGCTAAAATCCTTTTCTTCTACTTTTGTATTTTTGTGTTCCAAATTTATTAAAATATGGTGCTATGTAAGTCCTGTGTTGTGCATTATCTTGAGTCATTATTTTCTTTAAATTATGTTCCCTTCAAAGGTACAATTTAAAGGGAAATGCTGGACTAAAAGCACTCATCTCTACATTTTCATGTCAGGAATCAAAATACTCTGGGGCTAATGGTATTATTTAGTTGAGTGTCGGAAAACCGAGATGCATAAAAAACAAGACAGAATTCAGCTGGAGGTGGTAACTATGAAGCAGTGCATTACTGCTGTGAAGGTGCAATCTGCAGAGCTGCTAGCAAGATAGTGGCATTCAAAATGTGAAAAGTCTTCACCTTTAGCCTTTGAAAGTATTGGGTTTTATTATACAAAGAGTTTTTGGTTTTTTTCTGAGTTGCTTCCTGATGAAGTTTCGGAGGTTTGTCACATTTTATAAACCAAATTTGTTTCATTTGAGTTAACATTAAAGTGCAAGGACATTTGGAACATATTTGTTAAAAATTAAATAGTTTGTTTTTTCTTTACTGATGGTCTCTGATTCAGAAAGCAGAGGCACTGAACTAATGAACTTCTTTTCATTAATTATATTTTAAAAGGAGAAGGAGGGATGATCATATTTTAGAGATGTGTTGAATCTTCACTGGAGTTACTAATATATTTTGTGGTATTTAACTACTTAGAGGATATTTCTGATTTGTGAGACAAATTTCTATTGAAAGTTTTTTCTCCATTTTACAGGTAATATGGGCTTTCATCTCTGACTCCCTACTACTAATATGGGCAATGTGATAGGAGTTTTATAAATTCATATAACTTATTTACTTCAAGAATGGGTTAAATGCCAGGACTGGATTCATAATGTCTACAATACATATTTGAAAAAGGAAAAAATAAGATAAATCATTTGCCAGTGCCCTTCCCACAGTCTCTCACAAAAACAGAGGCTAATTTTCCACAGCCAGTATAACTGATAAGAAAAAAATTGGATGCAGAAAAAGCATGAAATGAGTGTCAAGATGAATACAGACAAGGGCAGAAGCAGTAATGACATAGTAATGCCAGTAAGACTTTGCTGGAGAAATGATCATCCTTGTTCTCAGTTGACAACCAAGTGCTACTTCCAGTTGTCAATCACTTCAGAAACAGAAGCTTTCAGTTTTAGATAAAAGTTGTGACTCTCAAAATGACTGAAACTACAGTTGCTAATGGTGTATTAGCTCAACATTGCTGCAGAGACAAGCAGTTGTCCTATTCTAATCTCAGTGCAATTTTTTCACATTTCCTTCAATGAAAAATGCACATTTTCCACTATCCAGTAACTGCTCTTATTCAAGCTGCTTATGACTTTCCACCTTGTTCTGTATTATTTCCTTCTGCTGAGCACCATAGCATCATGGCTCCATTTCTAGGAACTTTTAACCTCTCTTTTGGGATGCCTCATAAATTCTGTCTCACTGTTGCATTCAGTCATGCTCCAATAGATACAACCTCTCTGTATCTTACTGTCCTGAGAAAGGATGATTTTTAGCATAGGACAAAAGGAAGCAGAGACATGCTGTCACAGTCAACATAGGAAGTTTATGCCTGTTCTCTCATCTCAGCTTTTCTCCACTGAAGGACTAATTTTTGCATCAAGGCAATCTGTGAACGTAGGTTTCTGCAAAGAAAACAGGACTCTCTCTCTCCATCCTCAAACTCCTTATTAGAGCTCTAGCCCTGTGCAAACAACTAGTGAAAGAGAAAAGACTTCTTAAAGCATGATAGGACAAGATGTGCAGGACTATGTACCAATTTACAAAAATGCCAACATCTGTATCTATCAAACTACTAGGTACAATCTGACAGATTCAGTTTTGTTTAAGACAGTACCTCAGTCTCAGATGAATTATAGACATTTCAATTGTAAATGTAGGGCAGATCTTGTTGCCAAAATCAGCTCTCAAAATTATTGGTTTTTTCTGTATTCATCTATATTTTCTTGAGTGTGTGAATACTAGGAGATGCTGCAGCCTTCTTTTTCCATAAGAAGAGATGCAGAAAAACATAAAAAAGAAGGATGGAAAGACAGTTGGTGACACATTTTTAAGGAGATCAATGAGGAAGAAATCATTGAAGTGAGGCTGAAAAACTCTTGAACAACCATAGACCTTGAGGAAACCCACTTCTGCAGATGTTTTTCACGTAATTTTCTTTGTCTCTAACATATCCAGCCAGACAGATTCACAATGTGTTGAAGCCTGCTCAGAGAGAACAAGAAGAGAAGAGCATTCACCTGGGAGAACTGATGCTCAGCTCCAGTGGATAACTATTATAAAATATTTAAACATGCCTTGACACCTACATAAATGCTTTAACCCTCATGCATGCCTTTTGTTCTCTCTTCATGGTCCAAATAATATTCAATTATTTCAATCAGAATAGAAGAGTTTTAACTCTCCTTAGTCAGATGAAGAAATTAAACTGTTTTTTATGCATCTTGGCTGACTTTGTTAACTACAGAACAGATTGCTTACTTTTGCTAGTTCCTCAGTCTGTGCTGCATAAAGAGGGTCTGAGGATCACTCCTGGACAATGTTTCAGGCTGAAAATGCTAGTTGGGAAGAATTACTCCTGCCTCTCTAAAGCAGCTTAATTACAAGACCCTGACATTTGATTTCTTCATCAATTCTTCCTTGTTAACTTTCTGTTAATTCTTCTAGAGCCTTGATTTCTATAAAGACTATCAGTTTACTGGGAAATAGCTGAGAGGAGTTTAGTCCTGGGTGCTGCACTGCACACAGCCTTTCATGGACTTCCTCTGTGGTGTGTTAATGGGTTCCTGGGAGTGAGAGTTGGACTCTTGGCCTCCAAGGAAACATTTCAGCCCCTGGTGGCATAGCTGGTATGCATGAGCCAGTAAGTGCCACAATTCCTCCAGCCCATCAGATGGTTTCTGTCTCATATAACAACTTGGTTGAAAACTGTGGAGAAAAGGCCTGTCTACAAAATCTCTGACTGAGATTCTATGCTAAGTTGTTGGAGAGGTTTGCCCTCAGCCCCTGCATTGCACGACCCCACGTTAAGAAGCTGACAGGCTGACAAGGTCAGGATGACCTTGGGACAGCCAGAAAGTAGTAAACAACCCCAAAACAGGCAAGGTCTGGCCTGTCTCAGTGGTGCCAGGTCCTAATGCCCGGCGCGTGAACAGGCTGTGATCCCTGGCCCACAGACAATGGGAGCAGCCCCCCAGCTCATGTACAAACACCTTTAGCCTATCCGAAGCTGCTCCCGGTTTGCGTGTACCCCCCAAAACCCTATATAAGTTTGTTTACCCCCCTGAATAAAGATCTGAACGTTCTTTTAACCTTTTGGAGCCTGGACCTTATCTCTGTGAGAAGACATTCAGGTATCTGGCACTGAACCTGAGGTCATGCCGGGGGTGGGCAGGCTGGGACACAGAAAAACCTCTCACTACAATAACACAGCTCAGCTTTTTCCCTATACTAAGTTTTCCCATACTGAGACTGTTAGCATGACAAGTGTAGAGAAATAAAGTAATATTGACAAGACTTTTATGGATGTCCAGCACAGACCAATCTTCAAGTCCAATTTGTGTCCTGCTGCTATGACTGCATGAAGAAAATGAGTTTGAGGAAGGAAAAATGGCCCAGAGGTGCAAGTAAGATACACAAATGCTGATACATCTGTTCCTGCTCTTCCCTTCACAGTGTTCTACCACCCCAATGAATCGCAGCATGCACATATATGTATAGGTCACAAAAAACTTCCTTAAAAGCTAAGGTTGGCAAACACATGGAAGTGTAAGGAAGTCTCATGTAATGAATGTGTCAGAGGGGCCAAGGTGTCACACAGCACTGGCTGGTGACTCAACAAGTCTCATCAGATACTCAGATTAGCATACAGCTTAGATGCAGTACTGACAGTCAGCAGATAAATTAATGACCTTTCCTGTTGATGAAAAAATAAATTTTACATAGTAGTAAAAGTGTCATCATCTAGCAGAGGAAAACATAAATTGAGATAGAACAAACAGAATTAGGGGGGGAAAGAAGAGAAAGCACCACACACAGAAAATAAGTAGTTGGAACACTGAGCGCACTGATTTACTCATGAGCTGTAAAAAGTGAGAGGTCAAAGACAACCAAGGCAGAGGTTGCTATTTCTCCTTCCAGACATTTCCCAGAACCTTATTTTGAAATTCTGCATATGTAAACTCATTTGTTTAATGCCATGACTTCATAATTTTACTGTGTTAAATAACAGCACATAATGCACTTTGTACTGAAGAAGACAAAATGTGAACAGTTCATACCCTCAAATTCTAGTGGTATTTCAAACAGATAGGAATGGGAAGAACCTGTCAATAGCATTACACAGACCATACACTACAGATAAAACATTTTATGTCTCTATATATTAGCAAACACGGTATGTTGCTACACATATTGCTGGTTTCCAGATTGGTTCTGATTTCATACAGTAAAATTGTGTATCTCTGTCAACAGTATATTGGACAGATCAGAGGAACTGGATTCAGGCCATATACTGGATTTCTTTAGTCTTATTTGAACTTTTGCCTAGTAGGTAATCAGGTGCATTCCCCGAGAAAGAGGTTTTTCCATTACGTGGTAATAAGAGCCATAAGTTTTTAGAATGGGTCCTTTACCTGTCAATATTCATTTCAATATTTCCTGTAATGAAAAATCTGAATTGTTATTACCTGACAACACTTGACAAGAAAGTACTAACATGAGTTCCTAAAACAGCATCCAAAACGTCCCGTTTCTTCAACTTTATTTCACACTACTTTCTTATATTTCTGTAGACTTCACTCCTATAATCTGATTGTTGGAGTAGAATGATGAGAACTGACAACTTTTATGGAGTATTTTAAAATAGAATATTTTCTTGGAACATTTTAAAGTAAAAAGAGGAAGAACTGGATAAAGATATGTGTCATAATTTTTTTATGTAATGAAAACTGGTGGTGACTAGGGTTAAGACTGACTAACATTCATAGTTTCCCTCCTGTGGCTCATTTCATGATGCATTGTTCAAAGGCTGAGATGCAATATATGTGAGGGCAGCCATGAGTGTCACAGTGATTGAGAGAAGAGGTCTGAAATGAGCTGAGGAGAATTTGAGTGTTCAAGACATTTGGGAAAACCACTTCTGCTTCTGTTTAGACGAACTCTCATATACATCAGCAATGGAGGCAGATAGCTATGTCTGGCCTTCTTCAGTGTCTTTCTTCAAACCCTTTCAGCAGAGATCTTTAATTTGCTTCCCAGAAGCTAAGAATCTTATGGGATCTAGCAAGAGTATGGAAGGGGAAAAATTAGTATATTAACTATTTCTAATAAGCATGATAATGATGATGCTGGATGACAAATCTGGTGTTCAGATTCTTGGAAACGCCAAAGGTATAGGATTCTTTTACAATTTTGAGGGAGTAACAGTGCACAAATCATCTTTTATAATATAGGAAATAAAGACACCAGAAAAAAACTCAGGAACAGCATAACAAGGTTCACAGGGGAAACTGCAGCCCACAGGTAGGACTATTTCAAAAGACAGAGGTATCTGGAATAAAATCTCTATTTACTGGAAAGCTGAGTACATGTTTAAAAATTAAAAACTTATAGATATCTTGCAGAAAGCAGAAAGGGACTCTTCACTAAAGTCCTACTCATCTCTCTTTAAATGTAAGAACTTTATAGTGTTGCTTTTTATTTTGTACATTATGATTTTCTGTAGTCAAAGAGAGACCTGATTGCACATTAATCAAGCAAATAATATAATAAATCTAATTTTTTTTATGTTATAATTGAAACTGTAATGACACTAAACCAGAATTTACTACTTGAGCAAGACTTTAATAAAGGTGTACAGGAAAAGGCATCCAGTCACATATGTTCAGGTTTGTATATTAAGTCCGTTTCAGTTCCGTTTGACTACAGAGTATGGTTGACATAACCCACTTATAGCCCTTTGAGTAGCTGCATAGTACTAAATATAATCACACTTATGTTAAGACATAAGATAGATGCAGTTTTTCTCCCTCTTGAAATTATTTCCCAACAAAAAATACTGACAAAAATTACCTAAAATCACTACTAAAATAAGTGAAGAATTTCTGGATTATTTGGGCTGGACTCACAAAACAGGATGTTTTATATTATGGGGTTTCTCTATATGTACTGCACTGCAAGTCACATGTTTAGCAAGAAGAAAATGTAACACAACTCAGTCAACTCTGCCTATACCACTTACCTTAGTGGAAGTTTTCAAGTGAGCAGTGACAACTTTGAAGGTATCTTTGTTGCTCCTTCAGCTTTAGCCCTGTGTTTTCTTCATGTTTTCTTCTAGCAATGAAATGAATTTTAAGAAAATAAGAAAGACAGAAAGATACTTTATGGTGTCCACATTTAAATGCTCACATGCATTGAAGAAAAACTGGATGATTTCAGAAAACTTGAGTGAACCTTATAAATACTTTTTATATTTGAGAAAACAGAAAAAAACTTATGCGTTATTTAGCTTAGTTCTTGCTTACCTGTATAAGAAAAAGGACTAAATGTAAAGACTTATTTTATTTTCTGGGAAGACTTTCTTTATTAAGCTAGTCAAGAGCTTTATGAATGAATAATAGTTATATGATGAAGTGAGGTTTTATTGGGTATGTTGACACACTTTATGACTAAGACATATTTGTTCCTACTTTAAAATTTTTTCTGAAAAAAAGTTAAATTTGGATATTTTATTAATGATGCCACCACTGATTTAGAGGACACAAATAGTGTCTAAAGAAGTGGGGAAATAAAATATAAAATATAAATTATACATAACTGCATACAATAGCTTTTCATTCAGTTGTCTGCAAGCCTTTATATATATTTACTCATATGATTTCTAGCATGAAACTGTTATATTTGTTTTATATAAACATGACAAGATAAAAAATAAAACCAATTATATTTTTGCAGATATCTGTGAAAAAGCAATGGCTAAGTTCTCTGTTGGAGAAACAAAGCATCAATAAAGTTTCCAGCTATGAGCTGCATGAATTTAAACCTGAGAGATTTATAGGAAAGAAGCTATGGTCTATCTTTCAAATTCAGTGAGATATAAGTTTCTAGAAGAACATAAAACATTTTTCATTCTAATTTTTAATTAACCAGAACAAACTTCAAGATGTGAAGCAGCTAGATGCTGTTAAGAAGAATATTATTTGCATTTTTATTTTAATTATGATACATTTTGTTACATTATTTGACTTTGAAAGTTATATCAGATTAATTGTAAGGGAAAAAGGCAGACAGACAGACAGACTGGACCAATGAACAGTACACTGGACAGGGATTTGTTATCTGTTGCCATTATTCTGCATGATATGCCGTGATCTTGGTCAACTTATTCATGCATCCTTTGTCTCTGCTATGAAGTCCTTTTTTTTGTCAACAGAGATGAATTATTGAACATTTTCCTGATGATACGCATCATTTTAGGGAAATGTTCTTTTTCATGAAAAGCTCTAATTTTTCAGAAAACACTATAAATAAACAAAAATTGTACTTTCAATCAGCTTTCTTAAAACAATTTTGTTTTGTCTTTTGTTTTACATATATATTAGGTATTACATGTAATTATGCATATATTACATATAATTATGTGTATAATTATGTATGTATTACAGGAAATACTTGTACATTAAAAAAAATTGAATCATTTTATGGAACCTTACTTTTCCCAGACCAAGATTGTGTAGGCAAAGTATTTTGTGTAGAAAAGTTAGTGCCGTTATTTTATGGACTGTTTTATTTTGACAGTTTTGTTTTATTTCTGTTCTGAGCACAATATGATCTGATCCATGTAGCTGAAGTTACCCAGTGTCTTACTAAGTTGCTGCAAAGTGTTACAGTCCTGTGAAGTTAGTCCTGTTTCAAGCTTCAGGGGACAATCTTTGCACATGTATATTCACAGTATAGGGATGAGACTCCAGTTTGCCTACAGTTTCAAGATGAAAGAATGCAAAGACTCTGGTAGGAGAAATGGATAGGGTGAGGAAATCTAAGAAAATGAGTAAAATCATATGTGAGGCAAGTAACAATTGAGTAGATGCTGAGCATTTCTTAAATCTGAGATGCTTACAGAAAACCTAGTACATACCCTTAACTGAGTTGTATGGAAATCAGCAGGAAGTATATCATAAGTACATAAAAGAAATATTTGGGCAGTGAGTGCTTTAGTAGGTAAGACCCTTACTCAGGACAGAAGCTCTTGCAAAAAATGCAATAGCTACAATTAAATAAATTATTAAAATGTTTGGCAATTGAGAGACTACAAATATCAACCAAATGGATACTCTAAAAACATATAGCTAATACAAGCTGACCCTAAAAAAGAGTACCTTTTTTTCAGGTGAAGCTTTCGATACCAGGCATTCTTCAGTTTTGTTCATCTCCCACAGCTCTTCTTGGTCTTAATCTAGCTCAAAAGGACCAGAAGCTTTCTCACTGTAAGATCAATTAAAAAAAGAACATGCATAGCTATAAATCAAGAATCAAGGACAATTATAGAAGTGAGAGCCAGGGGGAAAAAAAGTAATATTTTTGGCAGACAATAGTCATCAATGAAACAGGTTTAGTAGGAGAAATCTTGAAATAATATTCTCCAGATAATAATAATAATCAATTGCCCTGGGTTCATGATTCAATTCTTTAATATCAGGAGTTTATAAAATTTTAACTTATAATAAATAAAAAAATCAAGTTTGAGTCTATAATAAGGGCAACTAAGAATCACAGGCATCATGAAAGTAATGCCCTTGGAGAAACTGGGATATTATTTGTGGATAGAATATGCTTATTTAACAAACTAACAAGACCAAAGAACACTGTGGACTTCGTCCTAGGAATAGGGCCAGATAAAATAAGTAATATTAAACCTGGCTGGAATTCAGAATCTGATCACAACATTATCAAACTGGAAGTCCTTTGGAGGGTTTAATGGAAGGTGTCATTTAAAAAGCATTTTAAACGCAGGCTCATGTGAAGTTAGTTCACAGTATTGAATCCAGAACTTTGAGAGCATGTGGAACTCTTCTAGACCGAGGGTTGGTGTTCCATTTCCTAAAGAATTCATGGCTGATTAATAAATCACAGGAAATCAATATAGCTCTAATCCATGGAAGGTCATGCCATGACCAAACCACTGTTCTGCAGAGCATGCACAGAAAATATTGTTTAAAAGTACTCCATCACATGGTGGAAAATGATGAATGGAAATGCCACACAAAAGAGTCTGTCCCCCTACAAAGATGAGAATTTAGTGGGTCAGTCAAGACTCCCATGAAGTGTACTAGCAATCTGACACTGAGAAAATGGGTTGAATAAGTGGCAAGTATTTCCTTGCTGTTTGTGTTGAGAAGGTGTCTTGAAAGTTTGAGTTCTTGATGTTGCAAGACTGATTTTGAATTTTTTATGTATAGCTATGCATTTATATCAAACATGTTTTGTAGTAGTAGAGTGAACCCCTGTATATGGATCTTACTGACCATTGGCTCCTTGTGTCCTGTATCAGCATCTTCGTCACTTACAAATTAATTTCTCTCTCTTTCTCCTCCCTTCTCCTGAAAAAACAAAATATTATTTATTTACAAAGAGATGTTGGAAGATTAGCTTATTTTTGTACATTGTTATTTCAGTGATTTATTAAATAATAAAACATTTTTAAAAACTTATAAATAAAAAAAGTGGTTTATGGCAAAAAATATTTTTTGTAAACACAGGAACCTACTCAGATACTGAGTTCAGAACTTGTCCATGTCTGCCCAATTAATCACTTACAAGGATTTCACCAACCATGCTTTGGAAGCTAAATACAAACAAGGTATGTAATTGTGATCATATGTGGTGAAAATAAGTGACATTTTAGAAGGATGTTAAAAATTTAAACAAAAACCTTATCTCCTATGAACTGTGACTGTGTGATAATAATTTGGGAGATTAGCAATATAAAGCCATCTCTCATTAGCAAATTCAATAGTCGAGGTAGAGATTCAAGGAATGAAAATTGTCTGATACATAAATTTTAAATTAAAAAATGTTTTCATCATGTTCTATGTTTTTATCAAGGCATCTGCAGTGCTTTAATTTATAGTAATGATGTCATTTTTAAGCAGTAATCTGTGATTGGCATGAGAGTGTATCTTAACTTTACCTGGTAGTTTTTCAGATTCAAACAGCTCTTCATGAAGAAACTCTGGTAAAGCAAATGTTTTGTTTGGTTTTCCTTGTTTTGTAATTAAAAGTTTGTTGTAGACAAATGAATCTGCAGCTGCACAAAAACATTCAAGCTCTTGATTATGGTCAATTATTTGCTTCAAAGGAACCTGGAAAATGGGAGATACTAATGCAATAATTCGAAAATGGATATACTGTGATCATGACAGTGAAGATTTTGTATTAAAGGCATCAAATAAGCTAATAGAGCTAAGCCAAGTGTGACTAAGTGGGATTGAACATAGTAGAATGACAACCTAATAACTTTTGAAAGTCATGAAAGCTATGCTAAACAGAGCAATTTGCCAAATTATAAATAAGACCAACCAATAAACATTCATGGAAGCAGATGATCCAGAATATAATGATTTTTTTATTATTATTTTTTTCTGGGAGAATAGCATCTGATGTGATTTCACAGACTGTGGAGAAGACCTAAGGCATAGAAAGCACTCCCCTCAGAACAGTGTCAATACAGCCTAGTGATATATAAAGGCTTGTAGGAAGTGTCCCACATTATGTTATTAGAAGACAGATATTTTAATGGGAATGGATCTTGTGAAATATCTTTAATAATCAAAAATTTTAAAGTTCCCAATGGCAACTCAGGGTGCTAATCAACACTGGGGGAAAAGTCTAGGAAATTAAAGATAATAATGATGCATTCTCCCAAAGCCAGACATGTCAGTAGGGAAAGAACAAATAGTACTTTTGTGAAGGAGCTAATGACATCACTAAAATTCACCCCATGTGACATAAAGAACTACTCAAAATGAGCAATATGAGAATAAACAATGAGCAACTTTGGAAAAACATGAAAGAAAAAAAGGAAGATAAAAAAATATACCTCTTCATAAAGATGAATATAGAAAAATCAAGAAGAATACTAAATCACTCAGATTAAATACTCAGAAAATTGGTGAAAGAAATTACTAAGTATTCAATTTGTAAATGCTGAGATAATGAAGTAACAATATAAAACAACTGCCTACCAAAAAATTGATGAGTCCAAATCAAGCCAAAGCAGATCAATTTTGTTTTCTGTAGCTTATATAGGAAGAGAACAGTTCATCCTGATGTTCACATACTGTTTTCATAAAAAGACTATGGAAGGGTGATACAGATAAGAGCAATGCGAGAGGAAACAAGAAGCAGTTAAAATGTATATTCAGTGAATGGCTGTCAGTGACACAATCTCAAGTTTACAGGACCCTCAGGTGGAACACAGATTTGGTCTGCCCTGGCCCAGGTTCCCTTTAATATTTTCACTGAAAGCTTGGGAGATGGTAAACAAGCCTGCTTATCAAGTTTGCGAATTATACCAGCCTAAGAAGCGTGACAGTCTGGAGGCAAGGATTGAATTGTGTCTTTTAGTTCTTGTCAAATTGGAAAATGGCTCAAAATTCAGAAAAGTTAACTGTAAATCTTGGCAGCCAGAAAGAAGAAATCAGATGCCTAAATGCAAAATTCAGAACCTGACTAGGGAGGAGGTTGGGCAATAGACAAACAGTGATCTATAAAATCATATTATTTTTAATGAGGCAAGTTTTGTGATATGGCATACTAACAAGAATATTTCCTAAAAAATGCAGACAAATATTTTATCTGTTTACTGGGTTCTGGTTATGTCTAAACTGGCCCTTTGTGCTGTTTCAGATACATTTCTTCAGCACAGCATTATAATATAGAGGAAAGTAAAAAAATACTCAAATATTTTAATTTAGCTTTATTTAATCTAAAAAAGGGAAGACTGATGACATTTTTTTCAAAAGGTACAAATCTGTTGCAAGGAAGACTACATTCTCCTTTTCCCCAAAGACAGAATTTGAGGTCAGATATTAGGCAAATTTTCCAAAGCTGCAAATTCATGTTAGTATAGAAATCTGTCAGCTAAATGGATTACGTAATCTCCTTCACTAAAGCTTTAAATACAGTATAGATTTTTTTTAAGGTACTCTAGACTTATTTATTTGTGCTGCCTCAGCACAGAGGACAAGACGGAATGACCCCTTTGTGGTACAATGTATTTTTGTCATGCTCTGGCATCTCCTTATGTCCTTACCTCTCTCTCTTTTTACCTCCTTGCTAAATTGAAAACTTTATGCATTATATCACAACTGGAGAAAATGTTACCAACATTAGAAAAAATATTAAGAAAATGCCAAATTATCTTCCTAGCATAAATAAAATGTTTCACTTTAGGTTGAATAGCTCCTTTTTATTGCTGTTAATTTCTTTCAGTGAATTCACTGGCAATTGCTAAAGCAACCTAAACAGTACCGTAGCTCCTGACTAAATATGTTTATTACCATGAGAGAGAACTTCTTCTACATTATCCTTTTATTAAGAAACAAAACCACTACAATTATAAACTACCAAATCCCATCCCTGATGGATTGCAAGAGAGATTAGAGTCATCCACAGCTAGTCTATACATACTGAAGTGAATGTGGAACTGGTCGGAGCAAGTTGATCAAACATAATGCTCCTGATGCAAAGTTACTGCTATAAGAATGTATCTTTTTGTTTTACAGAAAATATTGAAATTGAATTGTAGCTGGTATCAAGAGGTACTTACCCAAATATTTATGTCTCAGTACTCCCTCACCTGTTCTTTGTTTGAATATTTTAGTCATTCTTGCATTTGGAACATTGTTCAGTAATTCTTACCTCTGAACCATGTTCAAGAGTTGTAGATAATCCTACTCTGCTGATGGATATAATTAATGGATAGGTGAAGAACTGATCTATCTTTGTGGAGAAAGGAAAGCGACCATATAGGGTAAAGCTCTGATCTAATTGTGAACCATCTGCTCCATAGCTCTTCAAAATACTTACAAGTACTTTTTGAAAGCAGAAGGAAAAGACCCCAGAAGGTAAGAATACATAGATACCACAGTGATGAAGATCAAAGAGGATTTAAATGAATGACAGACTTTCAAGTTGGGGTAGAGATCCATGATTCCAAAAGCACAGCTAGTGATAGAAGTTAGTGGTCATGCACTTTGATGCATTTGTGACCTATTTTTGAGGGCAGATATTTAAGTATGAAGTGGATTCAATCTTGGTCAATGATAAATTATAATTTTAGTAGGAGGAGTGTTCCAGCCCTTTGGGAAAACAGGAAGAAAGAGAGAAAAGGAGAAAGAGGATGTTTATCATAAGATTGCAATAAATATATCATATACCTTAGCAATTATTTCCAATGTGTCCTTTGGCATTGGAGGAAATAGTTTTTTGGTGGACATAGTGGTGCTGCTAAGTTGACAATTGGATCTGATGATCTCAGAGGCCTTTTCTAACTTTAACAATTCTATGATTATATTATTCAGATCATAAATAAGCAAACCAAGTAAAGCTTTTAAAAAGTAGCAATGAGACAACCATTGTCAAATCTCCCTCCTTTATCATTTCTTGGGTGACATTTCACAAAATCACAGAAGAACATTGAGTCCAACTCCTGACTCTGGACCCTCCCTCAGAGTCACATCATAGGCCCAAAAGTGTTCAAATGCTTCTTGAACTCTGTCAGTCTTGGTACTATAACTGCTTCCCTGGGGAGCCTGTTCCAGTACCCAAACCTCTGGGTGAAGAGTCTCTTTTTAATATCCAACCCAAACCTCCCCTGACACAACTTTAGGCATTCCCTCAGTACTGTCTCTGGTCATCACAAAGATCAGTGTCTGCTCCTCCTCTTCCCCTCACAAGGAAGTTGTAACTGCAATGAGGTGTCTGCTCAGTCTCCTCTTCTCCAGGCTGAATAGACAAAGTGCCCTCAGCTGCTCCTCATACGGCTTCCCCTCAAGACCCTTCACCATCTTTGTTGCCCTCCTTTGGACATTCTCTAAGAGCTTAATATCTTTCTTATATTGTGATGCCCAAAACTGCACACAATATTCCAGGTGAGGCTGCCCGAGTGCAGAACAGAGCGGGACAATCCCCTCCCTTGGCTGGCTGGCTGTTCTTTGTCTGATGCCCCCCAGGACATGGTTGGCCCTCCTGGCTGCCAGGGCACTGCTGACTCATATTCAACTTGCTGTCTTACTGTCAGGCACCTCTCCTCTAGTACAGGTAAACTTTGTTTTAATGTGGCATGGCAATGCAGCCTACAATAACGTGACCTGTACTGAAAAAATTTAGGCAGTCCTAAAAGTAGGTTTCTAGCTGTCACTCTCTTTCACTACCAAATGTTGGCCCTAATAAGGAAGTGGAAATGTGAGAATAAGACCTCAAAGTTCACAGTCTTCTGATATTTCTATAATATTAAAATCCTATTAGATCATATTCCATGCATTTTTTCTTCCTCTTAAGAAGCTCTTGCTAATTTTTTTTTTTATTTCTGACTTAATTGCAAATCAAATCTGATGGGTAATGAAATAACTGTTTCTTATAAACAATGAAAAGTTATAAGGAAATTGATGAGTAGCTTTATCTGTTTTCTTTCTCCTAGAGCATTCCTTATGATGGTTTATTTTAGCAGAGTTGTACCCATTGACAGGTATCTAATGGAATGTGGACAAAAGTAAATTATCTTAACCTTCCACTTCTGTTTTTATGGGGGATAACAAATACTTTGCCATGTGCTTCTTTTGTACTGGAAGGAGGGAAATAATGAGAGTAAGGCAGACACTACAAGATGTTTTTCAGAGTGAATAATGTGCTTTATCACTTATTGCTGCTGTGAGGTATGGTGCAGTTGCTTTATCCCTGTGGCTTCCACAGAGCATTCCACTGTTTTGCAGATGTTCCTGATTGTTTTTTGGAAAGGTAAATTCTGATTTTTTTTTTTTTTTTTCTGAGCTAAATCAAACTTAAGTTTTTCGTGATTAAAGACCTGCAGATGTTACAGAGAATAACTTTCTTATACATTTGTGGGCTATTATCTTTTAAAGATGAAGACAACAAAGCCAAGCTCTTCTTGATTCATTTCTGAGTCATAGAGGGTGAATATTTTCAGTCACTTCAAGAAAAGTACATAATGCCATTTAAGCCTAGGCTAGATATTGGTCTTCTCTGGCAGCTGCACAGAATATGGCTTGAAAGGCATGTTTCCAGACATGTATACAGTGAGAGAGAGAATAAAAAAAGACCACTTAAGGCAATAAAACTAAGACCACCTACAGTGTTAGCTACAAACTTACCACTAACAGGGTTTTGTGCAATAGCTCTCACCTTATTGTATTTTGTATTTGATAAAGTTTTAGCTGAATCACTGGAAATAAGCAGAGAAAAAGAGAAGATTTCATCTTTCTTCTTGACTTAATCTTTAGAGTGATTTCTGTCTTTTGCTAATTAGTCTCACAGGATGCTATGGTCTATGAAAAAATTCATACCAGTACTTCTAATTGCACAAATTTTTTCCTGATATGTCAAGATGGAAAAATACCAGAATCCACCTCTTGGATTTTCATTCCTTGAAACTGCTATGTGTTTGCAGAATAGATGGAAACAAGTCCAAGCCAGGGCTTCAAGCTCAAAATCTTGACAAATGCTTCATCCTCAAATACAAACACACTTATTATCTGAAGCCAAATCCTGAATGCCCCTGTGTGTGCATCTCACCTTGGCCAGAGAGTGTCAAAGCAAGACCACACTGGGCAGAGATGGTCATGCCATCTTCAGAGAGCCTTTGTTGTTGGGATCTTCTACATGGTGCTGCATTTGGGGGCGAAGCCCTGGCTGCCTGGGATTGAAAAGTGGTGTCTAGGACTGGTTCTGTGTTTTCTTCTTACGTGGCACTGTTCTAGCCTCAAAAATGTGAATGTTGCTGAGCCCATATTGCCAATGTGAGCTGCTGGAAGCAGGTGTTCTTTGAGGAATATTTAACTCTGAGGCAATGTCAAAGCAAGATTCTAGCAGGACTCTCAGGGCATTTGCAGGTGTTACTGTCCCTGCATAGCTTCTCAGGGCTTTGCCCACCTACCCACAGCCCAGGACCCAATGTCAGCCCCCCAGAACCATCAGCATCTGCCCCAGAAACAGTGAAGCAGGGTTGGAATCCATCTCCATATAGCCCTGCCATGCCTGGCCATGGGCTCCATGAAGTCTGGCCCACCTGTGGGCTCACTTCCCAGCCTAGTCTTGGATGGTCCCAATGCTTAGGACTATGACTGCCTTTGAAGCAAAGTGATGGATGCTGAGACCTGCAGCCATGAGGTGTAGATGTCAGTGGCTTTCACGGAAGGACATGAGTCTCATGAGTGACAGCTCATCAGGCAAATCCTCCAAGCTATTGGGATAAGCCTGAGTATTGTGGCATAAACCCAAACACCCAGTGGTTTTGTGTCAATTTGGTTTAGTTTGTACTGGGAGAAATGCTGAACTGGTAAGGAAAGGACTCTTCTGAATAACCTGTGCTCTAGAGTCCTGAAAACGAGTGACAGAGCAAGCATACTGGTCAGGCATCGAGTCACTGTTGGCATTCAAAGTTAGGTATGAAAACTGTGCCATGGTAGTGTGTAAAGCAGAGAAATAGCAGAGCAGAGAATGGTACTTATGCAGGGATGGAGGAAGGTGAAAAAGGGCGGGAGGACTTGGAAGGAGCTGAGATAGTGGGGGATCCATGTATGTATGTGTGCCAAACCCATTCACCTAACTACCCAGGAGCTTGTGAAAAGCTTCACGTTCAGAAGAATTTGAATTACTCTTGCCTTTTCAAACTATTTCTAAGATTATATATTAACTATCACTTATCACTTCAGCAGAACTGTTTCATCTGTGAAACTTCTGCAGTAAGTAAACAACTGAAACATGTGGAATGAAGCACTTCTCAAATTAAATAAGCAACACTCATGGTAAATCATGAGTAGAGTAAACATTTTCTCTCTTTATTGCCTTGAAGCACAAGACCAGAAGCAAGCTTTACAAATATTTAATACAGCTTATAAATAAATTACACAGGCAAAAACTAAACACCAGGATCTAGGCAGGGGTGATTTCATTGTGGAAAAAGATCCTGTATTTTGCCATACAGTCACTTTTTTCCTACAGAAATAAAAGTCTGTTTTTCATATCTTGATTTCTTTCAACTTTCAACAGTGTTATCAAGGCTTCAAAAGAAGATGAAATTGATAACATTCTGTCTAGCCATCTTCCCTAATGTCCCAAGGACAAAAAATTAAGAAGCTGACAGAAGAAACAATTGATCTCCAACAATAGCATTATTAGTCTGGAAAAAACCCTTGCCCTTGAGACAAAGGACAAGTGCATGAAATGAAATGCTATTACTTAGTGTATCATACTAGAATAGCAAGACCTAAGTACAGCTAGCAACATAAATCTTTAAAGTTTCATTTTCTTATTTTCCCCTTTTACTTGAGCATAAAGAGTTTTCCCACTGATTGCTTTTCCACAGAAGTTTAAAGCTTATGTTGCCTTTTACACCTGTTTGGAGTGTGCCTCTTGTCTTCTCAGAGGCAGGACAACACTGCCATCATGACTGGGAGAGAGTTTATATTCAGATGACATGCACCACAAAAGCAAGTTTGTAGATCATGGCAGTGATCAGATACATTTACCACAGGCACGTTTGCAGGTCACATGTGATGTCTACAACAACCAGAAAGGGAAGTTAATATTTGTACAAGCATGTTTGAAACAGTGTATGCATAGTGGAGACCGATATCCTCAAATTATAATGACAATATTTAGATTCAAACAGGTATTATTTTCCCTCAGTATACACTATGGCTGTACGACAGTAGTTGGAGCCAATTTCACACTGACCTTTTATCTTCAAATCTTGTCTTAGATCACCAAATTTGTGTGACCTGTTAAACTGCAGAAGCTCATTGCCTCTCTTGAAGTGAATGCTTATTTTCAAGTGTTTTACAACTACTACATATCCATGCCATAAATCTGACTGCTGATCTAGGTCTGGGTGAGAACTCACACACAGCAGTTGGGCTGGCAAGCTAAAACAGCAACTCCAGCTAACATGGCTTCTGCACTTCTTAAGTCACCAGCTTCCAGGCACTTGCTGTGTTCAAAGCTCCCAACTTTATTCTGAAACAACATGTAACTACTGGATGTTTTTTTAAGAAGCAATACAGAAAAAGAAATCAAACAAATTACAAGAGTGCAAATGCAAGAAGTCCTTTAGTCATCAACATACATAAGAGTAGGGTGTCTGTAGAAAACAGAACATTTTCTTTAACTCTTTTATAGCCAGGATTTCAAAGTCTGAATTTCAGCTTCTGAAGGAAGGTATGGAAACTCAGCAGGTATTTTTGTGGACTTAATGTTTTGCCTAATTTTTTTCGGATTGCAGTTCACAGTATAACCTCCCCCATTCCTGGGAACATTCCAGGTCAGGTTGATAGGGCTCTGACAAAACCAGATCTAGCTGAAGGTCTGTTGGAGAGAGTCCAAAGGAGGTCCAGGAAGATGAAAGACTGAAACAGCTTTCCTATGAAGACAGACTGAGAGAGTTGAGGTTTTCCAGCCTGGAGAAAAGAAGGCTTCAGGAAGACCTTACAAGGGAGCCCGCAAGAGAGTTGGAGAGGAACATTTTACAAGGCTATGTTGTGATAAGAAAAGGGGTAATGGCTTTAAACTGAAAACCAGTAGGTTTAGAGTAGATATAAGGAAGAAATTCTTCACTATGAGGGTGATGAGACATTGAGACAGGTTACCCAGAGAAGTTGTGGATGTCTCATCCTTGCAAATGTTCAAGGTCAATGTTGATAAGACTTTGAACAGACAGATTGTAAAAATGCCCCTGACCATGGCATGGGGGCTGAACTCAAAGATATTTAAGATCCCTTCCAAACCAAACAATTTTATGAGTCTATGCTTCTCTACTCTTGTAGGATAAAATATTATCCTTCTGAAAAATCCCATATGATGAATTAACTGCCATTTGGCATAACTTTAAACAGAATTGGTGACAGTACCATTACCACTAGTATTTTGTTTCTCTTGGATTTCAAAATGCTTCACTGAGGGAGACAGTGCTGTTTTACAGATAGGGAAACTGAGGTACAGAGAAGGAAGTGATCAGGCTAAATTTGGAACTCTTAAATTTTAAATAATCTATATAGTCTTTTATATATATATATAAAATACTTTTTTTAGTATTTTCCTCACAAATATTTTTTCTCACCTTTAAAGGGAGAAGAGTTAGAGAAAAATCCTAACACAAGGCAGATTACTGCAGCTTGGGTTTAGTGTGATTAAATTATTTCAAAAATATAAAAATTCAACTGGGGTTAAATTTAATTCAAGTAAACAAAAACAGCTTGTACATCACATACAGTATTTTGGTCTAAAATGCTAGATTTAGCTTTCATGTAGTCATAAGTTTCATTGCTGGGGAGTTAGATTATCTAAATTGATTTTTGCCCACAGCAGTCATGACTGCAAATCAGCTCTAACCAGACCTGACCAAAAATTATTCTTATCAAATTTCTCTAAGTGAAGAATTATAACTTTGATAGCCTCAGCTCTAATTCCTAGAAAAGGCTGTTACTATCAGGAAACCTGCACTCATTTAGTGTACATTACTGAATAGGACTTGTCAAGAGGCCAAATGCTTGGGGAGCAGCTCCTGTGATACAGAGGCTGTGATCCGAGATAAAGCACCAGAGCTCAGCAGAGCAGACTCCTGCCTGCAGCTCTCTCCTCTTTTCTAGTGCCTTCTGCAAAGAATGCTTCAACAGGGCAGGAGATGCTGGGGGACAAATCTTGTGTCATATTCCATGTTAGTCACAACCAGGTTTTGAAGGCTTGATACTATTTCTGCTCCAGCAGAAGGGGTGAGAGGATCTCTTTCTCCTGGCTGAGGGAAAGAAAAGGAAGATAAGATACATCAGCAATAGGATCAGAAGGCAGCTTGTGCTCTTTTAGAAGGTTTAATATTTTTCAGATACGTTGAATGACTGCTCACAACTCCAACTGAAATCACAGGACATGCACCCCTGAGAAATCAGCCCTTTCTCTGCCCTTGCAGTTGCATGCACTGCATATTTGACCTCTCCAGCTGAAAAAGCTTAACACTTTTATTTGAAATAAGTTTCAGTTCTACCATCCTCTATACTGAGGAATATCTCAGTAAGAGATTACAAAAAAAACCCCCCTCAATTCACTTTTAAGGTTGCCTCATGCCTTTCCAAGAGATTGAAGTTGACAATAGAAACTCAGGAAATTAATCAGAGTACAGACTGTGCTTCTCTAGAGCTGGCACTAGGCACAGAGGGTTTCCCAGGTACAAGAATGCAGTCAGTGTCTTAGCTATCACTGTGCTGGGGATTGATTAGCTGATTCAGCTTGTCAGGGATATGATTGTAATCCGAATAGATCTGTGAATATTTTCAGAGAATGAGGCAGAGCTGCAATTATTCTGCAGTTGGCATATAGAGTCCCTGTTCTTGGATTTTGGTGTAAGCCAGTGGAGGCACAGGTGAGATCAAGTCTGTGCAGTTGCAGGAGATATGCGGAGGTGTGAAAGCTGTGTGAGTACTCACACAGCAGGGCTCTCTCCTCTGCTAAGGGAAGACAAGAGAGCATGTTCTGAGGATAACAGTTCCTGGTCAGAAGCATTGAAATATGTTACAAAAGCACAGCAATACATAGAAATCTCTGAGCTGGACAGGACAGCCTGCAAAAATGACCACAGTGCTTGAAAACATCTTAGTTGTTTATTTCCAGCAAAAAGTTCAGTGTTTGGCTGCAGAGCAAATGAAAATGGATACCAATCTAGAAGACCTTTTACTTTAGCAAAGTACTAGCTTTGAGGTGATGCTGCATGCTCTTCACAAATGGGCTGCAAGGCTGTAAGTTGGGACATGTTGAGTAGTGACTCAGATCCAGCCAGAGAAGGATTTCACCAACAACTGCCTTCCCTGTGCTGCCCAGCTTCCAAACCCAAGTCACTGTGGACATCTTTCTGTTAGGAGCCTGGCATTACACAGCAAAGGCAGTTCTGCCTCAGTGGAGTAATTTGCAAAGAAGGTTTCAGTTGCTGAGAAGGATTAAAGTTTTGCTAAAAGGCCTGCTGTGTCTTTGGATATGAAACTAATATTAAAGACAAACAGATACTGTCAAACCTCTGGATTTCAAGGATTAGTTCACTTTTAATAGTAGTTTCTGTGTGTAACAGCTGTGAGACAAGTACATGGGCTTCGAGGTTTCTCTTCAAGTTTAGCAAACAAGGGCTTTCTCAGGATATTTTTTTCTTTTTTTTTCAGTGAACATGAGCACAAATCTGAGAGGTTAATAATATGAAAATTAAAAGTAAAATAGCAGAGAGAGAGGAAAAATGCTGTTCAAAAATGTCATAGTCTAATAGTAATTCAGAATCTAAAAATAATATTTGCAATAGCAAGCATTAGTGTTGCATGGTGTTTTTTCCTTATTTGTGATGGCAAGAGATAAGTGTGAGCTTAATTTCGATCTCTTTGTTGTTCCTGAATTTTTCCAATGTTTGTAATTCAATATTTAGGCTTTCTAGTCGATGGTGCTTTGGAAATCACACAAGACTGTTGACAGCAGTTTAGATCTCAGTCTTCAAGGTGCAGGATCCTGCCAACTCCCTTTGGCTGCTGCAGAATTTGAAACTGTGCATCCAGGCCACCTGGGAGGAGTTCATCTGTGTAACATTACTGCAACATGGTTTCCCTATGCCTTTATATAGTATTTGGATACAATAAAAACAGCATTTTTGAAAAAAATGGAAAGGTATTTTGGAAACATTACAAATTCTGACATGAAGCTACTGATACCCTCAGTGTTTTTACATGAGATAATTATTCCCTGGCTACACCTGGAAATGTTTGAAACCCTAAGATCACTAGTACAACAATTCATGAAATTGAAAGTTAATTTCACATAAGCCCTTGGATTTCAGTATTGATTATTTAAATGAGTAATCCAAGAAAAGTAAAAAAGGGCAAAAAAATCCATCATGTTAATTTAGGCCCTGATTCACACACTCTGACATCCATAGGGAAACTCTAGTTTTTTGAAACAGAAAGTAAGATCTCTGTTTCCTTAACAAAAGGTACATGCTTTCAATACCACTTCATTGAATACTAAAGGAGTTGAGATGCCTGTACTAGATCAGCAGGTGGGACCAGTTTATCACTGTGTGGGTGTGACCAAAGCTGTGTATTCTGCACCCTTTATCATTTCCCATGAATTGTTAACAATGGACCATTTGCAGCAGCTGCCCAGGGCACACCCAAACCCTCAGGACATAAACTGGGTGTTAAAGCAGTCTGTGAGATAGGAGCTGTGATAATTCCCTTCCAGGAAGTCATTAGCACCTTCAAACCCAGTCTGAGGGGGAGTGTCTGCTAATAGGCCAGCAACAATTCCAAAAATACTGCATGACTCACAGAGTTAGATCACTCATTGTAGAAATCCCTGCCTTGGGGGAGGTACTGGGCATTCCCACCTGGACCTGAGGGTATATAATCTTGGGGTGTAAAGACCTCTGAGACCACTGTGACTGTCATCTGTACCAACAGGTTTTTCCCTTCCTTTTATTTTGAACTCAGGGGAACCACATAGGGCTCAGCACAGGAGCTAATGAACACCATTCTGTTCGTGCCCCAGGATGCTGGGTTATACTACTGGGTTTTGTGGGTTAAAAACAAATTCTCGTTGTGTCACTGTATTTATTGTAATATTTTTATTAAATTGTAACTCTGACTTATGATCTCTCCTGAGCTGGGTTTATTTCTCCTGCCGGTTTACCCTTAAACCAGCACAATGGCTAACCTGGATTAAATGTTCCACTTCTACATGGCTGAAGTCAGATGAATGCCTGAGATATTTCATCTGTGAGAAATTAAATCTGAACTACACATAAGTGATTTAATGAATTGCCATGTTTGGCCCTTTAAATCAAGGCTAAATAGTAGCTTAAGCTTTCTGTTTTAATCTTGATGGAATGCTAGATATTATAAATTATTACTTTAAAGAAAATATGCTATTTTCATGCTGGAAGAGAAATTTTTCTTGGAGAAGTTCTTTTTTTTTTTTTTAAGAATGAAAACACTTTTCTTATGAACATTCTCTATATATGTTGAATGACAATTGTTTTGGTCTAATACCAGTAAACTATATGTCTCCCAAATTCACCTCTACCTTCTTTTCAGTCAAAGTAATAGAATCTTTTCATTTATATGCCTGGGAGGTAATTTGTACCTTCAAACCATTCAACAATAGAAACAAAGTGTGAAGGTTTGTTTCCTGTAGCTTGAAAGTAATAATGCCATTCAAAATCGGAATTAGAAGAGCAGAAATAATGACCTTGTTTTCTAGTCATGGTTGACTAAATTTTTGAGAGATATTCATCTCAGGAAACTAAAATCTGGTTCCTGTTACAAAAAATAGCACTAAGAATTGATTCCATTTTAACACCCTGAAAATAGAGCTTTTTGTATTTTATTCAGCATGTGCTCAGGAGGAACAGTATAGGACTGCGTTAAATAGCCACATAAATGCACTCAAATCTATCTTGCCAACTGAGACACTTGTCTTGTGATTTGCATTTTAGGTAGGCATTTTATTCTTTCTGTAATAGACAGGAATCTGGTGAAATACAGGAAAACAAGCATTCACACTCAAACTATTGACTACATTAGAAAACAACTCTTTAATAATTTGTTTATCTAGCCTCCCTGGTCTCCTATCTCATCCAGAAAATCTTCAAGGAAATGACTGAAAATAAGAAGGAAGCCAGAAACCATTGAACTCAAAGGCCTGGGATCAGTACCTGGCTTAAATCACTGCAGGAACCTATGAACTGCAGTGTTGGCTCTGACACCTACACCAGGAACTACTGTTAGTTTTCACATTGAACCTAATTGGAAACAGATTTATAGATGACAAAACAGTGTCTGCAATGCTCTTCAGAGGAACAGAAGAGAGTTGTATCAAGATTGCACCTTATGTTTTCAAAATTTTCATAGAGAGCACCTGCTCAAATAGTGATGCTTTCAGTTTGCCTTTCTGTAATGATGCATTTCTACTTTGTCAGACCAAACAACAAAGAGAGATCTTTGAATCTTAGCCGTGTTAAAGAGTATGGTTTTCATTTCTAGTTCAGCCGGTTCCCATCCATGTATGGTATGGCCTCTTCAGCCACTCAGTGCTTTCCCAGAAGGGAGGACTAAGAATCATAGAATACCTTGAGCTGGGAAGGTATCCGGAAGGATCATCAAGTCAAACTCCTGGTGCTGCAAAGGACAGCCTCAAGAATGACATCATGTGCCTGAGTGTTGTCCAATGCTTCTTGAACTGTGGCAGGCTTGGTGCTATGACCACTTCCCTGGGGAGACTTTCCAGTGCCCAGAGAAAGAACCTACCAGACAAGAACCCAAAAAGCAAAGGAAACAAAGGCATTCTTTGCAATGTCACTAGTGCTGGTTCACACCACTTTGCAGCACACAGGCAGGATAAATTGAATGTAATCACACTTGGCTGTAAACAGAAGTTATACTGATCCCAGATATTTTCTCTACTAATTTCTGATTTTATGATAAGCAACTATCAGAATCTGAATAAAACTCTATTGCCAGCTGTGGTGTCCAAAATATGCTATGAGATTTTATACAGTGATGTTGGAAACTTGCAGACAACAACTAAAGTATTTTCCACAAGGTGTTATTTTTAAATAGAGGAAATAATCATGACATTTAGATATTTTTCTTGTCAAAGCATTAATACAAAGAATGTAAAGGAAACATATGGAGCCTGTGACAGATAGCAGTTTTGATTTTTTTTTCTCCTCTATAAAGAGTTACTTTTAAGCTGTATCTAATGTAATTTTAGTGTGAATATGTTTTTGGAAATAAGAAAAGTAGGGTTTTTTTTAAATTTCACATTTCACACACCTGGTGCTTCATGTCTTTTTCTCCTGATTACAAACAGTGGATTTCACATGAGCACTATCATGTGGTATCTAGGAAAGGTTGAAAAAGATGAAGAAAGAAGGGAGAATGAAGAATTGATAAACATTTGCCATCTATTCTCTCCAGGGAACCAAGGCCAGATGAGCAACAGAAAAGTCATGAAGGCATAAATGAAGCTTATGTGGGAGATAAGTGTGTTAGGAAGTACAGATTTACACATCATGGTGAAAGAAAAAAACTTTGCATAAATGAACAGATTCCAAAGGCTGGGTGTCCTAAACTGTATCCTATATGACTAAGCATTGTGTTACCTGTGACAGTCAGAAAGAAAGTGTGTTGAATGACTCAGAAAAATCCTGAATTTCGAAGTAATGCTACCAAAAACTAATTTTTTTTTTATGGTATTTCCAGCATTTGTTCATTTAACAAATTAGAGAGGAAAGGCATACCTCTTTTGAGAGGAAGAATGAGGTATAGTTTAAAACTGTCACTCAAGGTACTGTTGCATTATAATGCAGACAGATGAGTGAGGAAAAGATGTCAAATATTTTCCAATCCACTTATTCTGGGGAGAGAAGGGGAAAATGCACTAGGCATTACTTGTAGGTAGTGTGGGAAATTACATGTATAGGGTGTGTCAATGCTAGGTAGGACATTCTGCTCTTCCTCAAGCTAAAGAAATTTTTGGTAACGTTTAGCTATTCATTAATTTTAAAAGGTGAACAATATTTTCTCATTATCTGAATTAAGGAGCTTCATAGGAGGGTGAGGATGCCATGCAGTGACAGGACAATATTGAAAACTAAGAGAAGTAGGATTAAACTAAAGAGTATGAAGTCAGGGGTGCAAACAGGAATTTTGGAAGGAGCACTAGCTTATGGTAATGAGACATGGTAGTCAAACATGTTTCCTCACAATAAATTATTTCTACTGGAGCTCACTAAAAGTAAACAAAGCCCTGGATATACTCAGTATAGACAATGCATACCCTCTTTCTTAGGGCATGCACTACAACAACATTCCTGTGGACAAATATATTCAAGCTTGAATTTCACCCATGCTGAGATTTCAGTTTCTCAGTGTCCTTATAACTCTGCTGGGGCTTCTTTAGACTTGACCATGTCAGAAACCAACATCCCAAACCATGTGCTAGATCCAAAAATGGTATATATAGCTATATTCACTGCTATTGTGTACAGCCCAAGCTGGCATTAGGCAGCAAAGACTATTTTTCAAGGAAGGGGATATACCGATGTTGCAGTTGATGTGTGACATAAATTATTCCTACCTGAAACAGTGGCAGTGGGTGATGATGTGAGGAAATTTTGTTTTGTTTTTTTTTTTTTTTTTTTTTTTTTTTTTTTTTTTTTTTTTTTTTTTTTTTGTCATTCCACCTTAGAAAATATTGCCCATAGGCTCTGAGCCTGGGAATACCATGTTGCCTTCAACTATATTTTTTTAAATATATTTTTAACTCTGTCAAGCTTCATATGAGTTAAAGAAATTTCACCTTTAACTTCATGGAATGGACTTACAATATGAGAAAACCTGAACCCTGTGCTCTAAGCAGTACAATTCCTGGAAGCCTGATCTTCTGCTGCCAGTACTTTCTGGGAATACTACACATGCTCTACTGACTTACATCATTTCAGATGGGAAAGACCTGCTGACAGTCTTGCTTTTCCCTCCAGGGCAGAAGTGTTTATGTTCAGCATATTGTCATAAAGGTGAAAGGGAATGCTAATGTCAGCCAGCTTGTCTCATATTTTGATGAACAAGAGATTTCATTCTGCATAACACATAGATTTCTTCAACTAGAGGAGAGCTTTAGGGAAACTTTGGATTTAAGTATTTCGTGTGAAAACAAAACTATCATACCTTCTAATAAAAGGGTGACAAGCAGACTAATTTCAGAAAAGAAATAAGGTTACTCTTTCCAATTACTTACTGATTAAGAACTGCAGGAGCCAGACTTTCAACTGAGAGCTTGAACTCAGTGTTTCAACCAGTTCTATATTCTGCAGATTGTGTGCATGATGCACCAGGAGGATCAAGGAAAGAATATGCCATTCAAGCATTGCTTTTTGGAATATATTAAAGTATGCTTTTCTGCAGGAAGCACTGTTACTCTCCCAGCAGCACCCAACAGCTGCAACAAGCACCACCTGGACTCTCCAGCACCTGAAATCTATGGTTATGGAGGAATCATAGCTGACTGACAGCTTTTGCTGTCAAGGTCCTCCCATGCCTCTAGCTCTCAGTTTATGCTCATGTTTATATTTTCTGACAGTTCTGCACAGTGAATAGGTACTGCAGGAGTTACACCTGCAGTCGTATAGGCTGTTAATAAGATCTTGGTCTGGAGTTGCATTTATTTTCCTCTGCATGGACCATCCAGCAAACAGGGAGTTTTTTAAATGTATAGGCTCCAGTGAGTTTTCAAATTTGCTAAATTCAGTTATTCTTTCTGCTTCTTCCCTTCCAGTAGCACTTTGTTGTTGTTGTTGTTGTTTTTCACTGTAAAATAAGCAGTCTTTTGAACTTCATGAAAAAAACCTGTTTTAAATGCACTGAAGAAATGAAAAAAAATCCCAAAAACTTCCTACTGACTCTTTGAAAATATCTTATGGGAAACATAACTCAGACATGTATATTGACAAAAAAATTCCTTTAGTGCCCAAATTAATCTCAGTCCTTAGAATCCAGGATATCACCAATAATAAAAATAATAGTAATAATAACAACAGGATTATTAATAAAAGTAGTATTGTTACTTCCACTCTATATAAACCATATTTTTTTTTCATTTTAGCTTGCTACAACCTGCTAACATTTTTGAAAACCTGATTTACATAGCACTGCCTTCCCATGAAAATAAATGGAGATTAATTTTGTACATAGGAGAAGAAAAAAAACATTAAGAGCTTAAGTAGTTTCAAATATCCATTACTGTTAAGTGACATTTGCTGTTGTTTTTTCCTGCAATCACAGTGAATGAAATTAGCCTCTGGCTATGTAGACTGGGTGAAAGCACAGAGTGCCTCAGAGACTATTCTGCTACAGCTCAGCACAACAGTTTATTATTATCCAGGAAAAGAAATGTCTTTGTTATTTTTTAATCTTAGTAATGATGAAATTTGCTATTGGAACTGTCCCCTCATTGCACAGACATTTTGTTTACCATTGTCAGAAGACAAATATCAGTGGCAGCATTTGTGGCTGAGTGGATTTAAAGGATACAGAAGTTTGCACCCAGCTGTTGTATTTAGTGTTAAAATATTAATTGTATCACTATGATTATGCAGATTTGATGATCAAATCTCAGCCTCATGTTTTTCTAAATGATCAACTGATATAAGTGCTTGTAGTTACCCAACCCTCAAGTAAGATCTAAATGGGATTTGAATCGTTCTTCTTCATGGTTAGCTATGTGTAAAAGAAAATGGAATTTACAGAAGTACAACTAATGGTATCGCAGAGTTGCATCCAGTACACAGCACTTTCCTATTAAAAGTAAAATAAAAAGGAGCTGTTCTTTTCAATATCTTGATGCTAAAGTGGTCTACATTGCATACAAATTGCTTCTGTAGGAATTAGGGAACTTGAGCTGTGACAGGTTGTGAGACACAACAAGACCTCTATGAGCTGCGCATTAATTGTGGCCTGAGATTTTAGGAGAGTTACTACATGTGTAACAATAGCATTCCTGAGATTCATTCTGGATTTGTGCTAGTTTGACCTGGAGAAAAGACTGATGTTATTAACTCTGGGTATTAGGACCAAATTAACCAGAGAAACTAGTCTATGTGGTTGAGATAGCTCTGGCAGACCTGTGAAGGATGGCTTCCCACAGGTGGGCAGATGGACCTCATATCTGCAGGGTTTATTCTCAAGTAGAAGGAAACAGAAACATCTGGTACTAAAAGTCAGTGAAAGACTGTGAAATTCCAAGTCTATAATGCATTAATCTATAAAAAAAAATCAGATGCAGAATTTGTTTAAAAATTTAAGTTTTCCTTTACAATTTAAAATGGTTATTTGCTGCCTCTGCAGCATGGCCAGGCAGGCACACAACACTGAAGATGGTGGTAGCATTTCCTCCGGAGAGCAGGGTTCTATGACTCCCCTTTCTTGTAGGACAGCTTTCTCTTCTCACCAACATGATTTTCCTCTTTGCCAGGTGAAATATAGCACATAGAAACAGCCTGATGCTGTGTTTCACAGTCTGCATTTCTCAAGACTTTCAAATCCCAACACTCTGTAAGATTGCTTTGACTGTGAGAGAGAGCAACCCCGTTTCACTTGTTTACAGACATTCACAGCACATGTTGTAATGGCCACCTCATATGTGTGATGTTTCTTACTAGTTGGATGCTTAGAAAAGGACCTTTTCTATTACTCTGTGGAAAAAAAGCCTTCTTATGTCCAGTGGTGCCGGCCTGGGCCTATGGCAACTGCAGCATTGTTGTTATATTGTCAGTCCTGCCACTGTACCTGTGTCTTATCTAAAGGTTATGTCTATTGCCCAAAGCATTATAAAGTAACCCTATGCACAAAAAATCAATAAAGCAGACATCCTCTTCTACCACCTACAAAGGCTTCTTAGCACATTTACTGACCTGGTAACCAGCAAGGACCAGATAACTTCTTGTGGCCCAGTCAATAACATCAGTCCCAGTGTTCAGAGACTATAAAATGTCAATAAAAATTATTCAATATTGACATGTCTATAGTCAATCATGCTATTTGTCTTTTAGTCAGATATATTGAGTACAACTCCTAATAAGCAGGAAATGACGAGTTTGGAGACTGTCAGGATCTAGTTGGGAATCAATAGTTAAGATTAAGCTTCATAAGCTGTAGCAAAGTTAAAATTGTGATTCTTAAATTTGATTTAAGTATATAGCTAATGATCTACAGTGAGTTTTCCTCCTTGTAGCAATTGCAAAAATCTGTTATTCTCTTCTAAACAAAGCTGTGAAATTATAGATCTTAAATACAGGTCTTAATATATTTTCATTTATCAGATATTGAATTATCTTTTGAATCTGCTATGTCTGCATGTTTTAAACTTTGATTAATCAATTTCACTAATGGAGCAAAACATCCATACCAGTGAACTGTTTATTGTAGGATAATATTGCTTTGCCTGAGAGTCTTGTATTTCTGCACAAAACTGAAATGGCCACTGAGCAAAAGAACTGCCATATCTTGCCAGTAAATTTGATATCGCAAAGGTGTTGCTATTCTCATTCTGCAGTTGAATTAGCAGAGCAAAGAGCAGTGAAGCAGAGAGGAAAAAGCATTTGCTTGATGGGGTTCACAAGTGACACGTTTTCTTCGTCCTCTAAATTGCCTGTCAAATTAAAGAGCAAGTCTGAAAACTTCTGTAATTATCTAAACTATTAACTCTAACAAAGATTTACATGTCTTTCCTACAGTGCTAAAGAAGGGCATTTTCAAATCATTAGGCTTAAAACATTCTGAGAGATGCAGTTAACAACATCCCAGAGCTAGACAGTTACAAACCATTCTAATAAAAATTTCAAGCAGAAGCCTAAGATTGACTTCTAAGTGTTGCACTCTGTATATACTGAACTATTCTGGTTGAACTCTTTAAAACCATCACCACTCCTCCTACACTCCCTCATCATATTAAACTGATGGTACATCAAAGCAAAAATCTTTCTCAGTGTAGCCTTTTTTTCCCCATGACATGTGTGTTATACTTAATGTGTATTAAGATATTGATTAGTCAAGCACAAAAGTGTTATATATGGAATTAATATCAACTAAAGGTTTGAAGATATCAGAAGCTGACGGTGGTCCCTTTTGTCTTTCAGTGAGCATAAATACTCTTAAAATAATTTTTAATGTAATTCCCTTCCTATAGCTAGAACATAAATGCATTTATTAATTCTATATCTTTTTGGTGGTTACATCTGAAACTGTAGAACAAAACATGATTTCTGCAGTAAAGTTAATTGGTAATATGAGGCTGGGATTTTGTGCAACTTTCAATTTTTCTCAGACTCAGTTTCTTTTACCTTTGCCTTTTTAAATTCATATTATTCAAGTGTTTAATTAAATTATTTACTTGCTGCAACAGAATCTGAACTTCACAGATTTTGGAAAGTGCTTTAAAAAACAGCAAAAATTTATGGCCAGTAAAATGCCTCATTGAAAGAAAAACTTGCAGATGTCGCAATCATGAAGAATTATTCATGAAATTACTGGAATAGTTTTCAGTATCAGTAAAGTAAATGTGGGGAAAATTTATTAATAACTCAATTACAATACAATGGAAAAATCTTGGAAATTACACAATCAAGTTAAATGTAAACTTTTTACTATTTTATTGAAAAAAAAACATATTCACTGCATTGAAAGTTTAAGACATGGCATTATTAATCTACATATACAAATCACAGTTTTGGAGATAGGTCCATTTCATTAATGCAATATTTTCACTGAAACAATTCTGTGGCAGACTCTTTGCATCAAGATAGATGGGAATTTTGAGTCAGAATTTCATTAACTTTTTTTCCTAGCAACAAAAGTAACAAATATTCCTGATTAAAATTAATGATGATCTATTTAGCAAGTGAAGGTTACCTAATTGCAACTTCAGTTTAAACAATGCCTGAATTGCCTAATCAAAAATTTTATGCCTCTTGTTTAAAAGGCAATGGCTTATAAATTGCTCATTTACCACTTTGATTGCTCTTCTAATAGTTCGGTAAATTACTGAAGCTCAGAATGCATCAAGTGCACGGCATATGTAGCTGAGCCTTCCTTTGCTTTTGAAGCACATACGGAATCATTTTTGCTATGAAGAAATTGAAGTGTTTTACAAACAATGACATCTCCATGGTTATGCAGGTAACTGCCTTGGTCTTGCTAATGTAAATATACAAACCATGTTATTTCAAAGCATGTACATGGCATTTTGAGGTCACTAAAAAGCTCGGAACAAAAATAATGGGAGGAAGCATGCTTTGGGTCTTTGCTCAGAGCACATGCTTCTGCTATACCATTTAACTTTAAATCCCATCAAATATGTTTAAATAATGCATATCTAGAAATACAGCAGCCCTGGCTGCTAAAACATTAATTTCATTTTACTGCTACTCTCTGGATGCTTGTTGAACCCTGTAATTCTTTCTATTCCTCTGAGAGAGGAGAGAATGTAGGAAAGAAGTCATACAGGAAAACGAAGGAGAAATAAAAAGTAAGATAAAAATCAAATCAGATTAGGTAAAACATTCTAATGCTGAAAAATGATAGAATTTAGTGGCCAGCTTGAACCATTCTTTACCAATAATCAATTACACATATTCCTTTTTAGAATTCCCTGGAAGTTTTAAAAACACTGTACTGCAGTTTTAAAAGTATACTATAACCAAGTCCTTTTCCAAGGATTTCATTGATTGACTTGTTTTTCTAACAATAGTATCCAGTTAAAAAAGTGTATACTAAGTGGCTTCCTATCAGAGCATCCTCTCCATTTTATTCTTCATCATTTGTGCCTGTGATATTTTATCTAGTGATATGCGTGTTTACTTAAATCTGCTGGAATGAAGTTGCCCTTGTCGGTAGCTGTAATTTGACTGATTAACAAGGAAGGATATTTCTACCAATAAATGAAGCTCTGAAGAGCCAAAGCAAGAGTTGCAGATTCCTCTGTCAGCTTTACTGGATTTCACTGAGCATACATAACACGACTTTCTAGTATATCTTTTTAGTATTCCAGTGAGGTTTATATATAATATGACTGTATAGCACATATTCTTTTAAGTAATGATGTTATGCATAGGTATTCATATAATCTGCAATGACCTGCTCCATGCCAATAAATACTCTACCTTCAAATGTTATTAATGATGAATTTTATATTTTAGAAAACAATACAATACTAATGTCACTTCTAATACACATTTTCAATGAATGCTATTTGTCTCTTTCACGTTCACTCAGTTATTGTGCTGAGAAACACGGATGAATTTGGAGAACATCCAGCTCTGTATTTCAAATTCATCTGAATACCAAAGGGGAACACATAGTCTGCTCTCACTCGCTACACCGAGACTTGTAACACATTGTGCTGGTTTAAAGGTAAACCAGAAGGAGAAGCAAACCCAACTCAAGAGAGATTACAAGTCAGAGTTAAAATGTACTAAAAAGATCACAATGAATACAATGATACAGAGAAAAAAATGGTTTTAACCCACAAAAAACAGATGTAGAACCCAGCACCCTGGGACACCAACAGAAAGGTGTTAGTCAGCCCCTGTGCTGAGCCCCACGTGGTCCTCCTGAGTGCAAAGTAAAAGGAAAGGAAAAGCTGTTGGTGAGGATGATGGTCACAGTCAGGTCAAGAGTGGCAGTTGCAGTCCTTGAGGTTCTGGTCCTCCTCTGGATACGATGAGTGGTTCCAGAAGTTCCAAACCCCAATGATTATATATGCTCAGGTTTAGGTGGAAATGCCTAGTATCTCCCTTAGAGTCAGGAGTTTCACAATGGGTGATTTAACCCTGTGAGCTACGGGATATTTTTGAAATCTTTGATGGTCTAAGTTGTTGCAACTGCCTGTTGTGCCAGTTCCTAATAGCCCACTAGCAGACATGGCCCCTCAGGCTGGGTGTGAAGGTGCTAATGCATCCCCAGAGGGGAGTTACTACAGCTGAGTCATTGGTGTGAAGACATAAACATTCCTGTGCCTCATAGGCTCCTTTAACACCCAGCTTGTAGCCTGAGGTGTCAGGTGTGCCCTGGGCAGCTGCTACAAATGGTCCATTATTAACAGTTCATCAAAAATGGCATAGAGGGTGTAGAATTCACAGTTTTGGTTACACCCACATAGTGAGAAACTTGTCCTTGGATGTTGTAACTAGGACACACATGTCTTCAAAGACAATCTCTGAATTGAGCCACTGTGATAGATCTGGGACTACCATGTCTGATTTCACCATCATTCTCATGCCTAAAACTTTTGTTTGAAATTTCTAGATGCAGACATTAGCTTTAGATATATCCACAAAGGATCATTCTCTCAACCATGACAGCTAGGTACAGTTTTCACTACCTTTTCACTCCGGAATACTGCTGTCTGTGACCTCTTGGCTGTTCACAGACACCCGAGAGTGTTAAGCTAATGAAATGTTCCTCCTGATTCAACAGCCCGTTCCCATTCTCTTTGTTGAAAGGGAATAGTGAGGATGGATTTGGACAGGTGGATGGATCCAATCTATTTTTACACACTTTATCAGCTCTGGAATCATAGGTTTTGCAACCAGGCATTGTTGTTAGCCTACCAACATTCAACTAACTTGGTCTAGTTAACTCAAGTAAAGGCAAATTACTTTGATCAAGTTACAGCATCAGAGTCAGTGGATCTGGAAATTAAGCAACTGGGAGGCCAAGAGCCCAGGCAGAGCAAGACTGACAGTGTACAAAGGCAGAGCCAGAGGGAAGATGCTAAGGGGGCCCTGACTCCTAATTTTCCCTGCATGTGGCTCTCATAGTATGGTGCAATGATCTGAAGTGTCAGTTTGCTCAGACTGGGGCAGGAATCTACTTGCATAAATGTCCAGACCCCAGTGCTGGAGCTGAGGCATTCTTGAAGAGTGAACTCTGAATCTCAAAAGCACAAACTCATGAATATCTGTTTCTACATTGCTGATCCACTTGTGAAGTGCTTTCCTAACTGTCACATTAGCAGGAAATGGTAGTAGGGCTGAAGACGATACTCACATTTTCGTATGGTTCAACATGTATATAGTTTGTGCTGACCTGAAGATGTTGGAGATATATATCTTAAAATCCCAATGAAGAAGCAGAGAAAGATCAGATTCCTTTAATTTTTCTTCATGACGCTTTAAGTCCCAACATAAATAAATGTCCTCCAAAATCAACCTCCTAAAGAAGGGTGTATGAGACTATTCTGACTGCATATGTATGTGGTCTTGGAATTTTAAAATTTGTTTGATTAATCCATTTGTACTTTGCTACAAAAGGCAGCTGCTAGCACTTCATGGAGTTCTATGTTTTGCCTACTGTTGGTAATTTGGACAAAAGGTTCTTCAATGGAGAACTTTAATAATTATAATTGTGTCCTCAGAGAAATTATGGACACTATTCGTGTTTAGTATATCTAAAAACCTTTTAAAATGTGCTTTATAGTATCACAAAGAAATCCACTTGGAGAACATATGACACTTTTTACCATGTATAGTGATTTATAGCATAGCTGAATGAAAAATAAAAATATGCAAGGGGCATACTATGGTATAAGTAAGAAATTAGTCTAAGATTTGCATTTAGAGAATGAAGCTGATAGATGTAAAGAGGTAAAGATGATGAAGATTACTGGTGAGGAAGTAAGAATTGACTTTTTCATATAGGATATGAAAGATAATGAGGTGATTTGAAGTGTATCAGTATACACTATAAAAGTGTACATGCAGAGGCTATGGAAATTTAAGTTTAAATATCCTACAAATAGGATTAGAATTTGCTCCCTGGCTTGAATCTTGGAAAATAACATGGAATAGCAATAATCATTTTTTAATTGTCAAATTTCACACACCTGAAGTAGCTTTAGAAAATAAAATTGAGAGCTAGAGAATTGAGTGCCTCAAGATATCACTTTAATGCTGACCTCTGAATACTAGTCATATTGAATCTCAGGTCCTGGTCTATTCTCTGAAAGAAGCTTACTTTCTATGCAACTTAGAGGCAATAAGCACTACAGTCTGAGACTATCTGAATGACCTTCTCAAGGATGCCTGGACTTTCAAATGAATTTGGTGAACTGGAATGGAAATCTTGAATGTTTTCTTTCATTTCCTAGTGAAACTAAAGAAATTTTCCAACTATGAGCTTTACTTGCAGATTTTATATTAGCTGAAAATGAAAAAAAGGCTAAATCTCCACATCCAGAAGCAGAAACAAATACTCTTTTTGAAGAGAGTGATTTGGGGTTTTGCATTATATTTTTTCTTACACTCTCCAAGCTTAACATTTTATTCTCTGAAGTTTAACCTCTATGTGTGTTAATTAGCTGAAAAGAGAGAGAGAACACACATTTAATTACTGTTTGCTGTGGCTCTTTTCTCATTTGGTGGATTCCTGGATATTATCCAGAAATATGAGGTCAGACAATAATCTTGATGATGCAAAAAAATGACCCCTAACTTACAGCTGCTGAACATCTCTATCTCTCTGCTGGCAACAACCTCCCACTAATAATCCTCAACACTGTACAGAATATGGGCTTTATTTCTGGCAGTGCCAATCTCCATCCCTATTTCTGCTCTCGGGTTTCCTCCTTAAAAGACAGAGGATGACAGTATCCTTGTTTCATCCCAGGTATATATGCATATGAAGTGTGGTTTCTGGCACATATAGCATGCATATTACAATATATTCCATCTTTACATACTTATATGCAATTATATAAAAGACAATTAAATAGCAAAAGACAATTAAAATTATGTGTGTAAACCAGATCCAAAGTAAGACTATGGCTTGACTGCAAAATCAAGTCCTCCCAAAAATCTCTAACTTTCATGAGTCAGGCTTGAGCATGTTCCTTAAGGGTTTATCACAAATGCAGCAACAGTGTCATAGTGATATGGGTAATTTTCTCAAGCTTCTTAGTTTTGTTTTGTTTGCATTTATCATAGAAGCTCTGAGTAATTAGGAAAAAAAAAAAAAAAAAAAGAGAGAGAGAGAAAGAGGCATGTTCAGTTTCATTCCATTGACGGCTTACTTAGGAAAGCCTTACATACTCCAGGGGAACCTTATGGAGCCATGATGTGATGTTCTTTTCTTGACTACAGCTTTTCTCATAGCACTTTCTTCCCCTTTCCAGGTTTGTCTGGCTATCAGAAAACACAGATGTAGCTATTGATGCTATCAAGGAGTTAATACCAAGGGCAGGGCTATTGAGCATAGGATGGAGGTCACCACAACTCTAGCTTTAAGAGTTATTTTGGATATACTCTAGGAGGAAAAGAGATTGTCTGAATATTTGACTTTTGGCTGCATCATGTGAAAGACTTCCTTGAGACTATAACTGTACTACCTTTTATATTCAAGCAAACATTACATATTACATTATGCCCCATGGAAGGCCCCAAGGTGAGAATTTCTCCTAATACATCTGAGTGGAGGTTACCCTTAACACTATTTCTAGGGCTCAGCCTTCATTCCATTATTAAAGCAGTAATAAGTTCCCTGCTCTTGAACTAGAAAATCAACTTGGGAATTTTTCGCTAGGCCTGTAATACTGCAACCCCTTTAGAGTATTCCTTTCTGATAAAAGACATTTGTGAAGATCATGATTATGAATGACTGCTTACAATTACAGAATTCAAACCCCAGCATTAGGTTGTTCGAAAAACCACCAGGTTTCCACCACTCTCTGCATAATTTAAAAGTTTCAGTTATGTGCTACAGGACAGAATTTTCTGAATTAAAAGGCCAACAAGAATAGCAGTACCTCGCGATGTTAAAAAAAAAAAATCAATAATTAACTTCCCACCTTGTGAGAAATGCTCTGTTTGTGCATTTTTCCCCCCTTTGTTTTGTTTTCCAAGTTAGTTGATGTTATAAAGTTGATTAGTTTGCTTGCTTGATTTTGTGAAGATAAGAAATAATAAACTGAAAACAAACAAGCAAAACTCAAGCAGAAAAGATGCAACAGGCAATAATAATTTACAGCATTCTTCCTATTCTGATGTCAAGAACAAGTATACGTCAAAAATAATAGACAAGATTTGCTTTTCTTGCCAGACACAGTCACATACCCAGGCATCACAGAGACTTTCTGCTTGTTCTCACAGTTCATATGGTCCTGCAGAGAAACAAGTATCCACCTATTCAAAGTGCATTCATGGTAAGTCAAACCTTTTAGACTGTCAGACCTTGTTATCACTACATTATAATTAATTTTACAGTGTCTCATCTCTCAGAAGAGTCAGAACACATGCACATACTCTCAGCCCTTCAAGGAGGTACAGCAGAGCTGCCAGATAAAGTCAGGAGTCCCTCCTGGATGTGACACCCCAGGCAGATGGCGAAGAGGCTGCGCCAACATACACTTCTCTAGATCACACTGCCCCCCAGTGCTTTCAGTAGTGTTAAAATATCTTCCCATTTTTACCACTGAGGGGAAAATTACTCACTCAAACAGTTAGTCAGAGGACAACATTTTTTGTCTATAAAACCTGGATCTATATCATGCACAGTTTAGACTAAAGTAAAGCAAAGTTTTGCAAGCTGTAAACATAGCACATTGATGCAGAAAATAGCCAGCAAAACTTAAAGTATGTTGCATGTGCCTTATCACATTCTGAAGCCCTCCACTCATACTTACTGCTTTGTTCAGAGACTCCCTGGAGAATTAGGTTTGAGGGAGAGAGAGGAAAATGAGGAAATGAGATTAGGAGTGGGAAACTGGCAACATGAATTTCAATTTCCTTTTTCTATTGGGATAAGTGAAGAATTTGGGACAGATCCCACACCTATCGAGGCCAGTGACAAAACGTCCATTGACTTTAAGGAGAATATGGCTGATTTGCTTTGGTTTTATTGTTTTCTATGTTCTAATTTCATCTTGTGGCTAGCTTGAAACTTTGGGGTTAGTTGCAACTCTTGATAATAGCTTTCACAGTATTTCTTTAATACAGAGAAATCTCCCATCCTATAATCTTATAAGACTCAGATTGACTCAAACTGCATGCAGTCTGAATCAAAGCCCATTCTCAGGAATCAGGCTGTAGTATGTTTCTATGGCATATTCCTTCCTTCTGTTTTCAAACTGCTTAATTAAGAGGAAAAGGATTTTAAGAGGTGATCTAGGACAACTGTAGCAATTGCTACCTTAACACTTATTGGTTCCAGGAACAGTTCCAAGACTAATGGTAATGGGTTTCTGCTTGAGCTGAATTCAAAGGGATAAACATCATGATGAACTAGATCGGGTCAGAATCTGGGGAAAACATCATAGAGAAATCAGCCTAATTGTGTAGACAAAGAAAATTAGACAAACAAGTCTGTCCTGGTTGTTGGGAGGAAGCCAGGAGCTTTTCTGGCAGCCAGGTAAATCATATAAAACCTCATTTATTTCAGTACTAAATTTAATATGAAAGCAGAATTTTACTCACCATTTTAAATACTCTTCCTAGAGTTATCTAAGTGTATGGATAGACATATAGTGATATAGAGGGACTGAGAGACAAAAAGATAGAGAAAAAGAAGCTATTTTGACATTGCTGTTGAGAATCAGTTACAGAAAGTTAAAGATGCTTATATAAGTTCAGTTTTGAAAAATCTGCTTGAATTCATGGGCCCTCCATACCCCTTCTCACTTTACTTTTTCTTTGTTTGTTTTTACTTGTGACACTAGCAAGTCTTACAGCTTTTATATGATTTTTAAACACAATTCTGAGAGAAAGTGGCTTTATGTGAACATACTCTTAATGTTAGTCCTTATATTTTTTCTTAGTGGTCTGTTTTGAACTTGTTATTTATAAAGGCAGTCACTAATTTTCACCAAATTCAACAGATTGTTCTGAAAATAGGTGAAAAGAAACTACTAATGTGTTCTTCATCTTTACCTCACACTTATTAAACATGAGACACTGCTATGAGCCTCAGGGCATGAAAGCCTAGCAAGCTAGGTTTCTGTTGCTTTGGGGCTGGTGGAGTTACTCTGTGCAGTACTATGCAGTAATATTGAGCTTGAAATGAAAAATGCAATCCCAAGTCTTGGCAAAATAGTACAAGTTAAACTAACCAGCAGTTACACGTTCTTTCATCATTTAATCCTTATGTCTAAACTACTGGTGACACAGCTGAAGGATGTCAAGCAATGACATTCATCCCTTCACATTCCAAAAGAAATATCATAACTCTTTCCTGAGTGTTGACTTGCTATAAAAGTTCCTCTGATGAGCACTCTAGTTTTGTAGCATAGGGTTTATTTATATGCATTTGAATAACTGAGAGATGGGAACTATCAGAATACAGCTAGACCCTATTTTAGTAAAATTTTTACATACAGGTAGTCAAACTTTTACAGGATTTTCAATTGTTCATCTGGTATTGTACTTTTACCCATGTGGATACCAGATTTGAAGGAGGACACAATAGAAGTATGTCTAAGAAGCAGGTTTACTTAAAGGTTTGCATCAAGAGAATGAACATTAGCTTCTCTGACATATGGGGGAACTCAGACACATATCTAGGCTATGTTTTTGCTTATTCTGGCTTTCTTCAGCAGTACATTTGTGCACAGCAGCAGCACAGGTCTATAAGTGATTCTGTGTTTGTTATTTTGGCCTAAATAGATTATTGTTTCCTTGGATAAGATATTCGATTTTTCAAAGGGATAGAATAAAATTCCACTGGCAAAACACATTTAACACATGCTCTCCTTGAGCACCTATAGCTTATGGGGAGTGTCTGTGAGTCACTGGTACCAAATGAGCCCTTCAGGCAATCAGCAGAGCCACAAGGCTAGTACTATCCTCCAGTGAACAGTAATCACTGCTCCACTCTCTGGTGAATGAAACCAGGAAAAAGATAAACAACTCAGGTTCTGAAATGCAGAAATGGATTAAGCAAGAGAAC
>JAWWEV010000115.1:46269132-46295027 GCA_035583235.1 Hafferia zeledoni | reverse complement strand
ACTCTCTGGTGAATGAAACCAGGAAAAAGATAAACAACTCAGGTTCTGAAATGCAGAAATGGATTAAGCAAGAGAACAAATCTTCTGCTTCATGAAGGCAAGTAATGCTGGCAACTGAGAACAAGTCACAAGGAGAAGGGAGAGAAGGAGGAGCAAACAACACAAACAAGATTGACATTGGAAAGAGAGAAATTACCCTATTTGTCAAATAAAAATAATAAAATAATAAGAATGAAAAGAAGCAGATCTAATCCTGTAAACAAAATGAGGAAGTAATAAATGAGTAATAAAGTCAGCTACAAAGAGCCAATTGTGTCTTCTGTTCTGATCTGGTGCCTTAAAGCTTTCCAGGAAAGTATTCAACATTTTCTTGTGAAAGCACCTAACAGTTGAGTCAGGATAATTTATTTACAGGTTATGGTGTTATTTGTAAGAGGAGTCTCAGAAAAGACTTGGAATTTCCATTACTCAAAGTGAAATATAGAGAACATTCTCTATTTAATTCTTATGTGTGTTAAAAAGGAGAAGATTTGGACCAGGAAGATGGAAATGCCTGTGTTAAAAACACGTATCTGACTTATTTCTACTGATTCTTTAAATCATGGTATTTGACTTAAATTTATTTTCATCAATGTCATCTGATTAAAACCAGCAATTCCACAACAGCCTTAAAGATGTGTGAATTGATGTCCAAATAATTTCAAGGTCTGATTTTACCACTTGTACTGGTGTTGAAAATTCTACAATCCACAGATGATTTAACTGGACCTACTAAACTGCTGAGAGGTGAGAAATATAATGCTGTAAGAATAACACTAGTGAAAACTTTATTGAAATGGCATGGGAAAAATATATAATTGGGAAAAGGAAACCAGACTCTTAATTCCCTTTTTCTGACCACAAACACAAGCCAATATGCCCTGAATGCAATTCAACATTTTCTTCTAAATTAATCTCTTCCGAGGTTAATTTATTTCATCCTTTGGGGCACTGTCGAAGCAAATTGCAGTGCTTTGCATTTTAGCCTAGTCATTCTGGCACTTTTTTTTTGTCCAATAAATTGCACTTAAACAAATTAGCATATTTCCTTACAAAGAGCTTCTCAAAGTTTTAGTTGCAAATAATTTTTGCCTTCTCAAAGAAGTCTTGCCACCATATTCATTCCACTTTCCCTCTACTCTTGTGGATGCTGGATGCTCAGATGAAATTGTATTCACTCAATTATCACATAGTCTGACTACACATAAAATCCTATTATCATCAAAGGATATCAGATTGCAGCAGGGCAATGGCAGATAAAATATTAAGCCTCTGAAAAGATAATGAGTTTATAAAGGCAGGTGACATAATCCTATTACCTAACTCCACACGAAATTCTTGTACTTGATGTTCTCTTTGTAGCATTCTTTTTCTTATGAAGTCTCAAGTAAGCTGTGTTAAGAGAGCCATTACTCGGACTCATGCTAACTGGCTAAGCTTTGACTACTTTCTGTAGTTCATAAGATGCTCCTCTAAATAAAACAAGATGATGACAAGCTAATTTTATTCATTGCCTTCAGATAACAAATGACAGACATTTGTCTGCTGGTCAATAGTTTTTGATGGTGAATATTGGTTGTACATTCTATTTATTTCAATCTGTGAGGTGTAGGATACAGTATAAACATATTTAGCTTGAACTACCACAGCTGCTGCTTTTTACCTGCAGGGATACTTTCAGTGTGGGTAGCACATGAAAAAGGTCCTTCCAGAATTCCAGTAGCTGTGGAACCAAGCTGCTTGGGATGGGCTGTGGATGACACAGAGTCTGTAGTACACTTGCAGGAACATGTTCTGCTGATCTTTGGAGTTCTGAACTTGAAACTCCTGTCAACTTGTACAAGTGTATTCTAGCTGAGTCCTTATCATGATGGAAACCTTTTAGTAACTCTTAGTAGAAATAAATCAAAAACATTTCAAAATCTTCTGGAATTGAAAATATTTAGGATTAATCTCTTTGCATCCCAGATCATAGGACTTTTCAGTTCTTCAGCCTTGAATCTCCCCTTTCTGATTCAGAGCACAACTTTACCCAAGTAGAAACAGTTTGTTCCAAGCCCCCACGGGAGGCTGTAATACCTATCTGAAAACAGCAGTAAAAGCAAAAGCAGCTAGCTGTTATTGTGCTCCATGACCATGCTTCTTGTATGGCCTGTTCCATTGTGAACATGGTCTTAGCTTTTCTATAAAAAGTACAGCTTAATACTAAACTAGGCAATAGTAGTCTGAAATTATATATGGTTTTGTGCCAGAAAAGAGAGGAAAATGATAATCAATGGACTATTTTGGCCACATGAAAATCTTGTCTGTTATGGTTACAGAGAAAATACCCTAAGCATAGCTATAGATATATCTCAGAATCCCAGAATTCCAGAGTCACCAGATAACCCAGGCTGAGAGGGATGTCAAGAAGTCTGTAGTCCAACCTCCTGCTCAAAGCAGGATTAGCTTTGAGATCAAATCAGGTTAAGCTGGACTTTTTTCTGTTGGGTATTAATTCCTGCAAAGGATGGAGACCTTTGGCAACCTCTTTTGGCAACCTACACCACTGCTTAACTTTCCTCTGGACCCAAATCTCTTCTGAAAACCACACAGCACTGTAGACAAAAGTAAGACAGTTATGCTGATGCTGTCATGTGTTTTGTCTGCTACTGTACCTTTCCCCCTATGTACTTTTGCTAATCAAGGCCATACTGCCCCTGCAGTGCCCAACAGATACCTCTCCAGCTCATGGAGGTAATTCCTCTGTGTGTCAATCTAGACACAGATGGCATCCAAATTCCAGCTCTTACAGCTTCATTTCTCAAAAGAACAACAGGAAAGAAGATATCCTACCAGGAAAAACTATGGAGCTTGTTTGGCAAAGGTTTTACAGCATTTGGGTGAGATGAAAGAAGGCACAGCTGGTTTCAATTTTTTGTAGTGGAATTTAGCATTCAAAAGTATGGCAAACATTGGTAGAAAGAACAATTTCAAACTCAGTTTGGCATAAAACATATGGATAGCACAGATTTGGGTCAATACACTTGCTTCAAACACAAAACACAATTCAAATTTTCATTATCCATTAAAAACCAGGTCCACCTGCACTTGTTCTTTGGTTTTGGTTCTAATCATGGCAATTTATGGAGCTTTCATTCACTATTAATATTCTTATAGTGTTGTATGTGAACCAGCACTACTACTTGCATTTTACAGCAGAAAATTAAATTTAAACTACTGTATTTTCCTAATGGTAAATAAGGCTGGAAATACTTCCCCTCAAAGAACTGGCACTAAAGTATACATTTTGTTTGATGCTTAAAAGTAGCTAAAAGGTAACTCCTCAGGGGTCTTGTTTTTTTTTTTCCTTTTTTTTTTTTTTTTTATTTAGACAGAATTATTGTTACTGGGGACAGGCATGGAAATGTTATTTTTAGACAAATGACTGATTTTTTCCTAATTTTATCAGTTTATAACCATGTTAATATTAGTAAGTAATTACAGTTACATCCATAACTAAAATAAAAGAAGTGAAGTGTATTTCTAGGATCCCTCTTGATTTGGCATCTGCAGATAGAAGGCCGCATTCTTTGGTAATTAAGACTGTTATGTAAATATCTCATCTTGTATTTGAATATAACATACATACACGTACATATTGTTATTAAATGGACAATACTGCATCTGGAGCTAAGCATTCATAGTGTTTCCATCCCTGGCCCTTTGTTGTCTTCTACTGTGTTTTCTTCCACCTCAAATACTTCAAATTACTTCCCATCTCAATCATTTGAGTTTACAAAATATCCAAAACCAAATTTCTTCATTTTCTGGATCTCCTGTCTTGCTTTTATCTGTCCTCATTTACTGACTTTAACAAACCAGGTGCACCTGGAGGATGTCAAACAAAATTTAGAAAAAACTTATTCTGACAAGATCTAGGATCTTTAAATTCATGTGGCCATGGCTAGAACTCTATATTCACCCTAATAGAATTGCTATTCTTGATATGTTGCTCAGAAATATTCTTTTTTAGTGAAAAAGAAAATAAAAAATTATAGACTTTTATGCATTTACTGAAACATTTCTCCTCCCCCTACTTAAGTAAACTGCAGCTTCTGTTAACTTACTGAAAGTTAAATTCCTGAGTGGAATTTTTATGGGTGGAATTTCTCTCTCTCTCTCTCTCTCTCTCTTTTTTTTTTTTTTTTTTTTTTTTTTTTTTTTTTTTTTTTTAAGACCCCACTGTATTTGCAGACAGTCCTATGACTACCTTGGAAAATCATTACTTTATAGCTCAAATAATATTTTTCTCTCTTTAAATCTTTATATTATTCCCTTATTTACAACCTAAAATATTTTGTAGTAGAAGCTCTACTGTGGAGAGTCCAAGACAAAAATTAGTTATTATTTCACTTCTCTGTGAAATTGTGTTCTTTTGTTCTACTGGACTTCTACATGAGGTATCACTGATGGACTCCTCTGGGGACCCCTGTAGGAAAGGTCTTATCACTATGAGTTTTAAATAAGCTCTAAAGCTTTTTAAGACTTTTCCCTTTTTTTGAGAATTCTGGCCTCTCGGCAGACAAAAGACATTCCTCCACTTCCAAAATCCACTTTGCTAAAAACTACTGAGAGACAGAAAATACCATCAGAAGCATGGGAAAAGCAGGGATTTTCTTTTTTCACTGTGATGGCTAGCTGGCTTGAAACGAACTCCAGATCAGACAGCAGTACTTTCGCTCAATAGGACATTTTTTTCCCCATGGACAAAATGTATTTTCTACAACAAATTTTATCTTGCCTCCGGAATGTTTTAACAGGTCTCAAGTACTTTAAAGAGAAAGAGTTAAATTTTGTATTCTTTCTCATATGTATTTTTCACTACTTACATTCAGATTTCAGTACAATTAATTGATAGCAGTACATAGGGATTTCCAAGACTTTCCAGAACAGTCAGGCACACTGTGTGGCAGTGGGGATAGAAAAAGGGTGCCACTGCCCCACTGGTACTGCCCATGCAGGCAGGAGGGGATCTGGCTCCTTTGGGGTGCCTTGTCTGCCTTTGGACATTTTGTTGGACTTCAGCAGGTCATTTCAGCATGTCCTGGTGCTCCAGCACATTATAGGAGACATGATGACTCTTCAGTACCAGCTATAAGCATAAGGGCTCACCTAAGCCTTAATGGTAATACCACTAAGACCAGCAGCAATGATGATGCATTTTAGTAACAATGAAGATCAATCCTCATCTGCATTTACATTTTTCACAAGTGGAGCAAAACTACTATTCATTGCACATCCTGAGAGGAACACTGTGTGAAATTCGGAATAAAGATATAAATAACACAGGACCAGGCACTTCTTTTTAAGTTTTTCTTAATGTAACTCCCACTTCAGCAAGCCGTATTTGAGTTTTCTGTTCATTTTTTTGCTATGTCTGGGATAAAATGCTGTTTATTTATATTATCCATTGATTAGGAGACAGTGTTAATGAAATGTGGATTTGTTTCAGCCTGAAGAAGGTTTTAGCATGTTGTGGATCATTTCACAAGCACAAGATCTATTTGTTGACTCCTGTGGGGGCTTAGGTGGAGACTGTGTCAGGACTATGTTTTTAGGGGTTGGGTTATATTATTTTCCTCTGGGATGGAGATGCTGGAAACGAACCAAGAGACCATTTCTATATTATTATCACTGTTTGTTGTCATATCAGTGGTAAGTAAAGCTCAAAGATATGTATGTTGAGAAAGATAGAAAGCAAACAAAGCATAATAGATATCAGATGTTTATAGGAGGAAGGGAAAGTATCTCTCTATATTTATGTAACTCAAGGTCTGTTTACAAATGTAGTTGAAATATTTGGTGTTCTTGGAAGACAACTCTAATGATGATATATTTTCAGCATCATCTTGAAAAATGCAGTAAAATAATGTAGCATATCAGAAAGGAAGGCAAAATACACTGGTTCGCTGTGGAAGAAAGGTAGAGAAAGAAAGGAAGAAAAAGAGAACATACTCCTGGGAGGCATAGTCTGATAACAGAGCATGTGCTAATTAAATGTTACTAGTCCTAATTAAGTGCTAATATCTTTAATTATCAGGAAAGAGGTGGAGAAAGCAGGAAAAATTTTACTTCATTTTCTAATTTATTTTATTATAACACAGTGTCAGACACTGAAATGACTTCGTTATTAGGTATAGCAATGTTTGCATAGACTCTTTCTCCAGGCCAGAGCCTGTTCCTTGGCAGGCAGGAACAGGAGATGGCCCATCTCCAGAACTGAATGGAAACCACTGCAAGTTCACCTGAAGGCTCCAGCCTTTTTTCCCAGGTGTCTTTTGAGAGCAATTTCTCGGCCTTTAAATGTGGCATAACCATAGAGCTCCTGTCTTCTGGGGTATGTGACTGCTTTTAAATGTAGGTTAAATGCTTAAAAATACATATTTTTGTTGTTTTTTAAGAATATTTACAGGGTTTGTTTCTGATTCCTTAGTTTTGCTTCTAATAAGATTGCAGGAATTATTTAGTATCCTGTTGATTTCAAGGCACACGTCAAATTATAGTAAGCTCTACAATATATTGTTCTATTTTGAACTTAATGACAAAATTAGAGATATTTTTAAAGAAGTATTACTTCATTGTTTTGTATATTTTTTTTAATTTGTCTCAACAGAGACTTGCAGGTAATACAATAGATGCTAAGGGAGGATAATGTAACATGCTGCATTGCAAGACAAGCATAGTAGGATATGATGAATCTTTCCGCAGGAATAAGTATCTGATCATGTACCTTGATCCTTGATAGTGACTCCACCCAGTGGACTCTTCTGAGTCACTGAGAAGAAAGCTGTGAACAGTAATTTGGATTATGATGTAGTCTCACTCAGCTGGTTGATGTACTGGAAACTTTCTTTGTCATCCCCAGTTAAGGCAGAGATGTGAAATATGCGCAATATATATATTTCCGCACATACATACATATATATATACTTATATAAGCATACATGTAAGCATATAAATAGCTATAAAAGTGTTTCCTAATATGTAATCTTTTTTTTTTCATGTTTGTATAGTATTTCAAATCAACACTTGGTGCTTGTGTACCGAGAAACCATCATTGTTGAGTTGAGAGGTGGCTCTCATGCCTTCCCAGGCTGTGGGCAGGCCTTCAAAAGTGGATGGAAAAGCCTGCATGCAAATGAAATGCCTTTTCTTTGGTTTACAGCAGATGGGCCCTGAGGGTTTCAGCCAGACACCTGGTGATGCCTGCACTGATGCCAGAGGGGCAGGCACAGAAGTGCAAGGAAAGAATGGGATGTGTGCCCTGTCCTCAGCTATTCCCACTTTGAGCTGGACCTCTTCACTGACCCTGTCACTTGGCTCTGAATCCTCCTCAACTACAAAGCTGCCTGGTGAGGAGTTGGGGTATGGTCATATCTCTGCTCATAACAGGTTGCCTCAATTTCAGAACAGTTTTAAGGGTCATAGAAAAATACACATCTGCACACATGCAACAGAAATCCGCCACAATTCATTCAGTTGTGCCTCTGCTCAACTGCTACCAGCTTATATCCAGCAACCACATTTCTGCCTTGAGAATTATCTTGGGTTTGGGTTTTTTGTGGCTTTTTTTTTTTTTTTTTTTGAAAGCTTATTCATAATAATACACACATAACAGGAAAAACCTTTGACTTTCATTTGCAGCATGTTTCTTTAATGGAATCAATATGCATTTCCAAGACATGTTTGTCTTGTGTATTGATCCTGCAACTCCAGCTTTTATTTTATCTGAATGTTTCAGCTCTGCAGTCATCTCAGAGATATCTAGATAAAAATTTCAGAATAGCAGATTATCCTGATTAGGCTTTAAAGAGATTAGGGATAAAATAGGAATACTATTTATATGAGTGTATATATATATATATACACAAACACATACACACACAACTGCAGTAGTGTAAGGACATTTGGAGGTATAAAACCACCCTGCACAGTTGGCATAAGCAATCCACTTCAGTGCTGAGGTCAAAAGGTGAATGTGCTTGAACTAAAGTGGAGGAAGGATAAATAAATATTTGTGAGGATAGGGATAGATAGGATCTCCTACAGGGATTTATATATATATATATATTCTTCTGCTAGATACAATATTTTTGATGCTTTTTTTAATGTTTTTTTCTTATTGTTAGAAATTATGTGTTTAATATGCCTTTGGTAATAAGCTACACTTTAAAGTTGGGAATATACAATTTCCATAATTATGCTAAATAAAACTAATAGAACATTTTGAAATGACAGTAACATATAAACACAAATATTTACATTATGCATAGTGGAATTTATAATTAACTGAAATCCAGGACTTAAAAATAAAGAACAAACAACAAAAAAAGACACAGGATAAAAATCTACTGGAGAGACAATGAGAGAGCCAGATGATGCTTAAAGCTACTGCATGCAAATTGGAAGACATCCAGACACCCATTAAATAATTGAGCTCTTGTGCATGTTATACACACAGCTTTTTACCTTTTAAATGCCCATCATTCCTCCTCTTCTCTTAAACAGATGAAGAAATTTACATGACTAAGGCTAACTACCAGACAAATAAAACAAACTCAAGAAATAACAATTAAATTTCCTAATAGCAGAAACAAAGAAGAGAGAAGGAGCCAAAGTTCAGGAAGAATCTTCCTGAATCACCCATACCTTCACCAAGAGAAGCAGACAAGTGAGAATTTATTAGCAAAATTTCCTGATGAAATCTGATCTGTCATATCTTCCTCTTTATTGACTTTTTTCTCCATTGTAAATTCCCAGAATGTTTACTCCTTCCTGTGCTTCCCAGATGGCTATCACACTACTCATATTTTGTAGGCACTTCTGCACATGCTAATGGGTGTTCAGTGGTGGAAGATTTCGTACCCAAACCTCATAATCTAAATATGTGTGATATAGCAATGATAGGGCAGGCACTTCAGCAGAACCAGGACTGGCGGCAGCAGTGTGCCAGACAAGGTGACATTTCAAGGGACAGTAAACATGGGTCATTTCAGCTATTTCTTCATGTCACAGCACAAGTCACCTGACAGTCTGTAGGTTTCCATGCTGCATTTCATTTACCTTGTCACCTATTACCATTTTGCACTTATGCAAAGACGGTAAATTTTGTGTCCTTTGTTCAGAATTTTCCCCTAAAATCTTACGTGTGAGCATCACTTCCTATATTGTCTTTCTGAGTAAGGGGCAATCACAAAATCCCTCTATAGCCCTTCAAGATGCTGATGTCTTTATATTTTTAATAGGTTTTTGACTATTTCATGGAAAATGGAAGGGAATTACTTTTGCTCAGAAACATTTCTTTTCTCATTTCATACATTTCCCCACTCATTGTTCAGTAAGTCAATCACAACCTCTTCCTTGAAGCAAGTCTGCCTTCAGAAACACTCTACCCACCAGGTCATTAGCAATTCAGTGAATTTTCCTGGTACATGCATTATAAAACCCTCAGAGCATTTCAACATTGTCTCACACACAAACCCCCCCCAAAACAACCAAACAACCCAAAATCCAAACCAGCAACACAGTCTTTCTTTCCAAATTTCATGTATTTCAACCTAACAATGCCAGAAGGATAATCAAATCCAGGCAGTTTACCTTTCTGCAGCAAAAAGAGAGCAATAAGGTTTATCCTGTGTCCAACATGGATTAATTTTGTATCTATTTTAAATTGTATATATAGTACTTTTATTTTCTAAATATTCTGAATTCTTAGCTAAAGTTCAATATGGTAGTGGAATTGAAGAAGAGTGGCCAGATCTTTTAGGTTTTTAATATCACTTCAGAAGAGATATCAAGTTTCTTAAGGTACAGTATGACAGTTCCTAATGCAAATACTTTAATTATAATGTGCTTTTTCATAGAGGATAGTTCTCTTGCTTAGATACTTCAAAGTTTCCTGTTAAAATAATTTTCATGTGCATAAGGAACTCTAGGTAATTCTTAGTCTAACCATGGACTGAGGAAAGAACTTTTCTTTCAGGCTAATACATGATAAGTCATAACTGCATATATAAGAGGAATATGTTATGAAATTATATGACAGGTCCTTTTCCAATAGTTTGAAGTTGAATTTTGAAAGTCGATAATCTGTGTATGCCATAAAAGCTGGAGATAACCTTCCAACCATTGGTACTAGAAAGGGTATCCTGCTAAAATCCTGGAGAAAAAAAAAAATCTGTTTCTTCCGAGAGCATTGACCTTGCAAAAACATGTAGACAGGCACTATGTTTAAGCATAAAATACATGCAGTTTTTCCAGCAGCTTTTTATGAACTGCCGCACCCAATCTCATTGACTGTATTTCCCAAGTGCAAGGATCATACTTCATATTAAGGACCACATTAGCCATGACACCTCTACCTCCATAATGACCTAGCTTGCCCAGGTTTAGTCAGAAAGTTATGGGCAGAGCTACTCTGTGTCTCCTGCTAGGAAAGTGGTAACCATTCACGCAGCATGCCCCTCCCTGAACAGACATGGTACTTGCTTTTTAATTCTTACATTACTAAAAGATAGCAATTACTCAAGATGACTAGTCATATCCAGAAATTTATGTTCCCATGTTCTTCATTCGTGAAAGGAGTTCAATACTTGCCCTTCTCTTTTCTGTATTTTCTCTTCCACCAGTTGCCACAGGATTATTTTTTAGATATTTTTTCTGTTTTGTTTGTTGGTTTTTTTCCATTTATAGAAATACTGCAGAAAAATTTAGTTACATTACAGTCATGAAACACAAATTTAAAGTGGTAGAAAACTAACACAACTAACAAAAAATTCTGCTTTATTTCCCCTATTCAGGACAACTTAGAATACTTAGAAGTTGTAATTTGCATTAATGCAAGTTGTAACACAGTGTATGATCCATAAAGACTTTGGAAAAATTGTTTGGTCACTGGCTTCTCTTCTGTCTTGGGCTGTGCTGCTCTGGCTTATAAGAACGTACTTTTATAAATAGGTCTTTTTTTTTCCACCTCCAAGGCAACCACTGCTCTTTTACAAAAACCCTTAGCAGGGGACTGCTGAAATTTCTCCATTATCAGACCCAATGAAAAGGCACCACCTAAAAAGGCTATCATGCTGAGCGTGGTGCATGGAGATGTATTGAGAAAACCACCGGGGTAATAGTAATCACAATAGGAGATGCTACACATTTGTAATAGAAAAAAAAAAGAGACTATAAATACGGGTTGAATTAAAGCACAATTTTTTTGCCTATTCTATGTTTAAGATCTGATTAGATTTGGCTCTGATATGTGATTACTCTCCCTTTCCTGCTTCTAGATAAAAGATGTGGTAATATTTCTGAAATAATTAGGACTAGTCACCACCACAGCACCAAGGGTGTGATCAATGCCCGACGCTGCCCTGCATCCCCCATGGAGAACATACCCTAAACCATAGGAAACAGTATAAATTTATCCATCCTAATACCTCTTGTTGCTTTCTTATGGCATCTAGACAGTGCAGAGCTTCTGTAAGCTCTCCAAATATTTCAAGCTTCAGGAGAAAATTAGTTTTTAAGAGAGTCTGTCTTCTGTGGTTCTGTGGAAAGTCTATAGCTCTGTGCAAAAGCACTAAAAATAATATTAAAATTCTCATCTATAAAGAAAGCTCTGATATCAATATCTCTGTACCTGGCTAATCAGATGGTTCAGAAAATATTGGTCTAAATATGCTGTCTTCCCATGACATTACTGACATGCTGGATTTTTTTTTTTTTTTTTTTTTTTTTTGTGTGTGGTAGGAAACTGTCATTGAACACATTTCCCTTTCCATGACATTTCTTATGGTGTCAGCTGACTTTTAGCATCACTGTTTTAGTGACACTTAGTGGATTAACCTAGGATAGTTTGACCCAAACCAACTCTACCTCTCAAGTCAAATTTAGCTGCTCTTGATCCTTTCCTCTGAAAACTCAGGACTTTGCGTTCTTGCTGTTACTTTTCTCAGGACATATTCACCGAATTTCTTCATCATGCAGACCACTGAATCCTATAGGTTTCTAAAATGACTCATTGGTTTTTGTGTTGTTTGGTGCAGGGGGAAGGAGGAAGTGTTTCAGGGACAAGTGAAATTTAATGAAAGTAAAACCTATCTGAAAATGACAGCTGCTTTTGTATACATGCCTCTTTTTTTAAGTAATCACTCAGCCTTTGAAAGACACCCCAGAAAGTGCCAAATAACAGGGGACATATTTTATTTTCATTCCTATTACATACCTGTGGATTCTCTGATGGTGTTTGTGAGATCTGGGCAGTACCCAAAAGCTCACATGATTATATACAAATCATTTGCATATGGTGTTTCAGAATAACTTCTGACTAGTGTTTCAGTACTTGATTTTCATGGCCTCTCAACAGCTCCCATACAGCTTTTGAGTCATGCAAGAAAAGAAAAGGTTATACAATTAAACTAATACTCTTAGAATATCCTTGATAGTACAAGATACCAGATGTTTCAAATTTTGGTTTTGCTCACCAAAACACAGAATTCTTATGTTTCTCTGTATATAATGCTATTTATTCCTGGAGTGAGGTTCTTAAACAATTGCCTCAGTTCCTTTCATTGCAGTGGATAAAACAATCCAAAAATGTAAATGCTTTTCAAACCATGTTCTTTGCAATATTTTCTGGATCCTCCTGGATGAAAGGCTGTTATGTGAGTATGTCTGTCATTATTACCTGTCTCCAAAGTATGGATGCAGAAGGTGTTCTTAGCCAGCAGTCTGATTATGCCAAGTACCAAAATAGTTCACAAATTGAAATGAGATTTGCTACTGGCCTTATATCAATCAGAGGATGAGAATTGCATTCTGTGAGCAAACAATATTGTAGGCAATTTGCATGGAAATTAGATATTTTTAAAGACTTTTAAGCTACTTTACTATTTATAAGAATTTATAGTACAAAAGGAATGATAGGAATAACACTGTCCCTGTATGTGAGTGTTATAAGGGGTGTGTTTCAGACATGTGTCATGGAGAATCAGGTGATGTTTTCCTGATAAGTAAAGATATCAAAGAAATTAGGGGGGAAATCATAGGAGCAGGCAGTCTAGATGCAAGATTAAAATGATGGCTTAATTATTATAACAGATGTATTATACATTAAATGAAAGCTGAGACATTAATGTGAAAGGGTGTAATTTTAACAGGTAGAGTTGATTTTCAAACAGCAAATTAAAATTAAAATTAAGAGATTGAGGTATTTGTTTTGTATCAATCATGATGGGTGTGCTAAAGCACATTCCAGGTTACTAAATGAATTGGTTAATGAAATTTCAATTCTCAAAGCATTGTCTGTGAATGTTCAGGAATAAAGAAAATAAATAAAAATGAAGAGTGAATATAGGGAAAAATTTCTCAAGCTGCGTCAAAGTGAGAGGTTTTCTTCTGTGTCCTGGCTGGCCCACCCCACACGGTACCTTGGGTTCAGCACCAGATACCTGGATGATTCTCATAGAGATAAGGTCCAGGCTCCAAAGTTAAAAGCATGAACATAAGAACTGTTTATTAAGGGGGTACACAACTTATATAGGGTTTTGGAGGGTACACATGACCGAGGGCGTCTTGGGATAGGCTGAGGATCTTTGTTCACGAGGCAGAGGAGTCCTCGCATTGGCTGGAGGGCAGCATGCACGCAGTGTGCACGCGACAGACATCAGACCCTGGCACCGATGAGTCTGATGCTCTTGCCTGCTCTGGGGTTGTTTACTACCTTTTAGGCTGCCCCAAGGTCACTCTGACCTTGCCAGCTTGTCAGCCTAATGTGGGGAGTGCAAATGCAGGGTCGGGGCCAAGCCTCTCCCTACAAGTGAAACTTTCTTCAGAAAGAATGAAGAAGCAGGAGTTTGTGACTTGCAGATATAATTAGATTAATTTTGACCTCTAGAAAATATTGAAACAAAAAAGCGAACCCTGAAAATGTAAAACAAAAGCAACTGAATGAGTTATGTTCAATCCAGAACAGAAAAAAGTGAATCATGTCTGGTAAATCTCATAACCAACCTGTGGAAATATTTCCTAGATGGAAGCATAGCAGCATAGATCCAAGGACTGGACAAACCTTCCTGAGAGAGTGACTATCAGTGTACCAGAATGGAAGGATGTGCAAGTGAGATTCTGCAGAGGTTAATATTTCATTAATAAGCAGAATGAAAGAATAGAGATTGTGATAGTTACATTTGTAGATGCATCCAAGCTGCCACTGTCTGATGAAAGATGACTCCAGATTTAAAATGACCCTGTCAAACTGGAGACTAAAATAAAATAATTAAATATTTTAAAATAATTAAAAATTAAAAAAAAAATCAGCAAGTACAAAACACTGCTTCTGCAAAAATAGTTGCTTATTCAGGATTGAGAACATCTAGCTAAACACCAGAAAACATCCTTGGTGAAATAGAAAGTCATATTTAAACATGAACCAGCAGTACTATGCTGTATCAATAAGCAAATCCCATAGAGAGATTTATATACAGAGTACAAGGACAGTAAATAATCCTTTCATTATATAGCTTTGGGAAGGTCTCAGCTGTAGTACTTTGTTCATCTTCAACCCTTCAAGACAGATGCAAACTAGATGTGAAGATGTCATCTGGATGGATGATGGACATCAGATGATGGACATCGGGAAATGGAAAGCAATCATCACAAATCTAGAAAGTGTGGTGGCATGAGGAAAGGACAAAGAAACTGGGGTTTGAATAGAGGAAAGCAAGAGCAAAATTTTAAATATTTAAAATGTGCCAGCAAAGGTGAAAATTAGCTAATAACTGAAACAGATTTCCTGAGGGAGGTCGAGTGACTCTTTTATCAGCAGATTTTGCAGCTTTCCCTGGGACCGTGACTCCAGTTTGCTAACAGACTGGCATGCATATTTCTGCTGTCCTCCATGTGTTAATTCTTATTTCACTAAGTACAGACAGATATTTATACCTATTTGAATTTGAATAATTCATGCACAGAAACACAGATCTCAGAATTCAGCAATTTGCCTGACAACTAGAGGAAGCATTTGGAGTTGGAATTTCAGTTACAGCTTGGATACCAAGTAGTAAAACTTGGCTGTGGTAAAAATGGAAGGAAAATTCCTTGAAGGACTTAGTTTTGTTTCTCTTGGATTTAAGCTATTAATTCTTTAGCTGTGTAGATCATACACAAGCAGACAAAAACAAAATATGGGAAAAGTTTTGCCAGTTACTGTTTGACCTCTTGCACAGCTCTCAGTTTACTGGGAGCCAAGTAGAACAGTCAAGTGATATGGGACATTTAAGTCTTTGCTATAATTGTTTTCATAAATCATAATATATTCTAGTGACAGGAATATGACAACGGATGCTTCCTCTAGGCTGCAATCATACTAGTACATACCGTGGTTAGGTATAATGCTCTTGTGAAATGTCACACAGTCCAATTCTGAAATCTGTTAGGAATAAAACTTGCAAACTCTGATACTCATAAGAACCTTTTGTCAACTGATTAGCAAGAAATCTCATGTATCTTGTTGCAGTTGGGTTATGTTAAGAGTACATTAGTCTTAGGAAAATAAGCATGAGGTTTAAGATAAGTTTTGGGCAGCAGAAGATGGTACAGCTCTATACCATATAAATACATAAAATTTTGTTTGATTGAACCAGTTTGATAGAATTCTTCATTGACTTAAAGGTCGTAAACAGATACTTGATGCTGTGAGAGTCTGATGTATAGACAAATATTGCAAAAACAGCTAGCAGAAGTTGATGGCTAAAGATGACTCATGCATCATAAAAGATGAGGAGAAAGAGTTAAATAGGAAAACAGAACTTTGAGGGAAATCAAAAAAATAATGATTCAGACAAGAAAACAGAAATTTTCTGTATGCATCAAACAGGTTAAATATATTCAGGATGAATTTTCTCAAAGTCAATACTAATAAACATTGTTAAATATAACTAGATGATGAGGAATTTTTAGCCTAAAAGTCATCCTATATCAGAATTTATTTAGGAAAAATAAAGAGCTTTATATCTTCCTATGGCAGCAACCTCTGGCATTTCTGCCTTCTCTCTTGATATTCTGCTGATATTTCTGTCTGTAGAATCCTCTAATTCTTATTTGGCTCAGTAAAATCTTTAATTTTGGATACAGAGCATTTAGAACTATAAATCTACATATCACTCAACTGTACTTAAAACATTTCAAAATGTTATGCCTTAAAACAGACATGGTTTTGCAGAAGCAAGAAAAGTATACTCAGTACTATCTATTACAGAGTTTTTTCTGGTTATTTCAGGAATACTTTTCACTTAAAGTTTCTTTTGATCACTGAAAGCTTTGGTATCCTTAAACTTTCCAGATGCTGAAGGTGGTGGCAGCACAACATATCTGAACTCTCCATGGCATTAGATGGCACTATACCCATATAGTTTATGTCTTGTCCACCTGGCATAGTTGAAGATCTATATCGTGCTTCAGAGTCATATGCCAGAGGTAGAGATCATTGACAGTCAATTTTCTACAAGTGGGTGCATTTTATAAGCCTATATGGATCAAAAACGAAAATAAACTAGCTGATGGTACTGGTGAATGGTTTAAAAGAGCAGGAAAGGAAAAGATTAAATTTGCATTATGCCACATGTTGCACAGTAACTTCTGTTGACACTAGTTTCTCAAGAAATGTCAGAACATTTCCATTTTAGCTGTTTGTTTCTGATATTTTGGCAGAAGTTCTGGAAGAAATTGCATCAAGTAAATCAAATTAAACATACCATCATAGAATTGATATTTAGATTCATCTAATGTCCCAGTAATTGCAAAGCATTAAAAAAGTCATCTATGATATATTTAAAACAATGTCAAGAATAGAAAATCTTGGAATGTATTACAAGTTAACTAATGTTAACTCATTATTCTGGCAAGTTTTTGTTTCTTTTCTGTAAGATGATTTACTAATTAGCACAATTATTTGTATTGAAATGAAGCCTTGCTTTTATATGCTAAATTTGATGATTTACAAAGAGCATTGCTGATAAATACATCTTTGTTTTCACATTGTTATTCATGACTTTTTTTTCTTTTTCAAGTAATATTTTTAATGTCAAAATAATTTTTCCACAAGAACTTTCCATAATAGTTGTGATTATAACAGTAGAAAAATTGGAGTCTGATTTCTAATGAAAATAGTTCATGGTTAAAACCTTTTTGTTTGTAATTATCTAGAAATATGGTAAATAGTATCATATTAAATTAATGAAAAGTATTCATTGTGCAATATGCCCACTTCAAGACTATATTTCACTAGTGCTTAGTTATACTAGAAATCAGGACCCATCAAGAGTGGGAGTTGCTTAATTGTTTGTTTGCTCATAATGTGAGATATACATTAACTCTTCTGCAGGAATGGGATGAGGAATGCAAGGTAAATTCAAATACTACTGGAAAATTAATATTTGAATTGCTGATTTAAAACATGTTTTAATCAGCAAAAATGAAAAATGTGTTTTAATCACATATTTTTGATTCTTTCCTTACACCTGAACTGCCTTTTTCAAATTTATCTGCTTATAATTCAGAAGAAAATGGGGAAAATAAGAGATGGCAATATCCTTACTTTATGCTGCTATTCAGATAGGCATTTTTGTCAAGTATTTCTGCTAGATACTACACTTATTAGAGTTAGTGTATAATAATAAGATCCAATTTTGCAAACTGACCCAAAATTGGATTTAATAAGAAGTTAATATTAAATGGTTTTATAAAGTACTGGTTTAGATCCAGAAGAATCATTGGATGTCAATTTCTATAGCAGATTATATGAGACAGCTTTGAAAAGCCTTGTATTATTAATGTTTAAAGAAGCTGATTGAGAAAATTATACATCCTTGTTTTGAACACAATTTAGTGGACCTATTTGCTCTCCTATTTATAATGGAAGTCTAAATTTTATTACCACAACACTCTGAAATACTGATTGGCCTAGTAATTCCTGAGCAGTTCAGCAAAGACAGTTGCACAAAATCTTCAGATACAGATGATTTCTTGATCATCCAATGGTAAAAAGGAACCAACTCTCTCTAACCCCACCCCTCCCCTAAAAAAAAAACCAAACCAAAACCAAACCCATATGTTGTCTGAATATACATAAAGAATGAAACAGAGTTTTTAGGGTTGCCTTGTAATCAGAAGAGTAATTGATTCTTTTTGGGGGAAGGGTGGAAAATATCACACTTGCTGGCTCCACAGAGGTTCCTACAACCTCAAGTTGAGTGTTAACTTGACAGTGAGAGATAGAGCTAAAAGTTTGTGAGGACAGAGCTGCTATGAGTAGAAACAGTTTCTGCTGCCATTTGCTAATCCCATTTTGAAACTTCCTGCTTTCTTCTGCTCATTTTCCCAATTTTTCTTCTCATAGGTCTCAATATTTTAGCTGCTACACTTAAGAAACTACAAAGCATACAATTTTTTAAGACCTATTTTCTTAATGCCTGAAGATTTCTATTTATCAAAAGAAAATAAGAGGAAAAATGAAAAAAAAGGAAGGGGAAGGGGAGGAGAAGGAGAACAGGAAGGGGAAGGGAAAGGGGAAGGGAAGGGGAAGGGAAAAGGAAAGGGAAAGGGAAAGTACACACTTTCTCTTTTAATTTCATCTCAAGCATGATTAATTCTTTCTGTCAAAGTGAAGGCAGTTTCCAAAAGATCCGTTCCCTGAGTCACTGGATTAATTTCATCAGCTTCACTTTCACAATCAATAACTAATGTCAAAATGTTAAAATAATATTGTTTCACTATGTCAGCTTGGTGAAATGCTTCAATTAACAGTCTCTGAGCTTCTCAAGATAGTTAGCAAAATAAGGAAGACTAGAGTAGACCTCTCTAGAAAACTTCATATTTAAATGAATAAATAGAGGAGCTAACATTTGAAATTAGTAACATCTTTTGCATCATGCTTTTGAATGCATTTGATTCTAATTGAAACAGAACCTGAAAATGATTGGGGGTTTTTGAGTGGTGTGGAAAATAGCTGAGAGGTTTTCTGGTAGCATTGCATGTTTCTCAATAGCTGCTGTTTTTCACACCTAGATTCTATTGATCTTGTGGGAATTGCTGCTTTCTTCTTTGTTAAATGTGTTTTCAGCTTCAAGGTTGCAGAGAAAAAAAATCTAGATACATTAGCAAGTTCAAATGCACCTCTGTATCTGTTTACAATAAACGCACCTACTCTTTTTTTTTTTTTTTTAAACAAAGGTTCCCAAAATTCAAGAACACTTAGTCTCCTTGAATATATGGAATTAACAGCCATTTAAGTACTACTGTGATCTTGTTTCCACATTCCTAGTGTGTTTTTTCTTGATTTTTTTAAAATTCTAAATACATGAAAAATGCATCCTGAAAAGTTTAGATTAACTTTATTACATTTCTGAGAAGATGCTGATCTCATAATTTTTGAAGTAATGTTAGCTCTTTATTTTACTGTGAAAAGAAGGGCTCCAGAAGGAGTAGATAAATAATGACAGAGCGTTTGCTGAGCATCTACTAACAATCCAATTGCTAAAAAGAAATAAAGTAGTACTCAAGGAAAATCATAATGTTCTTCAAAAGATGTTTGAATTAAAGTCACATTTTTCAGATGCTTGCTGGGGAAGATAAAATCTGTTTTCCCCATAAATGTTCCTAGAAGATTTCTTTTTCAAATGCTTTTTTCTTAAATCCATTGCACATGGGAGGAGTGGGGTTTTGAATATGCAGTCTGTGATTCTAAAGCTGTCCAGATAAGCTATATGCGCCATAGAGGCCTAACTCCTACACAGAAAGAGAGAGGCCAGGTAGCATTCTCTCCTAACACCTTGAAAGCTGACATTTCTATTTACAAACATGATCTTCCAGGGGACTATAAAATAAATTATGCTAGGAAACTATCAATTGTATATGAAGAGACTCTCCTTTACTAAAATATCTGAGTATTAAAAACACTCCTGGGAGTAAGAAGGTTGCAGATGAAAGAATTCAGAAGTGAAGAATCCTTTCCCACTTTCTGTTGCAGCATCCCCTTGGTATTGGCTGCTCAGGCCATCTCTGGTTTTGCCTTGCAAGAAGGACTACTTGCAAGTAACTTAAGAAGTAGTGGTTGAAAGAAGAAGCAGAAATAACAACATTGCTCTCAATTAAAAATGAAGTTTATTCACTTGTGAGGTAGAAGTCCTGGGCATTCCTCTTCAATGAAAATTCAACATTTTTTTATCAACAACTTTTAGCAACAAGTCTAGTTACCATGGGTGTGATTGCTAGAATATCATCAGATGAACTCCACGTCAAAGCAGTTTATCGATTTTTCAATGATACAATACTTTGGCAGTCAGTGATAAGTACAGGATAGCTACTAATAATACAACAGACAAACCTCAGTACTAAACACTTCTAAAATGTTACAGAATTGTCTACAAACTGAGATTTGCACACTGGGATATGGGGCATACTTGTCACTTCCCATGATGTCTGTGCCCTTACAGGGCACAGGCTCACTTCAGCATCTTACCAGGAGGCTATCAACGGATTGTAGTTTCCCACTGATACAGTGGACGGGTGTTTTTCGCTTCCGGGAGCAAGGCTAGAAAAGTGGCGAGCGGCACGCGGCAAGTGGCACGTACGCGGCACTTCCCCAGGATCAGGCTCCTTAGAAGCTGGGGTCGGCTCCTCCCGCTCCCGGCCCGGCGACCCCCCCGAACACAGTAAGTCCGCGCCAGCCAAGAGTCCACGAGGAAAAGTCACATTTTAATGGTGCGTGCTTCCTTATATGGGGGCGCGTGTGAGTATCCCAGATGTGGGCGGGGAAGAGGGGCGGAGACGGGGAGGAGTAACGCTTTTCATTGGGTGCATGCAAACGAAGGGAGGAGGAAGGGGAGGAACGGCAAAAGGACCAATAGGAGAACGAGGTGGGTGGGAAAACTCTGAGGAATTGTGGGAAGAAGGAACAGGGAGTCCATTTTGAAGGTACAATATTCGAACTGAGGAAGTGCCCGTTCGCAAGCTCCCCCGGTCTCGATCCAGTCACGGCACGCGCTGCCCGGGGTCCCAGGTCTCCGCATCTTTGTTCATCCAGCGTTTATAATATCTCTGCCACTGGATGAGTTGTTCCTCAGTTGGGTCTCCTCCGACAGGAGGCAGCTCTGTCTGGCCCAGGGCAGAGATGTGCTCCTGGTGGGGTCACCTTTGACAGCATCAAAACAGCTTTTTGCCTGCTGCTCTGGTATGCTCTTCTTTCTCCCTACAGTTACAGGTGCTCAGGCTTCTTTTGTGCTTCCCTTCCTCCTTTGTGTTTCCTCCACAGTCAGTTCTGTGCATGCCATTTGCATGCTCTGTGCACGCCTATGTTACCCCAGGCGATTGTTATTCAGGCACTTTTGCCAAGGCTGGGCTTTGTAAGAGAAAACATGAGAGCAGGCACAGTGCTACATATATTCCTCTCTGCTTGAGCAGGCTGTTCTTGCTGCTTCTTTGCCACTGACTTCTGAATATTCATGGTTTAGAAAAAAATATTATGGTTTAGCGATTTACTTCAAATGTTATTATAGGGTTGAGGGTTGTTTTATTTTCTTTGTCTGTGTAATGTAGCTGTTACTTAAGGTTTGGTTGTTACCAAATCACTCAATAAATTATTTGAAAGGGACTCGTGTCCTTTCTCTGGTCCTGCCTAATTGCTTTTTAGTTGATTTCCCAAATGAAGGTTTTTTGCAGTTGTCCAGTTTAACTGCTAAACAAACATATTTTAATTTTTGATAGCTGTCATGGTAATGACTAAATAATGTCCTTCAAAGGGACAATTCTCCCCCCACAATTATGGTACTTCTGATGAAAAAAATGAAAATTGTATCCCAAAGGATCCTGTGAGTCTACTACTTCATCTTTTGCACATTCTCATGGTACCCCAAGGGCTATTTTCATCAATAGTCTGCCAAGGGAAAACCTGCTTCCTGGCCTGACAATGTTTGGCATGTAATGGGTTTCCATGGAGCATCCCCTGGCTCCAGAAATGTCCAGAGTTGTTCAGAGCTAGCACAAAATAAAAGCCATTAATCTCTGTTTACACTAGAGGACTGACCTCAAGCTAGGTAAATTGACTTTTTTTTCCCTTTAAATTAGCTGGTTTGGGAATAACCTGAGTAATGCTATTTCCATTTTTTTCACAGAATTTTAAATAAAACAATGGAGTATTTGAAACATTTTGAATTTTGTATCAAAGTGGCGAAGACCCATGAGGCCCATGGTGAGTCAGCAAGAACATCGTTACTTAAAGGAGGCAAAAGTCCAAAGTTGTCAGGTTTATATAATCAATGTTATTATCCAAATATTTTGTATGATGCTGTGTAAGTGAATATAAAAAAGATGCACAAAAGTTCCTTTTAATCCCACCTATTACCTAAGACTGATCAAAGACAAACAATTTTTGAAAATCTATTTCAGCTAAAAATTCTCAGTGCACAGCAATAACCAAAATCAATAACCAGAAGATTATGTTCTGAAAAGAAAAGATAGTGTCTCAAAATAGATAGAACATTTCCCAAATGTTTATCTTACATCAAGTGTAGGATATTCTTCTTTTCTAAGTGCAATAGTGTAAACATGACTGTTTTAACTATGAATTTCCAGAATGTCAGAATTTCACTTATGCCATCAATGATAAGATTCTTATTGTTTCTTACTTCTCAAAATTGTATCCAGTATTTTGAAAAAATGTTCAAAAATTATCAAACTATCAAACCAATTATGCTTTGACAAATATACTCTTATCTCTCTCTCTCTCAAAAAAAAAAAAAAAAGACACAATGAAATGCTCAGTGTGCATAAAAAATACTTTCTTCTCTTAAAAATAAAAAGGATTTGTCCCACATTGAGAAGAGACTTTCCTTCAGTCTGGACTCATATGGGGTTTTTTCATATGGTGATTATAATAGCAATTGTATTACAACTAATCAGTGATGCTGTTTATGAGTCAAATGTGAAATTCCTCATGCTGGTTTGCTTGTGATAGGTATTAAAAGCTTTTAGTCTGTACACTTGGCCAAATCTGTGCTCACAGTTAGTTAATTCTCCTTGAAAACACTTTTGCACTTCACCAGTGGAAGAGGGGTAATGCCTAAGTGAAATAACTGAGCCTGGCTAACATTTATTTTCACACAAGCTTAAGACAGTGATCCAAAAATTAAGAGACTTCCATCTGTCTACATATTTCACAATATTTTGAGATAATGGGGCATGGAACAACTTATAAATACTGGAAATTTCATCTGTAGTTTTTTGGGCACCCAAATATTTTATAAGTCATATGCACACTGAAATGGAAAAGAATCTGCTAATGTGCTTTTAACAGACTGCAGAATAAAAATAAGCATAAATTATATTTAGTGCCACAGAAACTTTGATCCCTGAAATGTGTCCAAAATGCATTCTTAAACTAAGTATGCTTATATGTTATTTAGCTGTAGGAGTTAGTGCAGTAGTGCATCTGCTATTCCCTCACCTAAATATTAGTGCCTTGCTTTCACTGACTGGGAAACTAATTTATAATGATCAGTGTAAAACTGTCAGATGCTCAGCAACACAAGCATCAAGTGCTTTCATGACCTGAATTGTTTTGTTTCATATGAAAATGACAAAGGCAGATGTTCAAAGCTTCGAGCAGAGATGAGAAAAATTTGGCATCCCAGCTTTTGTGGGAAGCAGAGTAGAGGGGTCTGCTTGAGGCTTCAGCCTCTTGGCAGAATTGTGAGGACTGCTTGAACGCCTCAAGAAAGTTTCACTGCCAGTAATAGATGGCATCCCTTTTTTAAGATTAAGTGAGAGTACTCAACGTCAGAGGTGGCACTGGCAAGAGACACAGTAATCCAGCCTGTTTGCAGAGAGGGAAATGAGGGCACACAGAAATCAGATGACTTTCTGTTGAGCATGAATTGTGCTAGCACTAGCATTCAGGAATGTGTCAGGACCCCCTAGCAGAGGCAGATTTTCCCCTTCCTGATGCAAGGCTGTGGAACCCTGGAGAACAAGAGTCTTCCCTCCTGTCTCTTCATTTGGTAACCATTGCTGCCTGAGGGCCACGCACTGATCCTACAGGGCAGACCCTTTTCCACTTAGCTGCTACTTGGTTCTGCTTCATCTCTAGTTTGGTGTCTTGCATAGAAAGAATAGGATGACTTGGTTTCTGTGATAACATTGGGAAGTTACATCTGACAAATTGTTTGAATAGCAGCTGGATGGGTAAGAAGGCATTTACTCCATCCACTTGAATCTTAAAGTCAGTAGCCTCACAAAAGCTTTACCTCTGTGTGAATCTGAATCATCTTCAACAAGTGTACTATAATTTTCATGATACAGAAACAGAAGGACAATAAAAGCTCATAGTCACAGAGCTTGTATGAAGTAGGCAGCAAAATACTAGAGAGGCTAATGTTAAGATTAGTTTTAACACCATGGGACATGGAAGAGTTATGAATAACATTTTAACTGAATTTGCAAGTAAATGGTGACTATTGAGATTCAAACAATTCTATGTATCCGTAAAGGAAGACAGCTTTATTTAAACTGTTGAGAAAGTAATAGGCTTACCCAGGCAACACAGAGATGTAAAGTACAATAACTCAGAAAGACACCAAAACTATTACATTCAGCAGGAGGAACAAGCTTGCCAGGGCAGACTACAAATTGGAGGTCTGTAATTTGATTTGACCAAGAAAAATGTCTAAAAATCCAATTGCATACAGTACTAATACTTTCTCTTTTTTTTGAGATTTTTTTGCTGTCCATTTATTATTGTATTTTCCAACTTTTGAAACAATATTACACATTCAGATAGAAGAACAGTTTGTGATTCCCACAATCCTTCATGTGTTCTGCAATGATGTTTACTCTTGTGATTTTACCATAGCCTTCCCACTGCTAAGACAAGCTCATTCAACGGTAGACAGATATTAAAAGTTACAAGTGCTTTTATCAAATCTAACACGCTCTTTCTTCTTCTAAGAAAGAAAATCTACATGGCATTTTGTCTGTTTCGCATAGTAAGAACAGACATCAGCTTGCTACATGTGTGTGGCAGAAAAAATGACTCGATGTTTTCTGCTGCTCTCCTTAAAATTTAACTGATGTTCATCATCTCTTACCCTTTGGAAGGTGTCTGTCACTAAGGCATAGAGTGATATAAAGAAGTTCTGCAGCTTCTTAGAGAAAGAAGGATACATAACTTGACAGAGGAGACTCTTTTGACCCTTATGTTAGCCAGATATATGTTACCTTAAAATAGTATAAGGGATATACATCAGATGTAAGGTTTCTGCTTCTGGGCAAACCCAAGTTATAATGGACTAATTTACAATACGAAACATCCAAAAAGCAGACTTTTAGTCTAGTGAGCTTTACAGTATGTATAATATTACAGAAACAAACTCAACATACATATTTCAGGAGTTCATGTCAAAGAGAAAGAAAATTTTGAGAAAGGTAAAGGGTCATTTTTTCCCTTTAAATATAGGCAGTTTACAAGAGCCCCAGAGTGTGTGCACATGTATGTATTTATACAGACAGTTGAATTCTTAGTCACAAAGAGACCTCATCTCATTCAAGGTAATAATTTTCCTGATCCATATGTCAATGATATGGACAGTGGGGTCTAAAGAATATTACCTGCCATTTCAATGTTTATCTAATATGTAATCTCAAGTAAGTACTGAATTCTTATCCATCATGTTATGGGTTTAGCCAAGTAGGCAAAAAAATTTAGGCTTTAAAGTTCAGACTAGGCCTGGAATTGTCAGCTGACTTGAGCTGGGCTGGGCTAGCTAACA
>JAWWEV010000115.1:46177156-46269032 GCA_035583235.1 Hafferia zeledoni | reverse complement strand
GTTTACTCTCATATAGTTAGTTTCAGCATAAACCTGTTTTAGAGGGGTTTTTTCCCTTTCTCCCTTTTCTCAGCTGAAGGCTAACTCTGTTCTTTGGGCGGTTGGCATTTTGCCAGCTCAACCCAAGACACACCTCTTGTATACCACCTGTAAACTAAGGAAAATTATGAGATTTATAAAGCATTTTGAAAACTGCAGATGTCTGGAGCCCTTCAGCTTTATTTCTGCTTCTTTTACAAGTTGAGAAGTGTAATGAATTTTTGTAGGAAACTGTAGCTCTTTAGACTTTGTTTCCATAGCACCCTTTTCTGAACATCTTTTTGTTGTTGTTGTTCTTAAATTACTCCTTTGTGAAGCAGGCTCCTTTTCTTACCCTATGTCCATGAATAAGAAACTTCTTTTTTCTACATGTCTCAACAGAGGAAACACAGAGATTTATGAATACTTTTTAAGGTCAAAATTTCTTTATGGATTTAGATCTCAAGAGCAAAATCGTTACATGAGAATGAAATAAGCCCAGTGTCTAATTTTCTGCTAGTTTAAGCTCTGAACTGCTTCACTGCAATGTCAAGCAAGCCACAGCAGTGGTGAAAGGCAGAACAGGGCGCATTTCACTAGCTTACCTTGTCATGGAATTGTGGTCACAGGTTGAGCTACTGGAGGTGTTCCCATGGGTCCTCCTGGGCTGTTCCGCTGTGAATATCCCAGCCTCCCTGACAAGAGCACGCACACAATTTTTCTGATCCGTCTTACCGGTGTTCACCTGCCACTTCGCAACTTGCCAAATGTTTACTCAGGCACTGCAAAAACAAGTTAGCATAAATAAATTTAAAGTAAGAACAATTTTTCTTCATGTGCATTAAGTCTGGCGTGTGTTTCTTCTGTTTAAGACCTGAAAAAGCCTTATATGCCTGAAAGCTTTAGCTGTGTTAGTTGCTCTAATAAAACATATTACTTTTCTGTATAAACATTGCTACACAGGAGAGGCTTATTTTTGGGTTTAAACATTTAAATCTCTTCAAAGCAGAGATTATTAGCAGGTATCTGAAACTAAAAAGTATTTGCCACTCCATTACTCTATTACTCTACAGAGTCCAATAAAACTTAAAGCTTTACTAGCGTTTAATACTTCTGAATGCTCCTGCTCTTGCTTGAACCTGGATGTCTTGTGAGGAATATCCTTTCTGCAGCTCACTCTTGTTTTCTGCAATGAGCAGCTGGTGTTATCTCAATGTAAACACTAACACTACCTTTAAATTGTTTTTTATGCTACAAAGTTTTAATCCTCTGTATTAAGGATTAGTTATGTTGTTGTTAAGGTTATATTTACCTGTGTACAACCAAATGAAATGCAACCATATAACTCCAGAGTCAAACTCACAGAAAACCACCATATGCTGGAAGTGTCCAAAAGTATTGTCAGTCTGGCCATAATTTTGTTTTCTGTTCAAAGGAGAGCCTCAGAGCAATGCTTTTCCAGTAAAGGTGTATTTTAAACTATATAGCATTTAATATTGTTACATTTTCCTCTTGAGTCTATAATATTTTAATTTTTTTTCCTCTTTTCAATCTCTGTCCTAGTTATTTTGTTTTCTTTGTATGCAGTTACCAGTCAAATAGGGAAAAATAAGTAGCTATGAATATTCATTTAAAATAAATTTATTCAAATCCTTCTCATGAATCTATTGTGTTGTGGTCCCATAGGTGAATTTTATAAGCATGAATGTTTATGTAAAGAGAACTCTGAAGTCAATTGAATGAACACACTTTGACGATATACCCTGAATTTGAAAGCACAAATGTCAAGGAGTACTTGATCCCTCATCCAAACAGGAAACAGAAACAAAATCCTGGGCCTGCTGAGGACAACCAAGACAGACAGGCAGTCATGCAACCAATACAAAAAGTGAGGAATGAAGGTGGAATTAATAGAAAAAGAAATTTTATATTCAATAAATAATAGCCCTTTTGATAAGAAAAACTCAGTATCGGACTAAATGTTCAGTTAAAATTTGGAATTTATTGGTAACTGATGAAGGTAAATGAGCAATACCAACTTTTGTTATTTGGGAAATTCAACAAAAACCTTTCAATCACAAAAGATTTCGAGTATGGCTATTGAGGTGGAGTACAGCTGCAGTGGCAGCACAGCTCACATTCACCTATTCCAGGCGGAATTAAAGTTAACTCCCTAGTCAGAGAGTCCTGCAGGGAGAGTTAGAGCATAGAGGGATCAGTTCATCCTCTAAAATTTCAGCTCAGTAATAAATGCAGATATTGGTAAGAGATTGTGAGTAGTCACAGGGAAAAGGAAAAATAAATTTCTTTTAAGAGGCTGATCATTGTTCACATGATGAGGAAGTGTCTCTGTGGAAATATGGCTGGGAGATGTTGAGGAAAACCAGACGAAATGGTATTAGAAAGAGGTTCCTCACTCAGAGGGTGGTTGGGCGCTGGAACAGGATCCCCAGGGCAGTGGTCACAGAGTTCAAAAAGCAGATTATGCTCTCATGCACATGGTGCTTAGGGGTGATTCTGTCCTTATGGGTCCCTTTCAACAGCATATTCTGTGATTCTTTCTGAGCCAGGCTACAGACTAGGCTCAGAGGAAAAAGCCATCTGGTCTTTTGTAGAAGTTGAACAAAACTGTTGGGCCAGGAACAGGCTCAAAGAGACTGCATGGACTAGTATCTGGGATGCTTTCCTCACACTGCTGTGGATCCTGTCCAAGGCAGCACTGGAAGCTCAGGTATCAAAGACTATGATCTGAATTTCAGTCTGGAAGTTATTTCAGTACTGATGACCTTTACAGGATTTGGCTATTAATGACCTAGGTTACTCTTTATGCAAGATTTTAATACAAAAAACCTTTAGAAAAATGAGTCTTTTTTCTTCTCTTCCACATTTGGGTAAACTATACTGCTGTAACTAAATATATTGCAATACTCACTACTTCATTAGGAAGGCAATTACATTCTTTTAAGGCAGAAAATGCCCGTTTATTGTGAGATACAATGGATTCACTGGAATCATTGTCCCAGTAGAAAAAATAGAGAGCATATGGTAGAAAAGGAAGAGAAAAGAAACTCAAACATTTCATAAAGGGACATTAATTCAAGTTGGTAAGTCTTTTATTCAGACTTTAATAAGCTTATACAGTGATAAGCCTGAATGGGAGAAAGGTGAAGACCAGTACTTCTTAAACCTTTTAAATCTTATTAGAAGTAATTTTTTTCAGAGATAGGAAATCTTTCTGTCATTTACCATTTGGGCCATGAGAATAAAAAATCAATTTAAAAAAAATAGGAAAGGGAAGAAATCAAAAAGGCAGAGGGAAAGGAACAACTTCCTATTCAGAAGAATAACATTTTATTACTCTAAGGTCCATTTCTGACTCATAATTAAAACCTATCAAGCATATGGCATGTGTGAATACTCTAAACTACTAAGTGCAGACACCATGGTGGATTTTTTACTTGCCATTATTAGATTAAGACCATTTTCAGACAATAAAATGGGCATTTAAATTACTTAGTGTCAGTTTTACATAGAAATAATAGTATTGTATTACTGAAACCAGTGTTAAAAACCTCGTAAACATTAAGCAACATTTTTCCTTCCTTAATATTAATTATTCCTCATAGCTTTTATACCAGTACTTTGTTTAATTGCCATTACTTTTAGCAAGAATATATGGAACAGAAAGCAACATGTTCTGTTTCAATGCATTTTGTGGTTGCAGTGGAGAAGTGAAAGAAGAAGTATTGAAGTACTATATGTATATTTTCATTTCTGTGTCCATTTTGTCTGCATAAATTATTTTCTGGTGAAGATAGGGAAGCTTTCTTGTCTGGACAGGGTTAAACACCTACTAGGAACACAGCATACCATGTTCTTTTTATGTAAACAGACGTATTCTTTGTCCCTCTACATAGAAATTTAGAAATAAAAAGAAAAACTTTCTTTCTTTGGTGGCAACAGGTCTAATATCAGACAGCAGCACAGCAGCATTGCGAAATGATAAACCATGGCAGTACACAACTCCAGTGGTTTTGCCTTTGAAAGTATATAGTAAAAAGGTATTTATAGTACAGGGGAATTAAAGCATATGAATCATGTGTACTTTGATACAGAGATTACTTACCCTGGCACCAAACGTATTTGCACTACAGAATGGATGTGATCCTTATCCTTTGGAGAATTTCCTAATTTGGCCCTTTTCTCCAGTCACTTCCTTTTCCCAGACTATTGCAGAGGTTTAGAATAGCTCCTCTTTTCACAGGAGAGTCATCAGGAAAAGTGAAGTTGAAAGCAGTACTCTGCTGGGAATATTCAGCTTACTGAAAGGAGAGGTAAGTGACTCATAACTTCCTTGATGTCCACTCTGCAATGATTTTGTTGCTTTCTTTGAAAGCTCTGATTGGGAAACATGCTTGGCAAAGCTTCTAATTAATTTCTGGTGTCAAAGTCTGAGCAGTTCTGGAAGGTGCTGCTGATGATGCCAAACTAGCATAGCTGGGATAAGGACAGATGGTATAATTCAAGGTTATATGGCATTTCTCATGGTCCTTTGTTTTTTGGTGTTTTTTTGTTGTTTTTTTTTTCCCCAGAGAAGAATCTGGAGATCAAACAGCAGATCATGGATCATCCTATGGGATGTCCCTGAGAGAAATCAAGAAAGTCTCATTCAGTGGGTCCTATAGGAACAAACAGATGCATTCTAATCTCAGACTAGAGTTATAAAGTTTTGGAGAGATGAAGGGTGAAAACGTACTGGGGCTAAAAACATACCAGGCTAAAGACATATCAGTGGCTTTCCAAAGGTGCTAAAGCCAGACTTATAAGATTAACAAAGGGGACAGAGTGTTGTGGAGATGACGTGGCCCTGCTTTGCAAAATCTTCTGGGAACATAAGGAGCCCCTCAGGCCTATGTCATAGTCATCTGTCACCCCAAAACCAATTATTGACTAAAGCCTCCCAAACCACCTAAGAGAAAAAAATAACAACGATATAAAAGCAATTGGGTATGAGGAAAAACTGGGGAGAAATGCTATTGTCTCTGTGGAGATAGCTGAGAGCAGCTGCCCTGTCTCTTCCCACCTCTTTGAACAATGTAGAGGTGAGAAAACCATGTACTCTCTATACTTGATATTCCACATCTCATACTTTACTCCCTTACAATACCTATTTACTTTATCCATTCTATGTTATATCTTATACTGTGCCTGTTACATTGTACCTTATAAAGTACCTTTTATCCTTATAATATGCTTTCACTTCTACCTTAAAGCTACATTGATACTAATTTCACTTGGCTATATCTTTATAGGCACCATATTTATTATTTACTATGAGTTTTGCTACACTTCACAACTTACTAGGTATATATCTTACTTTATATATTAGTTGTTGTGTTACTTTACAGTTTGTAGTTCTTTATTAGCATGTGTTTTAACGAGAAACATCTATATTTTTTCCTTTTGCTTTGTGGCGTGCAAGTAATTTTATTGCTCTCTGTTTCTGGGGGAGTTTCTAGATTTGTGTTTTAGGTTGTTGTGTTTCTGGTTAGAACTTTCTGTTGTTAGTTAAGTCTGTCATGGGGGGTACACTGCTGTATTGAAACTTAAGTTTGGAGGGCTTGTCTTTGTAGAATGTGTTTTGTGCTGGTCTCTCTTGGGGTTTTTGATCAACAATTAAATACAATGATGCAGCTAAATGTTGTCACCAGCAACACAAACCCCACAGTAACTGTCACATGCTTGTATTAATAAGAGTTATTTTAAGACCTGCTGTGGAGAAAGTTCTTTTCTTGCTATTAAGTGTTGTCCTCACAGCAGAGTGTTGAAGACCCTTCCAATTTGTGTGCTGCCCATTGTTTGACAGGCAGTATTAGGTTCATAAGACTTCAATGTTCTAGGACGCTTATAGCTAATATCTTCATAGAGAAAGTTCTCCCTGGCTATTAAGTGTGGTCTCATAGCAGAGGTTGAAGATGTTTCCAATCTGTGTGCTGTCTATTGTTTGACAGGCAGTATTTGGCTCATAAGACTTCAATGCTCTAAGAGGCTTATAGCTAACAAGTTCTCCCTGGCTAAAGTGTGGTCCTCTCAGGAAGGTAAAAAATCTTTCCACCCTGTGTTCTGTCCAGTCGACAGGCAGTGCTGGGTTCATAAAGCTTTGATTGTTCCAAGGGCAATTAGAGCTAATAACTTTATATTAATACAGGTGGGACAAGGAATCTTTGCATTTCTGCCCCTCCTTTTCATGTGACAGCAGTGAATGGCATTCTTTAAAAGAAATGCAATCTTGTCTTTTCATTACTCTGATATTCAAAGATCAATAGGACTGGCTACATGTCCTAGAGGACCAGCACTGTTGCTGACTCTAAGTAAATCTTTATGAGATGCCAGATAAGCAAGTGATCAATGAATAGTCTGGAAGGATGAAAGGAAGTCCCAGGGCTTCAACAGGAGAAAAAAATCTAGAATACCGATGGCATCTTTAACTAACAACCCTTAAAAACATACATAATGGGTGAAACTTCTCAAGGAACTATACCTCATAAAGCATGTCTGGCTGCCATTCCTGTGTGAACAGTGTCTATATAATACAGTGAAATAAGAACATTCAAGAAGTGAGGGTTTTGCCATAATTTAGGCTTTTCTTTCTCCAGAAGGGGCATACAAGCCCTTGGTAGCAATAGTATACATGTTACAAGCCAAACCGATTTGAATTCCGTAATAGATATAGTACCTGTTACTCAAAATCAAGGCTTTAATCCAAATATTTTTTTATCTCTCACCCTCCTTCATATTGTATCTTTTTAAAGTGCATTTTTTAAACTGTCTTAAAATTAATTGGAAAAAAGTCTATCTCCAAGTGATTGACATGCCAATCTGCCCAGAGGGGAAGAATCATTAAAATGATCTGAAGTCAACCGAGTTTAATGGAAATTAATACAATGAAACAAATGTAATGTGACATCTGATATTTCTAAAATAATTGATTTTCATTTATTAAATTAAAAAATTGCAGCTCAGAATTATAATTCACCATCACTCTTTCTTTTATTAGTTTCAAGGAACATGACTAATGTTGGTAGTATACCACAAAGTTTAAAATATACACCTTGAGGAATAGAAAAGCCTTCAAGAGATGTTACGAAAAACATCATCAAACTGTTCTTTCAGTGCTAAATTTTAATAAACTATGCTAAAATATGTCTCTGCAGTTTTATACTAAAATTTTGAGGAATCAAAAATAATTTTTATTGGTGAAAATATTTGGTGCAGTGAGTTTGAGAAAAAAAGCCTAAAAATTGTAAGAACTTAATAACTTTTTGATTGATCTGCCCATACTTCATGATTTGTTATAAAATGTTTGAGGTGTGAGCAAACTCCCCTGACATTTAGTCACAAAAAGGAGAGGGTCAGGACATGAAGTAGATGTGAGGCACAGCATTCCAACTGAATGGTGTGGAGGATGGCTGTTTGCCTTCATGTTTTGGAAAAACAATAGATCTGCAGAATTTCCTATTCTCTCCCACCTGAGGCTTCTTTTCTGAAAAAAACTTGTGTCCATATCCCAAACAGGAGTCTAGGTCACGCTGGGCAATGAGCAGATGAAGTTACCCAAGTTCTTGGCAGTACGTTTGGTAAAGTAGGTGGGACAGGACAGTGTTTCTGATACCGAGGATCCACACAGGTGGAAAGTTTTGTCCTATGGCCAGACAGGAATGCATGAGGGAATGGTGCTTAGCACACATTTTTAAAAGCTATTGGACCAAAATAATTCAAGACAAGATCTCCTTAGTCTTTTCTGAAATGGGTATCAGATTCTTGCAGGTAGATGTTTAATATCTTACACTGTCTCATTGGTTTCCTAATTAACTCTAACTTTTACTCAGAGATCATGAAATTTTACTTTGGAAATCAGACAGACAAGACTGGATCCTCATCTCTCTTTGTACCAGTTCAGCAGAGTAAATCAACTGGAAAGGCACATTGACTTCTACTAGGAAATACTGTGATGCCTTGAGGCAGAGGAGTTAAAAATACTCTCTCTTTGCATATTATCCAGCATCTATCCTCTACAGATACATTAATTATTAATGACACAAAAAATATACATACTCTTTGCTATAATTTCACTCCTTTCATTCTTTACCTTTTATAGTCTCAGACTCCAGCTTTGAGAGCACTTAAGCCAACTACAGAAAATTATTTTCAAGGTCTCACTGTTTGCCTCTCTTTCTGACCACACAGAACTAGTGGTCAAATGTTCACTCTTCTCTAATCTTGTGACAAAGTCCCATTAGAAGCAAATAATAAATTTAAAAATGCATATATATGATGCAATTCTTTTTGCTAATACACTAAGTATAAGGGTCCTTTGGGGCCACAGAGGTCATTCTCCTGTTATTTAAGCAACTACTTCATTTCTTTTTTTTTCTCCATATTGGTCAAGTTTCCTTCTCACCTCGTCTGAAATGTTTTTACAAAACTCATCACTACCATGACGTGGAACCTTCTTCAAACTCCCATTTTGCATTTACCAGAACCAGATAATCCATTTAACAATTAACTTCTTTTAAAGTACAAGCTCTTTCTGTAATAGAAAGATTAATACATTGTGTTTGCTAATTATCTGAGAACTAAAAAGGGATTACTCAAAATAAACTAAATTAAAGATTAAGCCATGCTGCATGTCTTAATCTTTCTTTTAGTTTATTTTGAGTGATCAAATTAACATAAAACGAGGTGAGGAGATAAGCCTTAGAAATAAAACAATATCAAAATCTATAGTTCCAGGTGCAACCAAACACTTAGATAAATTCTGACTAGAGCTTGTGAATGTATATGACCTTTGGCCTTTTTTGAGGGATTCTTTAGAAAGGTTAAAAATACAAAGTTTATAAATCTTTCACATATAAAATAGCACAAATAAAACTATGACATTGCATGGAACCATTTCCGTATGACAGGGTTATGTAAAATTGTTAAGACAGAAAACACATTATTTTAGCCCTCCTTAATACTGAAAAAAAGATACTCAAGAAGGCAGTATTTTAAAACATTTTTCACAGGGATTCATATATTCCTTCTTAATGGTAGAGACCAATTTCCAGTTTTAGCTCCTTCATATTGCTGAGACAATTTCTGTTACATGTTAAATCTGAATCGTTAAAATCTGTGTAGCTTTCTGTGGTGATTTTCTTATACATGCACTGCTCATATTCATAAAACAGTAGGTTATTTTAAATCATGATTTCTCATAGTTGAGGAGAACACATTTCAAATACTTAGATTCAGACTTCCCCACCTGCCTTTACTCTGGTTTCTGTGGCATTCATTTTGAAAGCTGTTTTCCTCTCTTTACAGGTCTCCTACATTTTTGCAATGAACATCAAAATAGCTTGTCAAATGAAGGTAAATTCAACAGCTTTCAGCACTGCTTTTCTATCTGTCAGCTCTTTGTTATTCTTCTTCTTCTTCTGTTTGATTGTTTGCCATTTGTCTAATCAAAAAAAGTAGAAAGAAAAGGAAAAAGCCATGAGATTTCTATTCACATATTTTACTAATGAGCTAAAGCATGCTAGGTAGAATTTTCTTGTTTTACTGGACAGAAGAGCAGCACAAGGATTGTGTTCACCCAGCCACAGCAATTACTGGACAGTATTTTGAAGCCACTACATGAAGAGAATATTTTTCCTGTAGTGGTATTTTTGAAACTATTCTTCATTTAGCTTTTTTTTTTTTTTTTTTTTGTTGTTGTTGTATTTGGAAGTCCAGGTTAACAAGTCATTGTCAGTAAAACAGAAGGAAAGATAAGGCTTTCAGCAAGAAAGGAACAGAAAACGTGTCTTCTTCCAGTATTGCAAAAGTGATCTCATTAATTTCTTTCTAGAACTTCTCACTTTCAGACGAATTTCCAGCAAACTCTGGGGACATTCCATGTCTCAGTAAGTGACTTTAAACCACTTGGGGATGATACTAATTTTATGTAATCAGGAGATTTCTAAGAAAGGCATGTGATTATTGTTGCATGTAAATGACTATAATCATTATCAGAACTACAGGTTTATTCAAACACTGTTCCTTGTTTAAGGGAAAAGTAAACAGTGTAACATGCTAATAGGAAGATTTCATTAAACAATTATAAAGTCATCCTTACTTAGCATATCAGTCACAGTAAAGGCAGTGCAGGAGCTGAGGTTTCATAATGTGTTCCAAAGAGGTTCTACAACTCATTGATTTCTGCATCTACTTTACAACCTGTACTTGTAGATCCAAATAATTCCTGGTCACAGTGAAACTGGCTTTTTACAATATGGAGTGGAGAACTACTGCTCAAAACAAAGAGCAAACATTAAAATTGACCTAACCAGAAAATCATTGAGTCCATTTTAACATAAGATTTTTTCAGTAATGTGTAGGTTTTTCTTTCTATTTTACTATATCATATTTTGCACCACTTTTCAAAATAGAAAGTACTTATTTAAATGCAGTTTTACAGACTAACATAAGTGTCAACTATGCTTTCTTGCCCACACAGATGGCAAAGACGGCCTATCCAGATAGCAGCCATCCAGACAGTTACCTGTGTAACATACAATGCATTGTTTCAGATTAATAGGGGGAAGTTCTGGTGGACATTGATAACTTTGCTGAAAATGGGCAAGGAAGTTGTGTAGGCAGGAAGCTTAAATTGCAGGTTGCAGTACTTCATGTTGTAACTTAAGCTGCCATTTTGTGTTAGTCTTCATACATTTATCTGGCTTGGACTTTGACTTCACAAAGCACTTAATCACACAGGGCATGTTTACAAGTCTACATAACTACATCAGTAACACGTTCCTTTTTTTCTCAGAGTGATTAAAGGAAATTAAGACATGCAGAGTTCCCTATGGATCTATCTCATTCTCACAAGCATACATCTGAATACAGAAAATACAGACAGTACAATGACAATAAAATAATTCTGGATACATTTTGACTGATACTTTCCAGTAAGCATATGACAATATGATCAAACTAAATTTATGTCTTGAAAATCCACTGAGAAATACTTTGAACTGTGACAATTAAATAGCAATTGCAGCAAGCAAAATTAGAAAGAATCAAGTCTCATAATTAGATGTATAGTTACTACAGGTTGTGACAGATTGCATTTTGTGACTTGCATGAAAAAAAATGGTTCAATTACTTTTGAACTTAACGGATGCCTGAAGCTATATGGTGATACACAGGTTTTATCAAATGTAAACATGTACAAGAGTTTTTAAGAACTTTCTTCCAATTTAGAACATGTCCCATTTTGGACAAAACCAAAACCAACCAAAAAACCCAAAAAAACAACCAACCAAAAAAACCTAACCAACCAAACAAAACAATACACAAAACTGAGAGCATAGGGGCAAGTCAAATAATTTCAAAATCATTCTAGATATTTTTTTTCTTTAAGACTAGGCTTAACTTATTCAGTTATGTGTATCACAAAGTTTTCCCAACTCATTGACAAGTCTTAGAATTTTCCAGAGGTGACAAGCAGTTCCTGGCTCAGAAATATCTACACAACTTTTGTTGCTCTTTTATATATCCTGTGTTTTAATTTGGTGGAGCCCTAATAATCACATTAGCCAGTCAAATTTTTGGCTTTCCAGCAATAATGCCAGAGATTTTAATCCAAAAGAACAAACACAGACTTTTTGTGTAGGAAGCATAAAGCAAGCCACCTCGTCTCTTTGGAATATCAATCTCTATGTTGTACATGAAGGTTATTTCAATTAGACTTGTCTGATCTTCCAGGTTACAGTCACACTGAAAAAAGTTTATGTAAGGTAGAATGATAAAATAATGGCAAAAGAACCAATATACAGGACAGGAAATTCTTTTTACACATAACGATAATGAAGCTGCATCACTTCTTTTTTCCTTTGAATGGAGCATGCCTCTAAGTCTGTCACCTCTTAGGCTTACGTAGTTTTAAATAAGAGAAGACTAGAAATCTAAAATCATGTAATAGATGACTTTCATTAATTAGATCAGGTCAATACATGCATTAGTATTGTAGTTAATTATTACAATACCTGATCATTAGAATTAGAGGTTATGTAAAGTAATAAGTCAAGCAAATGACACAAGATTGGCTCTGGTCCAAAATAAACTGTCTTGAGCAGAGGAGAAAATTATTTTCCAGATTAAAAAAAAAAGAAAAAAAAAAAGATGAGAATTAAACTAAGGCCCCTTTTGCCTCGTAGATAAAAGAAACAGAATTCTATTTTATTTTAATTTAATAAATATTGTTTTTAATAGTTATAAGTTTAATATTCACAATATATAGATAGAATAAATTATAATTATACTTTAAAATTAGATTTTTTTTTAATGGTATCTCCATCCATCAACACTGAGCATCCATAGTGGCTAAATATGGCTGGCCCTTGGCCACAAGTCAGCTTCATCCTAGAGCTTTTATAGGTGTCATCTTCCTGTCCTCTTGTCTCCCATGCTGCTGCTTTCAGCTGTGCTCACAAGTTAGCCAAACATGCTGCAACTGTACATCTTTCCACTTGTGCCACCTTACCTTCCTCGTCTTTCTTGCTGCCTTGCAGGGAAAGGTGAGAGTCTCAAGACAGGTGCTTAGAGAGGAACTGTTGGAGAAGGTTAACTGGCATACTGCAGACTCAAAGGAGCAAAATCAGCAGAGTTCGACACTTGGACCTAATACTTTCATTAATGTTAATGGATATAGCTTTTATATCTATAATGTTGTTTTTAAAAGACAGCTAAAACCAGGGAATTCTTAAACTTGGCCAGAACTGAATAAAGTAATGTTCAGCTGAATGGAATTAAATTATAGCAATCCCGTAATTTAGCATTCATTAACATGAGTTAGTCACACCAGTCTAATTATTTGCCTTCATGGAGAGCTCAGTCTGCACAGACAACCTGGGAAAGCTAGCACTTCATTACACAGGAGAGAATTTTTTTCCATGCCCAGTGATCTGCTTAACTTTTAATATTGTGAAGATATAATTAAAGTAAGATTTGGGCTCTAGACCCTTCACCAGCTCCATTGCTCCCCTCTGGACACACAGCAGCATCTCAAGGTCATTCTTGTAACAAGGGGCCCAAAACTGAACACAGGTTTCCAGGTGTGGCCTCAACAGTGCCAAGTACAGAGGGACAATCACTGCCCTGGTCCTGCTGGCCACACCATTGTTGAATTGGCCAGGCCATTGGCCTTGGCCACTTGGGCACACTGCTGGTTCACATTCAGCAACTGTTGACCAGCACTCCCAGGTCCTCTTCTGCTAAGCTACTTTCCAACACCTCTGCACCAAGTCTGTAGTGACGCATGAGTTTGTTGTGACCCAAGTGCAGGACATGGTATTTGGCCTCATTGAACCTCATACAATTGGCCTTAGACCATCAATCCAGCCTTTTCAGATCCCTCTGTAGAGCCTTCCTACCCTGCAGCAGATCAACACTCTCACTCAGATTGGTGTTATCTGCAAATCGATGGAAAGTGCACTCAATCCCCTCATTCAGGTCACTGATAAAGATATTAAACAAAGCAGAAGCCAGTTTTCCCAGGAAAATGCACTGGAAAACAGTGCCAAAGATTATTTAATGTCTAAATAGACAACACCCGCAGCCTTTTCATGATCCACTAAGTAGGTCACCCTGTCACAGAAGAAGATCAGGTTAGTCAAGCAGGACCTGCCTTTCATAAATCCATGCTGATTGGCCCCGATTCCCTGGTTATTCTGTGTATGCCACAGGATGGCGATCAAGATCATCTGCTCAGTGACCTTCCCTACACCGAGGTCAGACTGACAGGCCTGTAGTTCCCCAGAGTCTCCTTCTGGCCCTTCTTGTAGATGGTGACTAACTTTCAGTCTACTGGGACCTCCCTGGCTAGCCAGGACTGCTGTTAAACTACTGAAAATGGCTTGGAGAGCTTTTCTGTCAGCTCCCTCCATACCCTTGGGGAGCTGGTGGAACTGCTCATCAATCCACTTTTTTTTGCTCTGTTATTAGGACTATAGCCACTATGGTTTACTAGTTGGGAGCTAATTTACACAATGATTTTCATTTTAGAAAAAGAAAATGCTGTCACCCACTTCTCATTTTCTTGATGCATAACTGAAATTCAGCTGTTTTCATAACCCAGGATGTCACAGTCCAAAAAAGAAGTTATGACTGCTTCTCAGACTTAATACCTCTTCGTGTACAAATGTTCCTCATTACAATGAATGACTCACAAGTCTTTCATTAGAAAATCCCTCTTGGCCATTAAACAGACCTAATGTTTTCCTATTGTACTTAAAAATGAATAATTTATATCCTCCATGAGAATAAACTAGGATGATGAATAGCAGAGCAGAGCAAACACGGTTATGTCCTATTTTATATATTTTACCATGTGCTGGCTACATGTGATTTTCCGCCTGCTTTTTTGTTGTCTAGGGTGAATGTTGTTAGTGTGTAAACACACACACACACACACACACACACGAATAAGTTTATGAGATTTATGGACCAAAATAATGAGCTTCAGTGTGCGTTTGTGTACATTTTACAAACAGACACAGATACATATATGTCCATGACAGTTTAAAAACTGAAAGGAAGTAAGAAAAAACTTGACAATACTTTTGATCATGGAATAACTGCTTGAAAAAATTTTGACTCTTCTATCTCCTGCCATTTCCCTGAACTGTGTCATTGCTGTAGGTAGTCCTTTCCTTTCCCTTCCCCCTCCCTTCCCCTTCCCTTTCCCTTCTCTTTTCCTTCTCTTTTTCCTGCATATATGGTTTTCAATTGGAGTTTTAAGACATTCCTTAACACATCTCACACAAATAGGTGAAACATGATGAGTATATCCTCACATCTGCTGATGCACTATGACTAAAATTCTTTCTTCATTCTTCTTCCCAATTTATTTATTAAAAAACCAGCAAATTATCTCTTTAGGGGCAGAGAGGCTCTCTCCTGCTGTTACCACTGGGGGGAAAAAATTAAAATAAAATAACAAGAATATTACAAACTTAACATTTTTTGAGTTTTCACTGGCAACACATTGCTCAGCTCCTTTTGTTATGATTCTCCATATCTGGGAGTTGATTAGTCAAAGAAGACCCAAGAAGGCCTAAAAAGACATTCTTACAGCAGAAACTTAGTAGTTCAACCTACCTACTGATTAAGGTTATAACGGATCACATAATGTTACTGAAAAAAAAAAAAAGAGAAAAATCATTTGAAAAGAAGTAAAACCTTCATTGAATTCCTAATTTTCTCCATCTCATACTACTTCTTGAAAACAAGGGAAGAGGTAAGTGTCCATTTAATTAACATCATTTGTGGCTCATAGGATTGAGAAAAAAAGAATTAATCCTGGAGGATGTAATGGCATATTACGGTTTGGTAAAACTTCTGCTCTGAGACCAGTTTTCTTGTATTGCATACCTAATTAACATAAATGTTGCCAAACACCCATAAAAAGTCAATTCAAGTTTGTTTAAGTTAATTAAACAGTGCTGCTGCTCATGATGTTTTCTTTATAGTGTGCTGGCACCCACGCCTCTCTGTGCTTCTCCACTAGGCCTGGCCAGGCAACCACACTCACACACCAGGGATTTGGCCATGGAAGAGTCAGACAGGATGGGGTCCTGCCAAGCAGATGCCCAGTGCCTGGGCCTGCATCTACAGCCACGAATGCCACCAGACCACCCTCATGCACCATGACTCGGCTCCCCAAACCCCCATGAGGCACAGGAGGCATGGGGTCTGCTCAGGAGTCAAGAGACCTGTGTTGTGCCCTCAGCACTGCACCAAGTTTAATCTTGTCAGAGGGAAAAAAGGATCTACAGCTGAAGGAAGAAGTGTCTTTTTCTCATGCCAACAGGCATGGTTGGAAACTGTGTGCTGTTTGGTTAATATAGTCTTCCTCTCCTTTCCCACACTACTCTTTATTTTTTTCTGGTCTGGAAAATTTAATTGTGAAATTGAAAAATCTGCAAAAGTCTGTAGCTGAACAAAATATAGGAGGAAAAATTTTAAAAATTTAGCAGACAATGAAGGGATCAGGTCAGCTTGGTTGAGACCAAACTATACAGTACAGGGTGGGAGCAACCAAGTAAAGACTAGACTTTGTTGTGGCTAAAACTACGCTCCCCAAGCCAAGGTGTAAGGACTATTAGCTTCTGCCTTCTGAAATTATAGAGCTTATGATATAGACATTCATATACATAGGTATGCCTGGGTATATACGCATATATACATATAAGTATACAAAGCTAGGTATTCTCTCTTCCTTTTGTCCTCCCTGGGCCTATCTTCTCCATTTGGGAAATAATACTGCAGTGAACAGTACAGTAATCTTATTCTATAACAAATAAGAACCATCTAGTAAGAATCATCAATCCTCCTGACTTAAACATTTATTTCTTACTGCAATGGAGGCTATCCCTCTCCAGTACTTCTGCTGAATGTGGTATTTTACCACAGTAATAAACAAATTAGAGATGTTGAAAGCCATTCTTTGTCATCTTCAGGTCTCTTTCTCCAATTTCCATTTGACAACCCAGTGATTTATAAGATTTATATTAATGTTTGTGGAGGATCTTTTTTAATGGCAATATTTGATAGCCTAATCTGTCCTCTTTGTGACTCAGATGGTTACATTTTCACTGACTGATGCTCATTCCATATGAATCTTGTTTGCCATCCACCTACTTGGAAAACAGAAAATATATTTCAGCCAGAACATATTTCTCTACCTCACAGTAGTAATTTAGCACAGAGGATACCTAGCTGTCTCTACAGATTCACATTTAAATAAGGCTATCATTGGTGAAAGTGAAGAAATTTCATGCCTTCCTAGCTGATATTGATCATTATTTTCTCATAGTCTTACTTGCAATCAAAACAATTTTTTTCCAGGCTACCTTTCAACTCAGAGCTAAAAAAAAGTGAGAGACTTCTAGATTATAATGTTAACTCCAGTCAGAAGGTCTTTAAGCAAAACAATAGGTTTGTAGAACAATGGCTAATATCAACCCAGAGGATTCACACTGAGGATTCACTGAAGATTTTTTTATCTGGTCTGAGCTATTTTAACAACCAGTCTTCATGTAAACATTTAACATATCCTTCTACATAGGCAGGGTGTAGAGAAGTAAATATGGCTGGCTGTCTCAGCTTTCCCCAACAGTTATTGCAGCTCTTTCCTTTATACTAAAAAGTGCTTCTGTCATTAAGGAGATCTTAAAATAATACTGGAGACTAAATTAACTTTTCTTCTAAATGAAAACTTCCTGAAGTTGGTTAAAAAATATTAACAACTGGGAAAATTAACATGCCTTCTGACAGTTCTGTGATGTCTCTGAGAATAAGAAAACCACCATTAAAAGTGGCAGTCTGCCTCAAATTTTGCATCAGTAAGAACTAGTGGAGAAAATCCCATTTTCATTTCAAAACCATCAGTTTAACTTTTGCCTTGAAAGACTATTTCAATATAGAAATAATAATTTTATGCAAATATTTTGAATATTTTATTAAGGAAACAAGAATAATGTCTTATCCTAAAAAATGCATCTATAGCTGTTAAAAAGTGCCCCATATCTGTTAACCCAATGATATGTGAATGTTTCTTTTCAAGATAAATTCTGTTGACAGTAAGACAAGGAAGTATATACATAGAATACTCAAATCTGATTGTCCAAATCCAGCATAGGTAGAACAATAATAAACCATATAAGCAAGGTGTTTAAACCTTAAAATTGTGTGTTTAAAACTTAGAAAGGTATGTGCAACATTATAAATCATGAGTATTAACCAGAGATATAAATATAGGCATGTTTTCCTCAGAGTTAAGACTTGGGAATTAAGAAATTGAATACAGTGAGAAATATGAATACAGTAAATACACTTCTTTTTTTTTAACTACTGTTAGTATATTCACAGCAGCAAGTCCCAGTGAATGAACAAAATGATAATGGATGATTATGAGATAGTTATTGAAACTCACCATATAATTTTGTGATGAAACAAACACATTCAATCATTACCATAGGCATATTTCTGCAATAAATTAGAAGAAACAGACCTTAACCAAGGCTGTTTGAGGAGGGACATTGCAGAGAAGATTCCTCCATAGCTGATGATCCTCTGCTGTCATAGCTGGTTTCTACAGAAGTGGAAGTGACCAACCCTTAACTAAAATGAGAGAAAAATTTGGTTGATAAGACTATGTTTATTCTAGTTTTCCATACAGTTCTATGCTGTACTGACAGCCATTTTGAGTTTAGGTACCTGTGCCTTACACCAAGTGCAGATGCACATCTGTTTTCCTTCATCTCCACATATGTGATTCTGAGGTGGCTCTTCAGACAGAAGAAAGTGACAAAGACTCACTGCTCTCTGTGGTGTCACTGAGAACCTTACAGGACTGACTGACACACAGAACAAAATATACACGTGTGCAAAATTCACCTGGAAATGTCTTTCAACTTCTTACCTCGAAAAGCATTTTTACATCCCTACGATAAATGTTCTCAAACCTGCATAGCTCCTGTCCTGGCTCCAGGTGAGCACTGAGTGTAGTGCAAAGGTCTTTCTGGTCCTACCATAGCAGGATAGACAGCAAGGGAATGCCACAGCAATATCTGCGTTCTTCACACCCTGAGCAAACGCATCACAGTTCTAGCTCACATTGGTACACAAAAGTTCACTTTAGCAGACTGTATTCTCACAGGAAGGCATACATCTGGGCACAACACCAGCACCTAGCTGGGAAAACCTGAAAACCTGTCTTTAATTTGTGTGAGTTTTATAAAATTTTCTCCCTTTCTTGTACTGTTTGCATGTTACCTTCTGCCTAAAGGCTTTAGAAGGGGTCAGGGAGCTGAGATAGCAGTGTGGTACAGGGAATAGATTGATGACAGCCAAATGGGGGGCTAGAGAGAACTGAAATCACAAATGGATATTTGAAATCCAATTACAGGGAAAGTAACAGACAGTGCTAATTTCATCAGACCTGTAAGTACTGACCAACTGCTTAAGGGATCAACAGCTCTAAGTAGCACAACAGTAAACTGAAGTATAATTGGCATCAGCCCAAAAGGAAGGATGTGTAGCTCTGTGGGGACATAATAGCTATAAGATTAATGTAAAAGTACATTTTTCAAAACTAATGTGAATTTTTTCTAGCAGAGACAAAAGGGATAATAGAAAAAGTTAAATTCTTGTAACATGAAAGAGGTAAAAATTAAACAGAATACAACATAAATATGGGTATAATACAGACTTTAAATGTAGTGCAGACAAAATTTGTGGTCCAGGTGTACAAATCTGTTCTTAAAGAGTTGACTTCCGGCAGACTTATGAACTGTCATAAGTTTTCCAGATATGTGTTAGGTGCCTACATTGTTGCTTCTGTGAATGACCACAGAGACTGCTGTCTTCATTGTGCTATTAGACATTGACTCACCTTACAATGAGGTCCACTTGGGGTTGAAAATTTAGGTGCCCATCTTTTAAAACCCTGGAAAAGCTCATTTTTATAACATTATGGAGCAGATGCTGACAAGATTGAGGTCCTAGAACAGTATAGCTCAGTCAGATCAGTGTTACTTAAAACAAAAACTGGTGGAAAGAGTACCATTTTCCTTTTGTGTCATAGCCCAGGGAGCAAAGCAACTTTGCAGTGCTCCACTGATTTACACTGAAAGAGAAAGAATCAGTTCCTTTCAGGCTTTTCTGCCTGTCCACCTTTACAACATGTTAGGAAAGAAAGCACAGACTACCAAAATTTTCTAGCACTGTAAAACTGAGTATCATCCTTCTATAATAAATTACTATTTTGCTGTCTGTAATATGTGTAAGTTTGAGCACTACACATTTGGACTGATGCTGAAAAGTCTGAAACCTACGGACAACACAGGACCAGCTTGATTTACGAGCTGCATGTTCACAACCAAAATGAAGTGGAGTTAGGTGCAGCAGTCTAGGCTGCCTTCTGGTTATACTTCCATTCAGCTGCTTCTGGGCAGTTGTGCTTCCACAATTCTCTCTGACTGGAGTCTCAGCGTGGTGTTCCTGCTTCCATTCAGTGCTGGGTTGTCTTGTGATGCTGGTGACTCTTGCCTTTACGACCTTACATTTTTCCCTCATCTCTAAAATTTGCCCAGTTTCCTTGAGCCAAGAAACTGAACTACATTACACAAATCGTGAAGTCAACTTCTATGCTTGGGGAAAAGAAAGCTGTTCTTTCTGTAAACAAAAGCCCACATAAAAGTTTAAGCCTGCTCATAAAAGTTTGCATATAAAAGCTTTCCAGAGAAAATGATTAGTAAGAATGCATTTTCTTATTGACTATCAAGTTGAAGCTTGTGAATATTTATTATGTACATCCAAAGCTTTTAAAAAAGATTAACATTTTTATTGGTTATGTCAGTTATAATTTCAAAAAAGCCTATTACATCAAGTTCAGAGGCAAGGCTAACTTTTAATAGGTGATACATAAACTAGAAGAACTCACTGAAGCCAGCAGGACAATGAAGTACATGAAAGTCGTTCTTAAAAGTGATTATTTTCGCTCATATTAGCATACCACATTAGAATAATATCCAAAGCTGTCAAGGACAGCAGATATCTTGACAGCACATCATCCATCAGTAGAAGCATTACTTTTCAGAATTTTAAAGAATAAAATTTTCAATAGCAGCAAAAAGTAAGTACATGGTATTACAGTAGGAATGGATAGTATCTTTTTATAGCTGAGAAGAAACTCTTGCCTTATTTCCACTTTTAAAATTGCTCATGAGTTACTAAAAGTAATTCCTCTTTGGATTAATTTTTTCCATTCCATATCTCAGGTTTAAAATAAAAATTCTATCTAAAAAGATTAATGCTTTTGCTTTTCCTGCATGCAAGAAATCCACAAACTGATTCAAAATCAGTTTATCCCAGGTGCTACAGTTTAGTCCTCAGTGAGATCAAAAATGTAAGTAGAAATTACCTGAAAACTAGTCTTTATTCTTTCATAGTCCATACAAGCATCTGTTAAATGGCAATGCAGCATTTGCATTCTTCGGTCTTCATTTGATTACTGAAAGGATTATGAGCTTCATCAAGTTTGGAAAAAAAAAATACTGCTTGGATAGGTTTAAAGCAAGGGATATGTAAACTGGGTGATTTAATTATGTTGATTGCCCTCTCATTCTCTGTTTGTTTCTTGCCAAGGAAGAACTGTAGAGTACTAATAGTTGCAGAAGTTTCAATTTTGCTTGGGCTATGTGGGTTTAAAGAGAGTTTTAGATAAAGAAGCCATTTCTGCAGGAGTATAGCATCGTACGTGACATCAAACTGCCCCTACTACAGTCTGTCTCATTTCAGGACATAGTAATAGAGCAGGCAAAAGCACAGTTTGACTCTAAGATCCAAATCAGAGAGTAATAAATGGTGGGGTTTGGTGCCTTTTTTTTGTTTGTTTTAATTTCTCATTCTAAAGCTGAAAGTTTGTTTGTTTATTTGTTTTCTTGGAAGTATATCTTTGCAGTATATTTTAACTCTGTAGAACATCTTAGCCAAGGAATAACCCAGAAATCTAATTTCAGCAGTGAAACCTCAGGAATCCTTACATACTTTGAATGTCTGTATTTTTTTATTTTAAATAAACTATTTTTCTTTATCTGTGTCAGCATTAGAATATCCACAGGTCAATAATTTGTAGCTACTTTATCACTGAATTAAAAAGGATTCTTTATTGTTACCCAACTTTTCTGATAAAATGTTTATTACACTTAGTTATGGAGCAACATGGGACTGGTAGTTTTCAAGAGCCAAGAGAATTCCTTAGAGATTTCATATTTCTCCATATAAAATTTCCAGGATAAAAAATTAATTTGGTCCAATGAGGAAATATTTTCCTTTTTTTGTTGTTTTTAAATATCTCAATTAGATTTTATTAGTTTTGTCCTTTATTTTCAGGTACCTTAGGTAGGATCACACCTACTGGCCTTAAAATACACTTAGTGATTGGTAAAAACAGTTGCGATAATTTACAAGAGAGGCCACATCATTCCTCATTTACCATACTATCTGTTTCAAAACAATCTAGATTTCCTTGCAATGTCTAATAACAATTTCTTAGTTTAATTAGAGTGACTACATGAAAATATATTATCAGTGCTGCAAACTATTATTTAAGGAATCCATGTACTCATTTCCTATCTGGCTTTCAGGACTACAACAGTTTAGATAAGAATACACAAATTAACATAGGTATTATAGAAATTAATTTATTACTACATTAATTTAGTAGCTGAATTACACTGTTGTACACTATATATATTCAGCAACATAATGCTGGTGTAGCAACTATTTTGATTTATCTCAATTTGCAGATCCAAAGGTAGGCATTATCTGCTGTCCTTTTCATTCCTTGAGGACAGTGTCTGGACATTAGTCTAGACACAGAGGAAAATAAAAAAGAAGCTCTGAATTAAGTATTCTATTTCTAATCTGGAAAGTATAATGTGTTAAATTCTGCTTTTATTTACACTGGTTCAATTTTAAAAGTTTTATCTACCCCCAAAAATATAAAACATTTGATTCCTGACATACATTGGGGAAAATGTACTGAAGTTGTGGATATGGTCAGCTAAGAGCTTTCATGTTAATATGATCTCCATTTATGAAGAGTGTACTCTAACTTGCAAATCAATAGTCAAACTTATGCAAGAGAGTAAAGCAAGACAGTCATGCACAGCAGAAGTCTCAATTAATGTCAAGATGCTAAAGATAAACATTACAGTGCATTAAAAATGTCTTCCAAACAAACTGATTGAGTCAGAGTTACTTTGGAAAAGAAAAGAAAATACTGATAAATTTCATAGTTATCATATGAGGAATAATTTATGAACCATGAACATTATATAGTATTTTGCTAAACAAATAGAATAACCAATAGTACAGGAAATCACTGAAGTTTTAAATGAGAGATGGTTTGCACAAAACAAACGTCAATCTTTGATAAAGAAGCAGTTCTCTAAGTAATGTTTTCCCAAATGTGTGCAAGTGTATGTGCAATTTTTCTACTAAATCTAATATAATGTGTGCATACATATCTATGTATAAGAGGGTAAATAGCCAGAGTAGTAGCCTTTCTTAAATCAAACCTCACAGATTTTCCTTTCTGCATTTCTTTTAATGACTGAAAACGTAAGTATAGACATGTGTCCCTGGTTTCTTAACTAAAATTTGCATTAGAATTTGCTTTAACTTGCTTTCACTTCCCTGGATTGCATTTCCCTGAGGAGAAAAACACACAGGAAAAGCAACCAACACACCCCCCCACCACGACACAAAAATACCACCCTCTCCCACCCCCTCAAAAAAAACCACTAAAAACAAACTCCGGAGTTATTCTTTATGAAGGTTTTGTGCCTTTAAGATAATTTTGAAGAATTACAATATATTAAATGTTCATGATAACCATCAAAGAAGTCATTAACATTGGTTTACTTTTCCACAGTGCAGCTAATAGTTGAATTTATCTTATAATTTATAAATATTACACATGAAAGATTCAGATAAATTGATGTTTCTGGAAAAATTATGATCAGTTAAAACAAATGTTCTAAAAAAAAAAAAAAGACATTCTAGAAAGGAGAAATATATAAAAGTATGCTTGGAAAGGAGAGATTTTTTTATCAGACTTTGAGATTATTACTTAAGTATTAGTAAAATATTTCAAATTGCTTTTAGAAATGCAAATTTCTTCTGAAAAGGTAGAGTCTTAAAATGGATGAGCTGAAAAAGAATACCCAAGGGTACACTGAGAATGAAAATAAATTTTCCAATTTATAAGCATGGGATGTAATGACAATGTGGTACTTGCAGTCAGAATAACAGCAAAAACATGAATATGATGGTGATGCTGCTTGACTTTGAGTAAGAGAACTGGGTTTTTTGCATTTCTTTTCAGAGTTAGATTTGCTTCAAGAATGCTGTGTGCCAAGCACACACTCACAGAAAGAATCCATCAGAAAAAAAATTTAAAGTCTCTGAAAGAAAAGGACTTGATTGTATTTTATATGTTGCCTTTCTATTCATTTAAAAATTAAAGAACAAAATATTACAGAAGAAAGGATCAGTTGAGTAGCAATTCACAGTGCTCTGAATTTGTTGACATTTATTAATTTGGTCTCACCAGAGCAGAATATTTTTATTTTAGTAAATTCTAAGTAGTGATGGAAGATTATGCTTTATACATACGCATAAATGCACACACCCTAAAGGTGTCACAATGGCACATATAATTGATTCAGCTATACTAATGACTGTTTAATTTTTATATTCACAGGACAACTGCCACTAGTCTTTTTGCCTTATAGCTGAAACCTGAAGCATTTAGTTCATTTTGAGTTTTGGAAAAACCTTACTGCATACACAAGTATAAAATAATTGACCTATTTGAATGCTAATTACTTATAGCTGAAACCTGAAGCATTTAGTTCATTTTGAGTGTTGGAAAAACCTTACTGCATACACAAGTATAAAATAATTGACCTATTTGAATGCTAATTACATTTAAAAGTCTTGGTTCTCTAAAGACAGAAATGCAGCCTCGGCCACGAATTAGTAACTAACTTACTGGGATGTGGCTATGGGCATAAACAAAGACATCAGTGAAGAAACAAAAGCCATTAAAAGATGATAACATATGGAAGACCAAAGAATAAAATATATTCATATAACAGTAGATTTGCCTTGTGGTCCCAAATGGGTAACAATATAGGTCTGGTTACTAATGTTCTGGGATTCTGGTCTTCTGGAATCTCCAAAGATCAGGAATTAATTGGTATAAACATGTAAGAGCATGATAGATGGGCATCTTACCACATCTGGAGTTTAAAAGACAAACTTGTTTCTCTCATTTCTCGTATGTAAGCTGCTAGAACTGTAGTTTGGTCTTATCTGTCTTACAAGCCTACTCAAAAAAGTCTTCTGTTATTCATCAGTCTGGATGCTATATGTTTTCTGGTTGAGAAGAGACTTTAGACTCTGTCTTTTATGCTGATGAGCCTCAGTTTATCTGTGATTTCTACTGTTTGTGGAGAACATAATTATCATAAGCAGAGTACATCTTGGCAGTCAGAGTCCATGGAGGACTTGGAAAAAAAGACAAAAAACACCTGAAGCTGGACTCTTGTTTCTGTAGCCCAGAGCATACAGGAGAAGGAGAATTATTGGTGAGGGATGAGTACTAACAGCTCTATTACTAAAGGAATTAATCTTTGATTCTTTTTTTTCCAGATTTCATGGGATAAATTTTCAAATCATGGTTGGATAAGGTAAAACATTTTCCATGGTATTTTTGGTATTTGATATTGTTTTAGATCCAACATACCAAAAATTCAGACACTCCTATTTCAAGAGAACAAGAAAAGAAGATGTCATTAACAAAAGGTTATGAAATATGAGAAAGTCTTTGAAATAAACATTAAGAGACAATGCTATAGCAAAAAGAGTGGTTTAGGCTACGTAAAGAATCACTGGAAAAGATATCAGCAAAAGCAGGTTAAATATACATTTGCAAAAACATAACAAACTTTAATGGCAAAGTTCACTCTACTACTTATTACATGGATGTAACATAGACAGGAACATCATATTACAATTTATTTAGAGTGATTGATGCATAAACTGCGGGTGAAAAAGGAGTAGAAGTTTAAGAAGGGGACCCTCCATTGAGTCACAAGGTTCAGAAAGGGCCCTCTTGCTTTCTGATTCCTGACAGAGTGATTGAATCCAACCCAAGTCCCAGACTTGGTCAACAGTTTATGTCTAAAGATTTAATAGGGAAAGGCAAGAGGTAGTGGAGACCCTCCTTTTGGGTCATGAAGTTCAGAAATTATCACGTTGCCTTCTCCTTCTCAGGATTCTAGTTGTGGCTGGTTCCACTCCTACTCCCAGACTTGGTAAGCAGTTAATGTCTAATGGATTATAGCAGCAGTTTATCATTGACTAATTTGTAAAGTGGTTCAATAGAATTTGCTACAATTATAACAGTGGATTGCTAAAATTATGACTACAAGAATTATTTCAAGAACTGTAAGTACAACTATAACAGGTTTATCTATTCATCATATTTTTTGCTATACTTAATGGATTTAGATCAATACACACAAATACGTGAGTAGATATATATGCTGCTTTAAAGGTTAACCTGTGTGAGAAAGGAACCTGACTCAAGAGAGATTACAAGTCACAGTTACAATTTACTAAAAAGATTATGATGAATACAATTATACAGAGAAAAAGTTGATTTAAACCCACAAAAACCAAATGTATAACCCAGTACCCTGGGACACAAATAGAATGGTGTTCGTCAGCCCCTATGCTGAGCCCCTAGTTGAGAGTGGCAGTCACAGTCCTGTTGAGGTTCTGGTCCTCCTCTGGATCTCACAAGTGGTAGCAGAAGTCCCAAACCCCAAGGATTATGTGTGGTCAGGTTCAGGTGGGAGAAGGGAGTTTCATAATGGATGAGTTATGGGATATTTTCGGAGTCTTTGATGGTCTAGGTCATTGCAACTGCCTATTATGCCAGTCCGTAATAGTTCATCAGCAGGCATGATCCCTCAGGCTGGGTGTGAAGGTGCTAATGCCTCCCTGGAGGGGAGTTATCACAGCTGAGACACTGGTGTGAAGACAGAAACATTCCCATGCCTTGCAGGGTTCTCTAACACCCAGCTTGTACCCTCAGGGGTCAGGTGTGCCCTGGGCAGCTGCTGCAAATGATCCATTATACACAGTTTTGGTTATACTCACATAGTGATGAACTAGTACCAGCTGCTGTAGCTAGGCCAACATACAAATGCCTACCTGTGAAAAATTCCCCTCAAGTGCTATTGAAATACTCATGGCAAATGTTTTTGCCTTTCTCAGTGTGCAAAGGCTTGAGCACCAAGAAGTGAGGGTATCACTTCTGTCATCAGCCAACAGTCCTCTAGTATTGCAAACTGGAGAGCTGGCAAGATCTGAGAGTCATCCCACTAAGAGGGAGATACTGGCCACAGACCACTGCAGTCCAGGAGAGCTTAAAGCATCTCACTCAGGACTGCTGCTAATAGGGTCTCAAGAGGATTTTCTTTCATTATCAGTAATTTTTCCATTCTCAGGTCAGTAATTACTGGAGTTTCTAAAGCAATTGTTTTCAATACTATGGAAAATTGTTTTTCAAAACTCTAGCAACAACGATACTGCTCCTCTTGGGCTACAGTTCCAGGTGGAGAAAATTCCAAGTTTGTCAAGGGATGACTGATTAGTCCTGCACTTGTTCTTCACCCTAGAAGTTTTTCATGTGGCCAGTGCCATTCCCACATTAGCTGTGTAATTGTTCATGATACGATCAAGGGACGCTTCACCACTCAATTCATTACACAAAGGCCAGTGAGTAGCCTGAGAAAAACATCTTCAGAGAGGCACTGAGCCCTTTCTTTCCTACTGTTTCTTTATGAGATCATTACGAATTTGTGAAATCTCTGAGAACATATTTTGTCAGTGTTATTGAGTAGTCACAAGTGCTTATTTGTGAATGATAAGCAAATTCAAGGATAACAGGTAAAAGAGAAGCTGTGCTCAAGACTTGAATGGGCAGAAAAATATTTATGAGTCAAAAATAAATGAGCTAGGATTCATTTCTCTACTTATACTTTGGGAAGGATTAATGATGAGAGGGAAGGCAAATACCACAAGAACCTAAAACAGTTTTGAAAGGAAATATTTTCAGAGAGTAAGAAGCAGGGAAGAAAAATCTCTGGTACGGCCAATTATGTCAAACAAACATTGGAGTATCACGAGATCATGCTAAGTCACTGTCTAATCTATCAGCTTCTTCAAAAGTCTCCCCTCTCAGCTTCCCTTTTTGCACTAATTATCTTGTGTAGTACTAGCCTAAATATATTTTGACACAGGTGTTTGAAATTAATTCTGCTAACTCTTCAATCACACAGCATAGCATGCAGTCTCCTTCTTCTATCTGTAGTGTTCATGTCATTATAAACCCTCAATCAAAATGACTGCAGAAGAGCATCTCATAAATTTTCCATTAGTTTTCCTCTGGAATAATAATAATTAAAAAAAGTTCCAAATATTTGTAGAATAGAAGAACTTCCTTCCCAGATACACAAAGTCTTGGGAAATTACATTAGAAAGCTACACACAAATAGTCCCAGAGAAGTGACAGGTAGACTAGAAGATTTTGAAAGGTTGTGACTATCACTGATGAGAGGATGATGCTCTGAGGTCCAAGGCACTGCACTCTCCCTTAGTCACTTGTTGGGTCTTGTGGGTACAGCCACAGCAACGGGCAGCTCCTCTACTTTTCAGACCCATAACTTCATACTTCTTAGTCTCAAGAAATAGTGAGTCTTGTACTTAACCTTTTTATTACTTTCCCAAGGTCCCTTTGGGAGCTATCTACATCTTTACTGGTGTTTATTTCAGGCAGGACTTAACAGGCAGTGCTGACCAGTAAATGATATTAAGAAGCCAGAAAAGTAGTCTCTAAACACAGGGTTTCTTCTTGCCCTGAACAAAGAAATCAATTTGTATGTTTTTCCCTCACAAAAGCTATCATTTTCATTACCACAGAACTCTTCCACTGAATGAAGGCACTTGGAAGCTGGGCTTAGGGGGTTGAACCCTGAAGTACAGCATTCAGAAAAGGATACTAGTAGGGATTCAAGTTGCACAGATAGAGAGTATCTGCATAATTTTTCATTTGAAATGTATCTAAAAGTGTCACTGACAGTGTAAGAGTGACTTTACTGCTACTGAACATTACTAATAGCACTGCTTGCATTTTCATTTAGTATTGTTAAGGGCAGGTACTTTGGGGAAAGTATGAACCTCATGAAACTTCATGAAATGAAACCTTCCCACATTTTCATAGGCATGATCTTAAACACTCTTATTTTCTCTGTTACGTTTGTTACTGAGAATCTGAACAAACTTATCAGTGTCAGCATAAACTTGCTATACTACCTGTAATACTGGAAGACACAAACCATAATTCATTTGGTTAAAATGTTCTTAAAGATAATGAAAAGTTGGACCACTTTGCCTTCAACTACTGTTTGATTTAGTTACCTGGAGGCAACTTGTTTACAGACAGCCAGATAAAATAAGATTTGTGCAGTAAAACAGCACAAACAGTAAAACAGTCTCGGCTGAACTGTGCACTTCTGCTCCTGGCAGTTTTCCCTAATGCTCTAGAAGTCAGAAGAATACCTAAACATAAATTATGTGGCAATTAGAATCAGTGTGACTCAAAATATTAATTACTTAATTTAAAAGCTATATGCAAATATGACTAAAGCCAGTGGGAATTTCCAAAATTAAATTAATAAGGTGTGAATTAGTTTTTAATTTAGTCTCTTTGAATAAATAGTGAGGTTTTTCCCTTTACTATATTTTTCCTATTTCTTCCTGACTCCTCTTTTCTTGCCCACACAAAAGAGAACAACAAGACAGTGCAGTTTGTACTTACTATTCATTAAGAAAGAAAAAATATATTAAAGCTTTGTTTGAAAGTTAGTTTCTGTGGTAAAATATAAGAGCTGCCTCCTTTACATATATCTCCTTCAAAAAAGCCAATATACCTCACAATACTATTTAATATTAGAAAGCTTATCAGGAATTTACCATTTGTAACAAAATACTTCTAAAAAGCATCCCAATGTATAGGAACTTTACAGTGATAATGAGCTTTGTTCATTAAAGAAATTGATTACCACCTAATTGTCATATGATATTTTGAAAAAAAATAAATATAATTCTCCTAATAAAAAGTCATTATAATTATTTTTAAAAGTCTAGAGAAACTGCTGTGATTCACAACATGAGTATCTCACTTGTGCCTCTAATACTACTTCAAATTATTACCTCCTTGCTGCAACTTTAACAGTCTATTGCCAGCCCTATCCTACTGGTTGGACATGTGGGTGGTGAGGCATTACATTTCCCTGGTGAGTAATGGAAGAGCTGCCCAGACCACTCTTTCAACAACTCAATCCATGTCATGCTGCATGCCTTACAGGATTCTGTATCCACAGGAATATGGGGAGAGTTCAGAAGGTTTTTATTCCCTTTTCTGTTTTGGGGAAAGCACTCAGTGCTGTGAGTGTTGAAGATGAGAGCACCTTGCTTACATCTACTGCTCAATCATGCATTTTAAGTTTATGAGAACTTCTACGTGACTTAGGTTAGATTTTTATTATTATTTTTATTATTTCTTTAAACCCACATGGCACTTAAATGGATTAATGATACTACATAACTCCTGGGGTACAGTTATTTCATGCTTCAACTACAGTATATTGATCCTCATGGGTAAGAGGCTTAACATATTCAGTTGTGATCTCACCTGTTCTCTTTATTATTACTTCCTCTACCTATTAATATCATTCTTTTGTGGTGATACCAATCACACATTTAAAAGATGACTGATAAAAAGAGCCTGTCAGCTTTGCTCATATTAATTCCAGTGTTTAAACACTCATGTGAGTTGAAATTTTTAATTTCATTTGCCTTCCCTGATTAGCATCTGTCTCTGGTTTTGCCTTTCTTCAAAGACACATGAGCATGTTTGAGCACTTCTTAGGATGCATGGGGTGACAGGTTGGCCTGGGGAACCCTGGCTTCAGAAGACAACTTCAGGAAGGTATGGTGCCAAGCACAAATGGTATCCACGGAATCAAGATTCCCCCTGTGGCAGGTAGGTTCTCAGAGAGCAATATATTTCAACTTGTTTCAACACTAAGTGTCTTCTAAACCAAGAAACAAGTTTTGATAATGAATTTTTAATTACTTTGGTTTTGACCAATCTATAAAAGAAAATAGTAAACCCTTCTTCCTTAATGACTGCTAGGATTGGCTAATAAATCTACAGGCTAAATGAAGAGCTTTTCCCCAGATCACCCTTATAACTCTTTCCTGAAACAAACCACAGACACTTTTAATTAGAGAGATGGAGACAAGAAAGCAAAGCATAAATGACAAGGGAGACCAGAGTAATAAAATTAGGGTGCATAGGCATATAGATTTAGACTAGAATATAAATATTTTCAAAAGTACATGAAGTTACATATTAAAGTGAATTATGTAATTAAAAAAACCCCAGAGATAAGTATAGTAAAACCCAGGGTCTTAGAGCACAAAAAATGGAATTACTAGAAATTCATATTACTAGAAACAGATACTTCCTCTACAGAGACATAAACATGAAGGAAACATTAATATTAAAATCAAACACAGAGAAGTATAAATAAAAAATATTTGAAATAAACAAAGTGGCCATTAAAAAGAGTAACTCCACTTTAGTAAAACTTAGAGGAAAAAAATAAAAAGAAGACTTACTGAATAAGACTCAATACAACATATTTCAGCTATTATAACTTCAGCCAAAGCTAAGCAAAGAAAAAGAGAATAATTAGGTCGCTAAATTCCTCTGAATTCTAATGAAAAATGTTCAACCATCATATATCATGCTACGAAGCAAAGTGATGCCTAAGGTGAAGCCAACAAAGACAACACTAAACCTCAAAAACTCAGGAGAAAGTAAAATTCTTTATCTTATAGTAAAACATCTATGACCATCATTAGGTATTCAAAACTGGAGTGGCTGAATTGATGTGGAGAAGTTTTAAAATATTATGTAGAAGCTAAAAAGTATCAATACTCAAATTTTGTCATATTACTGATTTTTTTTAGTCATATTTTACTCTCTCTACCATGCTGCATGTTTATAAAAATGAACTAGAGATCACCTCCTTTCTAGGCCATGCATTCAAAATAGTCTTTGCTATTAAATATTACCAAGAGCTTCCTGTCCAAAAAACCCCAAAACAACCAGTTTTAAAAAGGATAGATAATTCAGCCTTCAAAGCTCAAAGAAATAGGTGTCTCTAATTTTTGTCCCTTAATGAGGACAGTGTACTGGATTGAGAAAGGACAATCTGCATTGTTTCCTTAATTGGTTTTATTGTTAAAAAAGCCTTTGGCTTATGAATATTTATGCCTCACTTTATAAACATACTTAAATGCTGCTTACATTACTTGTATGTCCCTCTCCTGTGTGCTCTTTGGTAATGAAGTAGATGACATTTTCTTCTTCCCTGAAGTGTCCTTCATGGCCCTTTACTGCATGTCCTGTAACTCTTCAAATCATTTAAAGTTCAGACAGTAAAACAGCAGAATATATTCTACCATCTATGAAGGTTTCTTCAGATAGTAATACTTCCACTGTAACTACGAAGTTTTATAAAAAGTTGCTTTTGTTAAAACTGATATGCAACCACACACTCTTCAACATCCCTTCCCTTCTCTATCTTCCATATATCAGAGATATTGATGAAATCTGAGACAATCCAGCATTTCAAAGACCAAATAAAACAATTTTCTGCCTCCACCAAAATTTATATGACAAACAGACTAGACAGAAATACTTCAGATTAAAATCATAAGTCTTAAACAAGCTTCTGTAGCTCACAGCTTGAGTAATCCCCATAGCTCACAAAATTTCAACAGACTAAACAATTTATATTTCCCTGTCAATGAAAATGCACATTTTTCCTCATGCTTGGTACTTTCATATAATGCAACTCTATCTGTGTTTGAAAAGAAGCCTAAAAGTCTGACTGGTTTAAAAGATGCAGATCTTTCAATTTTTGAAACACTATCATCAGATTTGCTAGTAAACACATGACCCTGTGTGAGGAAGAAAAAGAAAAAAAGCCATTAAAATAAATAGATAGATAGATAGATAGATAGATAGATAGATAGATAGATAGATAGATAGATAGATAGATAGATAGATAGATAGAATCAGCATATAACATTACTAAAAACAATACTTCCATTTCCTTAGCTACACAAGGGTATACGGCAAGAACATGAGATACAGTTTCCTAAGTGTTATATATTAAATGAGATTGTCAATTAGCTTTAATGCAACCAATGATTTTAGATACAATTAACACTATAAACATAGGTTTTGCTCAGAATCTCTTATTTCTATGTTTAAGGACAGACTATTTTTAATTCTACTTCAGAGCCTGCGGTTGGATTCACAGAAAAAAAAAAAATAGTGTTTTATTTACAGAAAGTACCTGTTTTAATGAAATTCACCAGAGTTTATTATGAAGAAAAGAAATGCATCCAAAAATATTTTACTCCTAGCTGGTAGAGAGCAACATTTTAATAGGATATTTAATTTTATACTACTCTTTGCAGCACTGAATCACTGAGCAGAAATCCACCTACTTTCATCCTTCCCATAACTTACATGTACATTTTGATATGGGAGCTCCTTCTGAAAAACTACATAGAGCACCAATAATGCCTTTGAATAGCCTAATAAAAGTTAAAATAAAGCTGTAAAGTAAAACATAGATTTGAACATGGTAAATGCTATCTATTTATGAGAAACAAGTATTTATGAGCAACTGATTTTACTCAGCTGATATAAAAACAAGCACCCCAAGATTTTGGTTCTTATCCCTCTATCTGAAAAGATTTAAATCTTCACCTTTCACTTTTGGAGACAAATGTAGAAACTGAGCTGAGGAGGAAAGGAAGAAAAAAAGGGACACACTTTCATTTCTAAAAAACAGTAACAGAACAAGGCAAGAGGAGCAGTATCAGATATCTGCTCCAGGGATTGCACAATGTGTTTGGCTATTAAGCTACTTATTAGGCAGTCATCTTGCAAGACAACTGTTCTTCAACAAATGCTAAACTAGCCTGGTCACATGAGTTAGGGTACAGCTGAGACATAACAGAGAAGCTGAGGGGGCCGTTGAACCTCTTTTTTTCTGCTATTACATGGGATGGCAATTAATTAATCAATGAGAAAGGCAATTTCTATGATGTTGAGCACACACACAAGTTTGACCCCTGAATGTTGGGAAATAGTATAAGGCCTCACCTGAAGACCTTTGGAGGTCTTTGTGTCTCCTCATTCAAGAATGGTTGCTGTTTAAAAGGGGATTGGCAAACTCTGCTCATAAAATCTGCAGCATTTAGAAGTAGGCATGACCATAAGAATCACTGCTAGTCATTGGTGCATCTAAGTCAGCTGGATCTAATGATTTGCCTACTTTAGTAGCTTACTGATATTTCACTCCCTTAGTAGTTATTTTACTAACACTGAATTCAACAACAAGTGTTATTAAAACATCTGTTATTTTCTAGAATTTTTTTCAGTAACATACTTTACCTGCTTAATAGATGTTGATAAACAACACTCATTTTACACTTGGTTGTCTTGATCATGTTATCCTCCAGGAATGAGAATCCTCCAGGTTCTCCATTCCTTCCCTCACATAGCTCATTGAGAAAGCAAGCATAATTTTTTGGTTGTCCAAAGACACATACACTGACACAGATCTTTCAATAGCTCCTCAGTCTGTTTCCCTGACAGAAAGGAGGGAACAAACATTCGGTGCTCTTAAGTTTTCTCTTTTCCCACCAGCAGGATCAAACCTCTGTCAGTCCTTGTCTGTGCAGTGTGAAGGCAGAGAGCAAGTGTTTTTGTTGGGCTTACATCTATACTTTTGCTGTTTCCTTTGTTTGGGTGAATGAGAAATACTGTTTAAGTCAGTGAGGATCAGAAGCCTGTGGTGCCACATTCAAAGGAATGAACCAAGTAGTGCATCTGAGCTGATATTAGAACTTCTCACACCAAAACCACATTACAAAGGTAAGTGAATGTAGGCCTGAATAGAGTGAGTGCATCCTGCTCATACTCTCATCTAAGTAGAAAGGTGAGATGCCTAAATGTGACACTAATTTAAAACCTTAGAATCAAAAACTATTTTGCTCAAAGCCCAGCTCTATTTGCTGGTTTCTTTTCAAAATCACTTCTTTTCCTGTGTGACAAGGCCTATGAAATTAATTACTCTCTGACACTAGAGTGATGGCTTGACAGTTGGGAAGCCTCAAGCAATTAGCTGGCCCTTTTGTCACTCCTGGCATCTGACTCAAAGATATTCAGGCACTAGGTTTTATGAGACTTCAGGAAGGTGCAGAGTCCAAGCCTGACACATTCAATATGCCGTCTCTCATCCAAAATAGATGGAACAGGAGCTTTTGTTAAAGGACTATTGCAAGGGAATAGTTTGTTTGCCAGATGTGAAACTCTGCCTCAATGAAAGAGAAATGCATGCTAGGTTATTATTTAACATAACTATTTTCGCTTCTGTTCACAAGTAACAGCCTGTGGTTGGTTTGATGTTTTGTTTTGTTTTGTTTTGTTTGTTTGTTTGGGTTTTTTTAGGTTTTCTAATGAGCAAGACAGTGAGATTTGGCTTTTTAGTTTGAACCAGTTTTAAATAAAAATCAAAGGTCAACCAGTATAGGTATGTCTTAACATTTGACAAATGACATGTAATTATCCATGTAGCCCATATGCACCTACTTGAAATGTGCAGTTGATTATTCCACAATTTTCAAAGTGTTTTCTTACTGGAGTGACAGCCCCATAGAGTCAGGTAATGAGTGAAATATAAATTACCCACCATCCAGATTGGTTTTCAGACTTTTTTTGATCTTTCCCTGGCTGATGAACCTTTCTAAATTCTGATGCATCTGGCTCATTATATTTATTAATATGAAATAATTATTTTGATTAAACATAGAAATGGAATCTTGACCAGAACATTTTTTTCCTTGTTTCAGAAAATAAATTATTTTCTGAATATCTTCCAGACTGCTGAAATTCACAACTAAATATTTTTCACTCTATGTCATTTATGAAGAGACATGCAAAAGCAAAAAAAAAAAAAAAAAAATTCCTCTCCTTTTAGAATTAATAAATTTAAAAACAAAACTAAATTTAATAACATTAATCTCAGTTACCACTAGGAATTTTCAATACCTAGGCACTTTCTGTTCCACCAGAGGCAATAGTTACTTACAATATTTAAAATTTTAAGATTAAAATTTCACACAACAGATGTTATTCTGGAAGATTTTTAAGGACATATTGATACCATCAAAGTAATAAAAGTATTTATCACCATCCTTCTGCATCAATCAGTATACATTGCATGAGAAACTTCCAGTACTGGCATTTTCAGCAAGATGTTATTGGAATAAGATATTCTTTCTGGTGCTGAAGATAAACCTCAAGATTCTTCAGAAATGATTCAATCTAGATTAAAAAAAAAATTAAAATTTCTAAAAAACTACTTTGAAATATGTCTGGGGAAATATCTTAAGTCATACAAACTTAAAATTGTGATTAATTTTAGGCATATAAGCAATAACATCAGGAAACACAAGTTCTCCATAGCTTAGGCTTTTTGGCATACTGTAACAGAAACATCCATACAGGGTGCTGTACAGTCCTGTCACACAAGAATTTATGTGGTATCTCACCTAATTTCTGTCTTCATTTCTTAAGTGTCTTAACTGGCTACCTCAAGAGGTAATGATTTGCGGATTAGTGGGTTTGACTTCACTTCTATCTCTGATTTTTCTCATTGAGTCTAATCCAAAGTCAGTAAGTATCCTTTCTTGTGGTTAAGGATGAGGGGTTTTTCAAACACATCCAAAGCCTTACAACATAAAAGGCCCCAATATTGTCAACAACAGAGTAATGAAAAAACTCTTATACACTAAGTGTAGCTGCTAGTGGGGCTGCAAACCACTGTCATTAGCTAGGGGAATTGGGTTTGGGTTCGGTCACATCCAGAGTTGTGCTTGAGATGCCTGTTTCAGCAGAAGCTAAAAAGAATCTCTACAGCCCCTTAACTTACAAGCTTTTACTTCCTTCCCAGATGCTTGTATTTCTTTTGCTTCCAGATTCTGAGTTTTCACATCAGCTTCTGATTTTAGAGAATATCATCCCAGTAGAGAAACTTGAATGCTTTTGGCCCAAAAACATTCAATGACCTACTATACCTGTGCTGATGCCACAGGTTAAAATCATTCAAATGGAATTAAGGTTGCATTCCCTGAGTTTCTCATATAGAATTTTTAATTTTTGAAGCTAGTGTTTCATAAACCCTAAATAACATAATATAGTTAATGACTTCCAAGCACAAAAAAATCAATTTACCCAGTGTATGAATAATGTAGGCATAACATTCCATATGAAATTATCTCACAAACAGAATCTAAGTAGTCTAAAAAGCTTAAAATCTCTCCCTTGGGTGTATGTCTAGTGTGTGTGTAGCCTAAACTCTATCTGTTATGTCTTGTTTCCCTTCTGTCAGTCACATTAGCTCATGAGTTAGTTCTCTAGTCCCACACAACTCCATGAAGCACCATAATCCCACTTTATGAAACTGAATGGCTGAGGAACACATTTAGAGAATACAACTTCAAATTGGATAAGACCTTACTGCAACACCACCACCACAAAAGGAATTTAATTAGGCCTGAATTTTAAACATAATATTTAAGAGCTGCCAATGGCCTGGCAAGAGTACAGACTTAGAAGTACAAAAATGGAAGATGCAAGGGTTCCAGTTTAGTTTCCTTCTTTAGTAGAACAAGTCCAGAAATTCTAGAGATGAAATTATCTCACCAGGAAAACAAACTCACTCCCTTCCTTCTGGTTTGGTCATATTTGACTCTGGTTTTTGGTGGCAACAGACAAGTGCGGTTTGGTGGCTTGAATAGTTAAGTTAAAAGCTGTTGCAAAAATACTCAAAGGGGTGATCTTAGTGACTGTGTAGAAAACACAACCCTTGACTCTGGTTAAAGCACTGTTTTCCTAAAAGGTTGAGTGGGTAACTACTGCCTTCTGAGGGAGACATTAGTCTCAAGAACGTAGCCATTTCTGGCATTAATGATCATCCTATGACATGTTATGTTGCTGCAGAGAATCAAAAGCCAAACTGATATATAGGAACTTTTGTTCTCATGTCAGAACCTTTGATGTTGCTCATTGCATTTACAATCCTTTGTCTCTTGAAGTCCTCACTGGTTCTGTGTGCTTTTAGACACCTTCCATCTAAACACAATTACATGCTAAAAGTAAAAATAGGATAGTTACTTAGAAAAATTAGTGAGGGGGATTTCATCCAATTGAGATGAAAAGGCATATGGAAATAAAGAAAAAACAAACTAATTTACCAGTTTGGTTTAATTAATGATGTTTCCAAATGAAGGAAGCAGCTTGAATTTGGGACAGATATTTTTGAAATAACAATATAATAACATACTACCTTCTTACAGATAAAGTAAATCTCTATATAGGTTTGATTAATCCATGAGTGTTTGTGATGATTAACTGTCCATCTGTTAACAAGATAGGGCTGTGATTTAACTGTAAACAGTGGTAGGTTAATAGTTGAACTCAATGATCTTTCCAACAATTCTTAGATATTTCAGAGATATTAACGCTTGAATATGCCTTTGAATCAATTTTATGATCAGTGCTTACTAAATATTTTATTTAAGAGAATATTTCCTTTTAACCACAGGGATATATTCTCAGTACCAGCTGGTTTATTTAGAGTTCTGTGAACATACCAAGCCAAAGATATAAATAGGCACTTCTAACATTTCCCCACTGTTCAACAGTATGTCTGGGTTATACAAAAAGTCAGGAAAAAGAAAAAGATAAAAAGTATTTATTTATTTGTTTTCCCCTACTAATTAGAGCCAGTGAAGCCACTGAATACAACCACCTCTAAACTCTGTAAAAGATGAAAGTCTGTATTCTATACTCAGTCTCCTATTTCTGACAGCATTTATGTCAACAGCTTCCAGGAAACTTGTAGTAAATGAGTGGGCACCTGGACACCAGGTTGTGTAAGCTTTTCTACTGCATCATTTAGTTTTAGGCTATGATAGACATTGTTGGTAAAGTCACCTTGTTGTTGCTCTTTATATTTGCACTACTTCCAGTACACTGGGCTCTAGAGCTATCTTTCAGTTCCTAGATGTTTGCAGGTTACCTTTAAGTTGTATGTTGGTTGTTATTTGAGAACACAGCTCTTTTTCATCATCAGATGTTCATGTACTGATCTTGTGGAGCATCTGTAATTGCTAAAGAGTTCACAAAAGCAAAAAGCGGTAACTGTTATTCATGCCAAAGCTGACGAAATTTTCAGAGTTCACCAATATTTTCTTGAACATATTTTTGATAAACAAATAATATGTCATCCTAAGAAGAAGTTTTCTAGAACTTTTTTTTTTTTTGGTGTGTGTTGGGGGGGGTGGGGGGTGAGGGGGGTGGGGGGGTGTAAAAGCGTACACTGTTTTTCTTCTCATAAATGAAGAGTTGATTGGGGAGTATCCTGTGCCATAAGAAGGCACATGAAAATTATAGAAACCAGCACTTGCAACTTTCCATTGATCCTCCCTTAATAAAACACACAGAGCAGTCAATGTGAGGTACCAAACAAACAGGCTAGGAGTGTGACCATAAGCATTTTACAGAGGACTGAAATTATGTATATTACATCACTATTCAGAATATATTGAAAGTAGAGACATCTGGGTCAGTAATAAGTTTTTAGGAAGCTGAAGAAATGTGGTGGTTTCAAGGTAAACCAGCAGAAGTGAATCCAACACAAAAGAGATTATAAGTCAGAGTTACATTTTAATAAAAATATTACAATAAGTGCAATGATACAAAGAGAAATTGGTTTTAACCCACAAAACCCAGAAGTATAACCCAGCACTCCAGGGCACAAAGAGAATGGAGTTTGTTAGCCCCTGTGCTGAGACCCACATGGTTCCCCTGAATCCAAAGTAAAAGGAAAGCACAAAACCCTGTTGGTGCAGATGAGGGTCGCAGTCCTGTTGAGGTACTGGTCCTCCTCTGGATCTGATGAGTGGTCCCAGAAGTCTCCAAACACAAAACTATATACTCTCTGGTTCAGGTGGAAATGCCCACTACCTCCCCCAGGGTGGGGAGTTCCATAATGGGTGATCTAACTCTGTGAGTCATGGAGTATTTTTGGAATCATTGATGGCCCATTAGCAGACATGACCCCCCAGACTGGGTGTGAAGATGCTAACGACTCCCCAGAGGGTAGTTATCACAGCTCCTATCTCACAGTCTTCTTTAACACACATCTTGCAGCCTGAGGGGTCAGATGTGCCCTGTCAGCTGCAGCAAATGGTCCATTGTTAATAGTTCATGAGAAATGACACAGAGGGTGTAGAATATACCGCTTTGGTCACACCCACACAGTGATAAACTGGTCCTGGCTGCTGAACTAGGACAAGAGATAAGATGGAAATTGCTGTGCTGAGCTGTGAAGGTAGAGCTTGAATCCTAAGGAAGGTAAATGGAGAACAGCTGGTATTCTGGTGAGGCTGACAAAAGAATTTAATGTGTTTTTAAGTGTTAATAATGCATTAGGTAGTAGAATGGAGTGTCAAAACTGGACATGCATCAAGGCTCTTTCACTAGTGGATTTTCTTCAACTCCTGGCATGTGGAAAGAAATAAACAAGCATTAGCCAGGTCTTTTTGCCATGTGAGAAGATGACCTTCTGATTCTTGGACTTAGACATCTCCATTATGCTTCCAATAAAGTTTAAAATTATGACCTTGAAAATATTGTAAAATAGTTATTTGGAATGACTATGGAGATGGTCTTTCTGGAAATCTCATTGTACTTCATTGTAGAAGCAAGTAACACAGAATCAGCTACATGTCACGAACAGCAAGAATATATCCTTAACAGGAAGTCATCAGCAGGGACTTAGGAATCAGGCTTGTTCTTTAGCTGTTGCTTATTAATTTTTTTTCTAGAAGAAGTTAAGTCACAAGAATTTAGTAATTTTCTGTTGAATTTCTAGAATATGTATCTTAAAGCAGCTTAGATCACCAGATGTTCTTTATAGATACCAACCTCAATAATGGGGAGGGATTTCAATACAGTAACTATACGTTCAACCTCTGAAATACTATAGGAGGAATAAAGGAAAATGTTGGGATCTGGAGATAGCCCTCCCAATTCCTCAGGTAAGAAGTGGCAACTTCTGTCTCAGAATCCGGAGCATTCCTTGTAACACATTTCTTGATAACCTCATCAGTAGCCTAACCTTGAACTTGAGTTCTGCTGACCTTGGCAAACATTCGCACTCTGTCTTCCCGCTGTTTGCATTAAGTTTCCATTACAGGATTCAGTTGTACTTGATACAACCTTGTATAATTTTGGTCCATAGCCAGTGTTCTTTTCTTGCAGGTTCACAAAAACATTAAAAAATAGGACTGGAAAAGAACAGCACGTTATCCTTTTCAATCCCCTTTCTTTAGCCGGACCATTTTAAGTGTTCTTTACTAGTGCTTTTCTAACCTATTCTGAAGCACTTCAAATGATTTCTGTAGCATCCAAAGCAATTTATTCTAGTGCATTACTACCTTTATCATTAAAAGGTTTTCCTGACATCTAAACTGAATGTTTCTTGCTGTCATTGAAGAACACCATTTCTTGTTCTGTGCATGAGAAAGAGCAAATTGTTCCCTTCCTCTCTGCAGCACTCATGTTTTGAAAGGCTATGGTCACACTCTTCTCTACAACCTTATGTCCCATAGATTTTAAACAATTCTGTTTCAACTTTTTTGTTGTTGTTGGGGGTTTTGTTTGTTTTGATTTGTTTTTTTTGTTAGTTTTGATGTTTTCTAAACCTTTGATCAGTCACTGGATTGTGCCAAATTGATCAACATCTTTCATGAATCATGGTGTCTAAAGCTGAACAATGCTCTCAAGATAAAGCCAGACTACTGTTTATATATACCTTTTATCCATTTCTCTGCCCTTTCCAAAAATGTCATTGTTTGAGTCACAGTCATATTGTAATCTTCTTTACCTCAAGGACTGTTTTCTGTAACACTGCTGTCAAATGAGACATTTCATGGCTTGTAGTTTTGCTACTGATTGCTCATACCAAAACAGAAAACTTTACATTTGTCTTTACTGAATACAATCTTATTTTTTCATGGCTTTTCTCTAGTTTATCAAAATCCAAATCAGTTTTACTCCATTAAACCATTCTCTTAAAGTTTCATTTTGCTTATCTACAGCAGGCAGTACTAGAGTAAGTAGACACTTGTAGCAGTGCAGTCCATTCATTCTTCCCTTTGACAGTGAACTCAGTTATAGGTTTCATAGCCAGTTTCTAAGACTTTTACTGAGACATGTCCCCAGCTTACTTATGAGAATCTTCTGTGAAATATTATCAGATTAACATCTAAATAATAGATATCTGTTGCTTCTTTTCTGTTATCAAAAGAAATTAGATTTCTTTGATATGATTTGTTTTCAATAAATCCATGTTGACTATTGATCATCTTTGTTTCTTCTTGAAACTCAATTGTTCCTACTATTTTCCTGAGAAATTGAAGCTGTTTATTTATAATTCAGTTTATACAGACCTTACTTTTCTCTTTGTTCCAGAGAAGTCATATTTTTTTTTCACGTGAGACATCTAGTATCTTACCATATTCCAAGAGCTCTTTAGAGTAATCACTAAAAGATTCTGTTTATGCCACTTCTTAAAATTATGTTGGATAACGTTTATTGTACCAAATACTTTCAAAATTTCCTACTTCCATAGCCATTCATTAAATCATCAGCTTTCCTTATTCTAGGCTAAAGTAATATCTTTTTGTCATTAAATGAACTTGCATCAGTCACCTGATTGCTGATGACATTCTGTCTTTGAAAACATTGAGGCAAGGAATGTCATCTATCTGTTCACATTCTTGATGCCATTTACAAATAAATCTCCCTCTCTGTTAAACTGCAGCATAACAATTTCCTATAGCATATATTACAATGTACATTTCCTACATTGTTTCATAGCTTATGTTGCCTTTCTTGTTATTAGCTAGCTTTTCTTGTGCCTTGAACTCCAAGATTTTGTCCTGTTGTGTTATTACTATCTCATCTTCCTCTTGAATCTGAGCTAGTTTCTACTTTCTGCAAACTGAATACTTATTTCTCAAGGTCCAAGATGAACGCATTGTTTAGCCAAGCTGATAGATCCCATCATAGTCCTGTTCTTCAATTACACTAATTGGTATTTCTGATTTTGCTTCTTTGTTTACTTGCATCTTGTATCTTAGATTTTCTCCCTTAATATCTTAGGTGCTGGATATTTGAGATAAAAGAACTGGCTTCTTGGAAATGTGAGAACTTATATATGTAAAAAATGCTTTTTGAACAAATAAATGCTTTTTTGCCTGTTGAAAGGATGCATATTAGTGTCACTCAGGAAAACCATGTCAAAAAAGCAACATTTCCAGTTCTTGTTCTTACTGGATCAGTCATAAAATTCTTCAGCTTGATGATAAAATTTTAATAGTATAGCTCTAATTATTGTTATAAGCAGTATGTTTAAATATATATATACTGAAAAAACTTTAGGCACCATAAATGCAAACTTAAAATACTTTTTTTAAAAGTACTGTTTTCCTTGACAAAAGTAGACAGCATCTTCTTGGAATTGAATATGTATTGCTACTCTCCCATAAATATTAAATGAAATCCTTGTTCAGAGAGTCATATTACATAACTACAAATATTATTACAACATTACCCACCTGCAGTCTGGAGCAGGTGGCATTTAGGAAGGGACTTTGAATCTGTTATAAGGCCTATAACATGGTCAGATGTTTTAATACGTGTAGAATTAGGAGTCCTTTCTTGAATATATTCAAGTACAAAGGCAAATCTCTGTCTGTTGGACTCTGATGATAAATTAGTTAAATTTTAAATTAATCTATATTATAGGTGACAAGAATTAAGAATTAGTAACTAATTTCCAGGAAATGCTATGCATACTACTATAGCTAATGAAAAACTAGCTTTTCATTTTGAAGTTTTGACTCTAGGAGCTCTTAAAGGAACATTTGACTTACATGTTAAATACCTTACCAGAAATAAGATATAAATACTGTTGGACATTCAACTAAATACTGCTGCCACTCTCTTAGCATATGGGTTTTCTACACTTATTACAGAGAAACCTAAGGTACATAGGCCCAATACATGACATAAAATGAAAAATACACTGTGGAGGATCAGGGCCATTTACAACATTCGGTAAGGTAGGTGTTGCTTACCTAAAGGAGAACTGGAAGCAAACCCAGGGAATGCAGTTACCAGAGAAAGTCTGGGTTAAATCAAGTTTTATTCCAGCCCCTCCAAAACTGCTGTTCTTATAGGACATGCAGGAGACTTTAAAAGTCTTTACAAATCAAAGGTTAAGCTTAGGAATAATTAGCAACATACTGTTATCACCATATTCAATCTATAATAGTCACTGCAAAGGCAGCTACTTAAAGCACAGGAAAAATACATGTAGAAGGAGATTTCATCTGTCCATGTTTCAGAGAACCAATACAACTTGAAATAATCCTTCAAAGAAAGAAACAGCTCAGTGTTGGAGACATCCATAGGCTTCATTCAGCTAAAGGAAAGGTGAGTACAGGCCAATCATTTTTGGAACTGCAAAAATCATTTGGCATTCATGAGGAAATAGTTATAAACGAAGTGTGACAGTAATTGCATTTCAATCTTCTCCTACAATAAGGTAAAAAGAAAGGGCTGATTTTTAGGTAAGATGTCAGAGGCTGTTGATTAAGCCGGCCATTGTGAAATACTAAAAGGTCAACGCTGTACTTCAATTTCATTTAGTTGTAATTCTGAGCACCTAAATTTCACATAAAAGAGATCTATTCTCGTTTCTATTACCTATTACATAGCTCTTGACACACAAGTCACCCCAAACCACTCCATCACAAGTTCTGATCTGCTGCATCCCTGAGTCAGGGCAAACATGTGACTGAGGCTGCTTGCTGAGTTGAGTTGCATGAGTGAAGGATGTGTTGTCAAAGGTCTCATGGAAACTCAAGTTACAGTATTCTCTCCCATACTCTGATTGTGCTCTCATTTGCAGGCTTAATTAGCTTTTAAAGAAAGACCAAGATACCTGATGTGCATTTGTTACTGATATTCTTTTATTAGTGATGCCTATTCTTGGGCATTTCTATGTTATTTTCTTGAAGAATTTCCCATGAAGTATGTGAATGTCAAGCCTTTTACTCTTCATGGCACAAACATGAGTCTTATTTATTTACTTGCAGAGAATATGCAAAAATATGTTCTTTTTAAGATGGCACAGAAGGGAAAAGATTGAATAAAGGAATTTCAATATCAAGAAGTGCAGGTACTTCCTGAACATCTCTAATCTGTTATTCAAAAAGAGTTTCTTGCAAGCTGACATGACTGGGACAGAAGTAAAAGGACACTTCAAAAGCAAATGAAGGGAGGAGCCTAAACTGCCATAGTCTGTCACAGAGATGTTTGACAGCAGAAGGAAACAAGCTATCAAGATTAGCATCAGGCAAGAAATTGGTGTCACTGTAGAAAACATCTTGGATTGCATCACTACTACTCAAGCCTAGCTGACAACAGCATCTTCACTGAGTGAGATGTCTTAGCTTTAAGCAAATTACAGTGTTTAGCAGGCACAAGTAGTCTGCCTAAATCATTTAACTGAAATGCCAGTGAAGGCCTTCGACAGAGAAAGATTTTGAGGACCTACTGATCCAACCAGTTAATACTCTCCATTTATTAGCCAGCTACAGGTACAGAATCAAATAGCATGCTACTGCAAATAGGTAGAAGACTGGGCAATATTTTATCCTTTGTGACACAGGCTGGGGAAAATTCCTTTATAGGTCTGAAAGGGAAGAAGACAAGTGGCTGTGAACAATTGTACTTTGTATATTGCATCTATTTTCTGTAGAGTACACCAAATTTTTTAATCAATTGCCATGATCATCTCAATGTGATAGAAGAAATTCAGCCACTAGGTTGCATGTAGTATGCAAAACCAAACCAACATCAAAGGAAAAGGAGCAGTACTGGACAGTCACGTGTGACATTTTTGCAAGACTTGTGCATGCTAAAAAGGAGGTGCTGAGGGAGGGAGGGAAGGAGCAAAGAAACAAGTAAGGAAGGAAGATTTGTCATAAAAAACCCCTTCAACTTACCTGACAGAAAAAGTAATCACTGGGGCCTTATTAACTTCTTATGGATTACCTTTCTTGAAATTCTTACTTCAGTCTGTGTTGCTGAGCAATCTTGCATTATAGTAAATGATTCCTCAGGTTATGTTCTTCAATATCAAGTACAACAAGAAAAGTACCATAGGGCAAGAAGGAACTTCTGGCTTCTCAAGACTTACCAAAATAACTCCAGCCCAACTGAGACATAAGATCTTCCCTATAATATCTGCTTTTTCCCACTGAGTTAAAGAAATTACATGAACTGCCATCATGCATGTTCACTTCTTTGGAGCAGTGTTTCTATATAGAGCAGCCAGTGTAGGACTGACTTTTTGCAATGTGTCAATCCCCTTTGCTGAAGATGGTCTTCTGTCTCGGCTCTAGACTTCAGTCCAAGCCCCTGATCCTTCACACAGATGCATTTTATACTGACAAAATCATATCAAACTTCATGTAAAAAAACAACTGCTTTTTTTCTACCTTGAGCTACATATTCATAGCTATTCTGTGCTTCTTAGATTTATCTTGTTCTATCTTTAATAACTTCAAAGCAAATATATTTTCAAGACCTCAGGTTTTTCCATTATAAGGAGCAGAAAGCCAAGCTAGTGAGCCTATCTGAAGACTGGGTCATTTATGTCTGTTTAATATCTATGTTCATCTTCCATATTTTCCCATCAGCTTTATGCTCATGAATAGGAAAAAAACTCTCTCATTTCTGAAAATGAAAGACAAAGAATTGATTCAAATTTTGCCAATCTCTTTAATATTTTTTATATCACAAATGCTTCTTTCTAAAACTGACACTGAGACAAATCATTCAGGGGAGGTAAGAAAAATAATTTAGAGGCAGAAGTTATAAAAAAAGAAAGGTTTAATAAATGGGCAAGTAATTATTTTTTCATAAAAAATATCCTCAAATAAAACTTAAAAAACCTGGGTATTTATACGGATAGACAAGTAATGTTTTCTGGTTGGTGAAATATGTAGTAAGTAATGTGTCATTTTGGCTCAGCCAGTGAACTAGAAAATTTGAAATCTGTTGGAAAATATAAGAGATGAAGTTACATCAATCCACTGTGAAAGAAAAAACCTTTTAGAATTTGCTATTAAGATAACACTATACTTGAATCTGAACTATATTATGGAGTTTGTTATTGAAATCTCCATATTAATTAACCTTCAGCTATTGTTCCTTTAGTGCATAATGAAAAACACTACAATCTTGTTTTCATCTCACTCAATCCTCAATAATGAGTATTTCCACAGTGAGCAATGTACACAAGTTATGCCTTTATTGCCCTCTTCTAATTTTTACTTTCATTTAGAGTGAAATGCAGGCTCATGTCATTGTAGAATATTCTGCACAAGAGAAGATATTTTCAGGCTCCTATGCAGAAGCCTAATAATTATGAATATCATTGTTTTTATAAAAATGTCTGATACTCTTGTGACAAATCCTTAGTATTTCCTGAAAATGCAACTCCTTTAAGGTCACCAAATTCACTTCAAATCTTTGGAAATAAGAAGGGTTTAGCATGCTTTTGAGAAGCACTGGGAAAACCTGTGTGTATCCATAGGACAGGACTTAGAGATGAAAGGGTTGTAAACAGTGTTCTTAGCCTACATGATAAAGAAGTATCAGCACTTCCTATTCAGGGTATTGTGGCAATGCATTCACAATATGAGGCATGGAGGATGTCATGTCAAAAATGGGCTGATGAAGAAAATACACCAGCCACTGAGAATGCTTTAACAACTGATGTTTTTAATGTGGTTTGAATGTAGTGAATGTAAAAACTGCATTGTCATTGCTTCTTCTTCCCATAACCCCCTGCCAGGCCAGGGGGCTGGGAGAAAGACTGTGACCTCATGTTATCTGAAACCCTCTCCCATTGAATGTAAATCCCCTTACTCTCAGAACAAATCCACATTCCCCTCTTGTCCCTTATTGGTGAATTTGTATCCCTCCAAAGTCCATATAAACCTGTTCCCCTGAATAAACTTCCTCTTTGTTCCTGTCCTCACCAGTGGTCCCTGTGTGTCCTTTCTCAGGGGCTCTCAGAGACCACATGGTCGGGGTAAAGCATAGAGCACACACTTCTCCTAGGTTAATGGACTAATAATCCAGGACCAGGAGAAGCACCATATCGTTGCAGATTTCCTTCAGCACACAGCATCAACGAGGCTACAAGAAACCCATCCTCATAGGGTATGTACAAGCAGTAATATCCAGGGAAATCAGCAGCAACAGCAATAGTCAGTGAGATACAGGTTAGAATGATTTATAATATTCTGATGACTCAGCTTGTCTGGAAGTCATATAACCCAAGAAGGTGCCATGGTGCAGTTGTACTTCAGTGACTGAGAAATGGGTGAGATTGCACTGCAGTTGAATTTGTCATGGGAAGCACTGGTGTGCTTCTGGAATATGGGAGCAGGGAAGAAACTGAAGGAGGCAGCAGAGATTTTAAAGACCCTCCTTTAATTTGTCACAGGCTGATTTACAAGCTTTTGACTTTATCAGTCAGATAAGAGCATTTAATTGTCTAAGAAGTTTTTCTTCTCTGCCTCATTCTTGAGTGTTTTGATAAAAGAATTATTGTTCTGTTATCCCTTTATGATTACAGTGCTAAAATGAAGCAAACATGAAGTATTTATTCAAGTCCAGGCAGAACCTAACACTGATTTTCCTGTGACTTTCCATATTTTTAAAAATTTTGAAAGAAACAAAACAAACACACAAATATTTTTAAAAGGCCTGTGCTTTATTAAGAACAGATATGTCTGTTCATAGTACAGTTAGAGTCTGAAATACATGCTATAGCATGCCAGGACAAATTTGTTTAAAATCTGCACTGGCTGATTACTAATTCTGACCTCCAAAGACAGCATACACCTGTTGAAGGCTGTGCCTGTCTCACACGCTGAGATATATTGTGCCTACCTGTGCATTCATTCCCAAGCTTTATTTCAATGAATACTGAAATAGAGTGTGAGGTGACTTATGGAGGTGGACAGGGGATGGAAAAGGGAACATAAAAACTACTACACAACTGGGATTATCATTTCGTATGTACCAGGGACAGGACCAGGGCAGACTGCCAGACCTAGGAACTACTTAGATGAATTTCCTCCTGTTCATTTGTCAGACATAAGAAGCTGCTGTACAAATACTTTAAACAGAACTTGCCATATATTTCAGTTCTTATAATTTGTCATTGAGATGTAGCTAACAGTCATAGGTTTGTTGAGGTCATTGACCAAAACGTAGGAAATGACACTACCATTTGTTTGGAGCACTTCTGTATCAAGCATGGAGCAAGTCTTGGTATCCAGTAAAACTAATAGCACAAAACTGTCTGAATTAGGCTTCCTTTTATATGCTTTCTAGCCTACAAGGAATTGTTTTTATTGTAAACTACTCTTTATAAAATCAGTCACTCTCACTGTCTTATCTTTACTTTTCTAGAATGGTAAAGTAATACATCAGTGTTGTATCAGTGGATGTTATGACTTGTTGACCTCAATACTATCTTGTTCAGCAGAAGGTGACACTAATTATATTACATGATGAATCACCGCTATCCACAAGAGACAGTTCCTGTGTAAATACTTAGACTATTGCTTGATACTGTTACTACTCAGGAAATTTATTGATGGTGGAGAAATTCTGCCTTCTCTTAGACATTCCATGTTCAATGCCTTAATCTTTTCAGTTCAAAGAATTGTTTTTTCCTTGGGATACCAAGTTCACCTGTATTATTATTTTACTGTGGATTATTACCTGGAGTGAAAACTACTGCCTGAGATTGTGATTACAAACCAACAACCTACAGGTACCTACAAGTTTACATGTATACATCTTCACTCTCTGTCCCTAAGAACATTTTTACATCTCCTCCCTCTGTTCCTTTTCCCTTCCCTTCCCTTCCCTTCCCTTCCCTTTCCCTTCCTTTCCTTTCCTTTCCCTTCCCTTCTTTCCTTCCTTTCCTTTCTTTCCTTCCTTTCCTCTTTTTCTTTCTTTTCTCTCTCTCCCTTTCTCTCTCTCCCTTTCTCCCTTTTCTTCCCCTCACCCTTCCTCCCTCCTTTTCTTTCTTTCCTTTCTTTTTTCTTCTCTCCCTCCCATGGTTCAAAAAGAGTGGTTGCTGGTTGGCTGCACTTCATTATGGCCTAGTGATTAGGGCACATCAATGGAGGCAAGTCATGCTTTTTCAGTGCTGTAACCATTTTGTTATTGCATTTGGGATATGAACCAACAAGTCCTTCTTCTTTTATTCAAATGTTTAAAAAGAGGAGTTCCTGCCAGTGATCCCATGAAGACATCATCCTGAATAATGCACCAAATTGTGGGTTTATTATCCACAAAGGTGTCAATAAGCTCAGGAATTTCTCTGTCTTGCTAATGGACACTCCCAATGAGGATTCCCCAGGGGGTTGGAGCCCATTTGGAGATGCTCAATAATGGCTGTGCAAGGTATGAACCCTAGCCATGACCTCCTCAGCAGCACCGAGTCATGGGCAGTCTGAGCCTGCTTGGCTCACACTGCTCCCAAAACCCACCACTGTAAGCTTCTCCCTCTCCCTAGACAACATGCCCTGGTACTGAGGATGTCAAGCACAGTCAGTCCTTTACCTCATGCTCAAAATCAGGCTCACACCAAAAATGCCCAGACCAGGTGCAAAGACTGTCCATCTGTGGTTGCTTTTGCTTGTGCCTCTGTTCTACTCAGAGCTGCTTGAAATCTGTTAGTGTCCTTATGGACAAGTCTTTCATCACATCTATCCTTAATAGCTGCACTTGTAACAGACTCCACCACAAGCCTGACACAGCACCTGTTTGTTTTCAGGGCCAAGAATCACACTGTAGCTGGAAAAGGTTTCAACACAAATGTGTCAGATGGCCTTTGAAGGAGCTTCCAAGATGCCTGTGGAGGAGAGAAACACAAAACATATAATTTCTGACTGTTAGCCATATTTGTCCAAGCATCCATACTTCTTCTCATCTCAGCACAGAAATGGCATAAAAACACAGAGCAGTGACCCATGTGACATATTTGTATCCTATATGTGAAAAAATCTTTTTGCATTTTTTCTTTTCTGTTGTAAAGGTTGAAATAAGTTAATGAACACTCAGATTTTCTGTTATCCTGATCTATACTGAAATGTCAAATATGTTTAGTAGATAGTCTCAGACTGGCAATAAAGAAAGAGGATATCTAATTTGCATAATTAGCTATAATATACAATATTCAAATATGCTGAAAAATAATCTATGGAAGATTATATTTTCAATTATATTTGCCCATCAATCATATAATTATTATAACTCACACTGAATGTAATGTCTTGTGCCTCTTAGTGAAGGCATACTGGTTTTCCCCTGTAAATGACAGCCACCTCATCAAATAATAGTAACAAAAAAAGTTGTATAGTGATACTTATTTCCATGTCCAGAGGCATGAGAAGCAATGAAATATTCATTATTGAGGAGTGTTACACCAAAACTACATTAAAGTGTATCTGAAGGACCTTGCTTACTGCAGGTACAGTGCCACCACACGGTTAGTTTAGTTGGCTTCAGAACAGGACAGAATAAATGCTTTGACCCAAGTTCTGACTTCTTTGCCAGAAATGAAACTGTGTTACATAAGCATTTGTAAATACACCCATTGTAAGAGGCTGAGCCAACAATAAAACAGAGCACATTATAGCCTTTCTCAAAGTCTTCTGAGAGGTAATAAGAAAAAAGTATGCACTGAATCTAAATGTAATTTTGAACAGGTAACTGTTGTTACGGCCTTATTTAATACCTCTTCTTTCCTCCATGCATTTGGTTTTTTCCCATTGGTGCACAATTTGCTCATTACTGTAGAGTTCCAGCAGAACCAACAGTTTTAAAGTAATGTGGGAAAATGCTAAAATGCACCCCCGAGGAGGACGGCGCTGGCAAGCAGCAAACTTGACCAGCTGCATATGTAAGACTTTGGTTATGGGAGTTTAAAAGCTCTCTGTTCTACTTGTATGGGGGTTTTGTTCAAAAGGTTTTGTTATCACCCTCCTCCCCTGTCTTCACCGGAGGGACTGTTTCCCATTGAGCCACCACGTCAATCAGGCATGGGCGTTGTCTCTCCCTGGGCCGGCACGGCCCCGCCCGGGGGGTGTCCCTTCCCCGCCCCCCAGCACTGCCGTGGCAGCAGCAGCCGGAACTTGCCGGGGCTTGTCTCCACTGGTCCGGAACAAGCTGGGTCTTGTCCCTGCCGGTCTGCGTCAGGATGGCACCGTGTTCGGCACCTCTCTGCCTCGTGTAGCCAGAGCAGCCTGTGGCACCACGGCCACTGCTCCTGTCAGTTTCTGCCCCTGTCTATCCCTAATCCATGGGTTTTCTATTGAGTTTGGTCCCTCCATTTTCCTATTGGCTAGTCGACACCTAAAGCCCTTCCTTCTGCTCGAGTCCTTACCCAATCCATCCCAGTTCCAGCACCTTCCCTTCAGAAGGTGATAAAAGCCGCGTGATTGCACAATAAACAAGTCCTCACCACAAGTCTCCTCTGAGGGAACATCTCTCTTGCGCCCTCCCGCCTCCCCCGGCTCAGAGGACTTGCAGGGATTGTTTCTCCTACTCCCCAGTGCTGCATAAAGTAAAGCATATTTGCTGTTCTTTTTAATCTTACCCTGAGGAACAATACACATGGAAACTTAGGTGACTTTGCAGGACATCAAGAAGTAGTGAAAGCATATTTGCCAAGAAGCAGCTCTGGCTTAAAAATTGGTGTGATGCAGGTGCCTATACCACCATTATTAAGGGACTATGAAACTTTTAAAACTAGGGGCTACATAAATACTCTTAGATGATAGCTAAATGAAAAGGAATTTCAGAGTTTTATAAACAGTTCTAAGGAAGATGAAGTGTTTACATGAAGTCATTATATACTCACTAGGAAAACACAAAGGAGTTGGGATGACAACAGTTTTGTGCAGTCTTATAAACACTGTAGAGATAGAAACAGTTTTGTCTCAAACATTTTCCCTTCCACAATAAAAAAAAAAAAAAAAAAATTATAGGAGGATTTGCTTTAATGGGAAGTCTCAACTTAGGGCATATTTTGACTAGAAATTATTTATTTGCATATTTTAATGGGATGATAAATAACTATGCAGAAAGCTTGCAGATTTTTTATACAGATTTCTTTTATTTCTTTCTGATTTACATAACACTTCTAGCTAGTGTGTTCCCACTGAAGACACAGGTGAGACAGAGGGAGACACAGCCAACATTATATTTATTATACATAGCTAAAATCTGAAAGTTCTTTTTGCACTGTGGAAATGAGTGGGACCTATGCTGACAGAAACTCACTGCAAGCAAACAATGCTCCCCTTAAAGGCAAGAAATACAATGATAAACAGATACAGCCCTGTGAGGCAAAAAGAGTTCCAGTGTTTGCAGTTAGATCCTGATCCTTACCTTTCACAGGTTAAACTCTCCTAGAAAAAGAGGGAATACTCTTCAAGAGTGTTTCTCACTTGTACTGGTATAGAAATCTATGTATTTGGAAGAACATGGAGGACTATAGGACAATTATAAGAGAAACCTTGGAAATCATAGAATCAAAAGCGGTGCTCTGCAGACTTTCAAAGGCCATTTGGTTGACTCTTGAAATGGGCCAACTACTTAATATCAACTTGTATCTAATAGTAACAGCTTTAGTTGTTTGCTTGCTGCAGGTAATAGAGGCCTGGACCCAACAGCCTGGGGTTGCTCTGGATTTGGTACTTGAAGTAAAAAATCGTTTATATTCTGATTGTTTTGCTAGTTCTCTTCCTGGAGACAGTAGGTGTATAAAATGGTAGTCTAAACTTTTTCCATTATCATATCCTGAGAACTGACTCAGCTGGAAAAGATCCAGCATGAATAGTTCACAAATCTCATGTGAATTAGTTTCTTTCAAATACATGAAATATAAATGCTTAATTTCTGATTTTTCTTTGATGTACATATGATTAGTATAAAGTTTCTCCTTATTTGGAGGTTTTTTTGTGTTTTAAACTGTTATATAATATGGTGGTTTGGGAGTTTTTTGTTTGTTTTGTTTTGTTTTGTTTTCTGATTACTTCACTTAAAAAATAAATCTGAAATCTGAAGCCCGGTAGCAGAATTTTCCTTTGGTTTTAAGTTTCTGATAACCAAATGAAAAACAAATGTCGGGTTCTAGATAGTTATTTGATTTATTCTTTTTTCTTAGCTGCTTTAAAAAACATTTTTACTATATTACAAAATAAATATATATCCAGAAAAAATGTTTAAATGAGTTAAACTGAAACTAAGAATATTTTTTTCTTTTTCATTTAGAATAGAGAAAAAGTAGATCTCACTTTTCTGATTAATTTTCTCTATGTATTTGCATTTGACAGCCAAGAAGGAAATTTTAAATTAAAATGTGTACCTCTCCACATCAACATACTCCCTCCCCATTTTCTATGCATATAAGGAGACATAAATGTCTCATAATAAAACCTGATGTAAGACCTTTAAATAAGTCCTGTTTATTTCTTGTACTTGTCAAAAGTTCAAATGTTAGGAATTCTAATGAAAGTAATAAAAAAAGAAATAAGGAAAATGTCCATATATGTCCCCACATGTTGTGCACTGGATGCAAGTCTGTTCCCTGACTATCAGTAACAATTCACTGAAACTGAGAATGAAAGAGAGAAGATAGGGAAAGGAATAATGATGACAAGCAATGAGGAAGGATTTCACTTATAATGAATGACAAAAAGAACATTTACTCTGGTTAAGTAAATACTGCTTGTATAAAATTTTTTCTCCCTATTTACTAATTTCCCTGGTTTGGTACTTTTGCATGTCTAGGAACTGTATGTTAAAAGGATAATTATATCATAATCATTAGATTTACTGCTTGATTGCTCTGTACTAACCTATTTGCCAAGGGTAAAATTAATGAAACATCTAGTCCAGATGAATTGTTTTGAATGCTGACATAAGTCAAGGAAATGAAAATGTATAATGTAAGCCACAATCCATTTTTTGTTTGTTTGTTTGTTTGTTTCATTTAATTAGTACATGAACAACGTATTAGGGGTCTGAGATATTAGGAATCTGGGAATGTTCTAGGAAACCACCTAAGGAGAATGACAGGAGCTCTCAGCACATGAGCTTGCGTGTGCTCAGTACATTCTGCTCTGCCTGAGATTTGACCTGAGCTATCTGGGCACAGTTTGGGAGGAACAGGCTAGGAGCTGCTGCCAGGAAATTATGTGAGTGAGTCTTGCTCTTATTGTGACTGTCACATCCCTTCAAAGAGTCTCCCCATATCCTTGTACCTTCTTTCTAAGATATCAGTGTACCAACAGGGCACAGACCTGTCCTAACTGTTGCTTGAATTGTAGACTGTATTGCTTATCTCCTAGAGTCTGTTGGCTGGAAGGATGGTATGCAAACCTGAGAGGTAGCAGAAAGAAAAAAGCTGTGAAAGCTCCTTGCCAGGATAACATACCTTGATGTCACACCAGACTTTCCATGAAATGTGAAATCCACATACAGTTGCATTTATTTCTCTTCATCCTTTCTGGAAGCAACAAAGCACTTATTGCTTTTTGCTGTCTCTGAGGGAAGGTTTCATGGAACATTAAACACCCATAATGTCAGTTTTTCAGATAAAATGTTCCCAGTCTAAAGGTTAGGCTCAGATATTAGGATGGCGTGATCACTTGATCATCTCAGATTTCTCAATATGAAGAAAGGATTAGGGAGAAAAGATGTTACTCCAGTGAGATACAGAGATCTCTTTCTTTTGCCATATATTCATGGCACAGGCATACAACATAATCAAGAGCTTGATGAGTTTCCAGGGATCTAATAAAGTATAATACAATTATAATACAATAAAAAACACCTGGATAAAATAAATCATTTTATTATTACTCATTCCATTATCTTCTGTATTTAAACTGAAAAATTATCTTAGAATTTCAGGAAGATTTGATTAGTTAGGCATTTCTTTTTCCTTGAAAAAGTGCTGTTCATCTGCCACTCTTCAAATTCATGTGACTTTTCCACTGTTTTGCACAATGAAGCATATAATTAGCACTAATGTCGATTTTACAGTTGCTTTTCAGAATTCTTCCATTCAACAAAATGTTGGTGAGGAAACAAGAAAAAATCTCTATGAATTAAGCAAAAATGGAGGAGCAAGTTTTGTAAGGAAAGGGCATATATCTTTTCTAGGTTGGCTGAAACAATTGGAAGAATTCAGATATTTGAGAGACATGGGAGAATTTAACAGTAAAACTACAAGCCATGGTGGTTTTTTTCTGAATTTTTTCTTCTTCTCTTCCATTGTTGCTACAGGAGGTATAATTTTCTTCAAAAATGATGCCCTCCTCACATGCTTGGATCCTTACTGTTACCATAGCACTACTTCTACAAATAATATGTGCTTCCTAAAGCAACTTGAAAAACAGAGAAATTAGAGAAACAAAAACTTATAGTTTGCTTGTATCCTTAAGACTTGTCTTATTTGTAAGACATTTGGAAAGACTCCTTTAACTCATATTATTGTGACTCTAATCCTGGGGTTCCTGTTGTACCATCGCAGCTGTAGCTGTCTTTGGAATTTACCATTATTAATGTTTCCATCCTTGGTAAGTTATTAAGTTTTGGCTTTCATTGTCATGCCTTAATTCTTGGTTTGTACATGATGGCAACAGAGGCAGTTTTGATTAGGAAATTGAAAACTGCTCTGTTCTCTGTAATATCTTACTCGTTTTTTTACTTGCCTGACTTTAAAGTAAACATTGGAGTATCAACATGGGTGTTTTAATAATTAGTTATAACAAAAATCTGTAACAGTAGCTTAGCAACTGCTTGGATAAGAAATCTGAATTGTAGCCTAAACCTTAGTAAAATCCCTCACTTTCATGAATAATATAAGTACATTTTCAGTCATGGATGACTATTTGTCAGCAAAATGTTTTTGGAAATATCTATACAGTGATTTTTGTTTCAGTAAGATTTTGAAAAAAATATTATAGGATCAGACAGACAACATAGTACGTTATCTGTACTGAGATTTTTTTTTAAAGCCATTATTCTAAGAAACATTGTCATGCTCTGTCAATTTTATTCTTCTTTCTATAAAACCTTCTCATTTATAGTACCATGAGAAAGGTAACTTATATTATTTGTTCTGCATGTATAACAAGTCAGGATTTATTAGGGGTTGCTGGACCTTTTTTTTTTCTCCTTTCTGGCATTTCTGCAATAGTATATTATGTATAAAAGATATGTAATTTCTGATTTTCCCCCAGCATTATTTTTAGAATGCAAGTGGGTTATTTTGGTTTGGGTTTGGGTTTTTTTCTGCTGTACAGCTTCTTTGTAAACAGAAAGTTACACCAACAGGACATCTGGTATGATGGAACTTTATTCCTTTTATTTTCTTTATTTAAAAATATGACACACCATCCAGTGGTCAAACCAGACAGCTCTTCAGTTCCCTCAGGCTCTCTTTTGTTTCAAGCATGAATATTTCTAAGGTTTCTAGTCTTTGTGGCTGAAAGAAGGCCATCAAACTTTGTTCAACCACCAAATACACCACAAATGGCAAGACTGATAGCTTGGAAAGTAAGTTGTGTGGTTTCCAGTTATCTAAAAGTCATAATGATTGGTTCTAAATTAAAACACAACACCTCTGTGCCAGTACAGTAGCTGCACTACTGATTGCTGTAGGAAGAGAATTCTGCTGCTCTGAGACAAATGGAAAAACTTGAGTACCCTTGAAGCTTACTTTCTTATATTTTCTTTTTTATTTTGTAAATTGAAACAGCAGGTGACTTCCATTATAATGTAATAAATATATTGTAATCTCAGTTTAATTATATACCCATTCAATACACATAGGTTACTTTGCAGGAAAAGCTATTAGTCTACTTCCCAGTATCAAAGTTCTCTAAGTAAAAAAAAAAAAAAAAAAAAGAAAAAAAAATCTTAAATCCATCTTTTTGAAAATACAGGTGAAAATAAATCTTACGTTTGAGTACATAGTATTCAAGCTTGCTACTCATATTTCTGCTTCAGCCCATTTCCTGGGTGGAGCAGCATCTGACTTTCAAAAAGTCATCTGCTAAAGAGTCTCAGTTTGAGGTAGAAGTCTCCTATGTCATAGAATTTTTACTTATTTTGTGTAACAGGTAGGTGAAGAGTGCTCGGCTCTGTTCACATTCTGACTTCCCATTCTGATATTTCATTCATCTGTTGTTACTGACACATGAATAATCAATGACTAATGTGGAAACAGGTTTTCTAGAAACTGTAATCATCTTAGGAAGTAGAAACATCTTGTTCTTCCAGTGTAGCTAATGTGGTGAGCAGAATGGAGAGCACCTGTCATTGTTGAGCTAAAATACATCCCTTAAAACAAGTCACTTGTAAATGAAACAAAGAAATACTTGTGATTGGTAGAGGCAGGTAATTTCTCACACATACATATACACGCAGTCTTCTGTCACTGCTAGTTTTGCTGCTGTATCAAGGAGCACAGCAAATTCAAACTCAGGCAGCAACAACAGTATGGCCATAAATTAACAAAATTGCCACAGAGTTTCCAACTTATAGCTTATCCAGTCCAATATTCCATTTCTAGAGGTTAGTACTGAAAGCTTTATAGGAAGATATAACCAATTGTGCATGAGCATATGCCCCCCTGCCCCATTACATTTCCTTCTAATCGTAATAGAGTTGCATCTAAACCTTTATGCCTGAGGATGTTTTTGGGTTTTGTTGTTTTTTGGGCTTTGGGGGTTTTTTTTAAATGTTTCAACTTTAGCATTTGAGTCTAATCTAGTCATTCATTGAGTGAGCCCTTTGGGAGATTGGATAAGGATCTTATCAGACAAAAACTCCCAGGCAAATCTGTTTTGTGAAAAATGAAACAAACAAACAAGACTGTATGTCCTGTCTGCCTTGCATTGTTTTTCTTTTATTCTCATAAATCTGTTTAGCTCAATAGTCTTAGAAAAGATAAATCTGTGAGAAACTAGTATGCTGAACTTTCTTTTCCTAAGACCTCTCAAATGCTTTCTTTTATTATGCCCAACTGTGGGATAGAGAAAATTTTTTTGAAAACAAGGATTATTTTGATATAATCCCAATTTTGTCCTTGAAGTACAGGGTCACTAACACACTGGGTATAATATGTAATAATATCATAATCTTCATAACTATTAAAACAAAACTCATTGTTCTATCTCTTTAAAAACTCCTTATAAATATAAGCTATAAAATCTACAACTATAGCAAATAAATTCAGGAGTTATCTTCACAATCACTGAGATCTTTGGAAGTAGTTCCATACCCATTCAAATATTGTGCATATAAAATACTCTTGTTTGAATTAAAGGCTATCTGAAACTCATTAGCTTTTCTTGCAGAACATTTTTTTTTTCAAAACATTAAGAACCTGGGGATAAACCAGATCAAACCTATTGTCAGCCCCAAATTACTGGTTATTACTGGGCAGTATCTCAGTTAAAAGACATTAATTGTGAAGGTATTTATATAAAGTTTTGTTTTAATCTTCAGTTTAATAAAAAAATCTAATGTTTGCTGAAGAGACATCCAGGTAGCTACCAAAAAGAAAGTCTGATGTATTAAAGAAATTTTGATTAGGCGCAGTTAAGTTGAGGAGATCACTAATGCAACAATGACTATGTAACACTGGAAGGGGAAGAGCCCTGATTCCACATAAGGAGAGGATGGACTGAGTTTTGAGGACGAAATATTAAATAGATCTAGCCACTGTGGAAGACTTTCAAATAACCCCCTCCCCCCCCCAAAAAAAAAAAAAATCCTAAGAAATAAAAGAGGGTATGTTCAAAGCCTGAACCCCATGGCTAACACCTTGTGAACAAAGAATCTTTGCCAAAGAAGATTAAAGTTTTTGAGTGAAATGTGTATGTCAGGTCAGGCACAAAGATGATCAAAACAGTTGAGTTGCAAATGGATAAGGAAACTGAAATACAAGGTGTTCAGTGTTATAATTGCTGCTCTTGTGGTAAAAATAGTAGAAAAGAACATTGCTGCTATTCCTATGACAGCAAAGTCTTTTTATTGGACGAAGTCTGAAGAGATAGATAAATAAATAGTGGTATTTTGATCACTGATGTCTAGGAATTAAACTTAATCTTGATCCTCTCAACAAAATAAATTGTCCCCAAAAGAATAAATTATCAAGCTTTTTCTACCCTTGTAAAATATCATAAGAGTTAGCAGAGTTTATATATCACATTATTTAATCTGTTTTAAGAGCATTTGAAACAGAAAATGAAATGCTGCAGGTACACTGTGTTCAAAGGGTTGACCTCATTGTACTAACAATAAATCAAGATGAATGCCTTTTAGATTATCAGCTGAATTGGTTTTAAGCAACATGAGATCAGAATCATACCTATGTAATTTAAAGAGAAACCTTTTGCACTACGTGACACTGGAAAAAATTCAGCTATTACCACATCTCAGCACAGTAGGAAAGAAAGAGACAAATTAGAGACTTCCTAAAATAAAATGTCACAGAAGACATGAAAATATACACTGAATCAGAAGAAGGAAAGAAAATGAGGAAACTGATAAAGCAACAGGAAAGATGGATTGTAAGAGAGAAAGAGGAAAAAGAAATCTCAGTATAGACAGTGTGAAATAAAATATTTAAAGAGTGACGAATATCCTATCTTAGGTGGATGTGATATAAAAAGAATATCAAATTGACCTGAGGTTGGATCTAAGTTTCAAAGCAGATGTTCGTTATCCACCCACAATCTTAAAATCTGTCATCAAGGGCATCTGATGCTGACTCTCCTTGCTACAACTGATCTGTGATCAAAGGGTTTGCTAGCCCCAAAAGCATGACAGAGCCTTTTGTCCCCACGCTCTCACATCATGCTGCATCTTGTCTTTGCACCAAGTGCCCAAACACCCAACTCCTCACACCTTTCTAATACCATGAAAGTCCCTGTCCTAGATAAATATTATACTAAAATCTTTCTTGTGACAGAATGACTTGGGGTCCAGTAGGCAAAAAACCAGAGCACTCTATTAGCAATACTAGAGAGAGGTGAAGGGCAAAGAATCTTGAAAACGAGACAGAGAGCAGCACTAGAAGCCCTGCAGTCTTTGGAGAGTAGAGGGTGAGGGAGGGGAGATGGAAAGCTTTGCTTGATCTGGATTTTAGAAATTTTAGAAAATAACTCAATTTTTTGCATGTGAGAGTCCAGCAGTTACTGATTCCCTGACTGTACATATAGAAGTCAAAAACTACAAAGATAATTGCTGAGCTTATGAAATTGAAGCAGAGAGAAAGCTAATGATCCCAGAGGTGCAGAAAGGTAAATGTGAAAAAAAACTCAGCAAAGAGACACAGGGTGAAACTAAAGGACCAGAGGATTAGAGTGCTCTTTGAAAATGATTCAAAGAAATATTTTGGCAATGATGTAATCCTTGAGTCATAGAATAAGGAATAGGTGAGTATATAAAAACAAATATGTAGAATGAAAATAATTGACAGTAAGCAGGCACGAAAGAATAAATGGACAAAATGAAAATTAGAAGAAGTAAAGTTGGTAAAAGAAGGAAATGAAAATAAGAATGAGGCTCAACTTGACAAACAGACACAGAGGAAACCCAAGGGCTAAAGAATATCTTTAATTAATTTTTGTACAGCATGAGGCCATCAAATTATATACTCCCTTGAAGATATAAATCACAAGAATATATATATATAACTTGCACAAATTCAGATTATGCCTATATAGTAACGATTTCTCAGTGGCATCTGCTGTCCATAATGAATAATTTTGCATGTAAGTTATTATATTTTACATGAACTTGAAGTATCTTTGTATCTTGTCTTTGGAATAACAGCAAAATCTTTTAGACTATTTAGGCTAGTGCAGTATAAATACAGACTTACTCTATGATTTCTTTCATAATTATTACATCTTGTAACCACTGATTTGTTTCGATGTAAATTAAAATGTAAACTTTTGTTTTAAAAAAGAATACCCATTTGAGCTGCAGATGAGCTTCTCATAGAACATAAGTGGTTTATTTTCAAATATTGATGCCTATCAAAAAGGAATTAAAATGTATACCTCTGAAATGCTTTGGGAAACAATTAAGGGATGTGCAAATATACGAAGAGATCCCAAGATTCATCCACTACTCAGTATTTATTTTGAAACATCTAATCATCATCTAATTAGATGTCATAATCAGAACAATTCCTCCTGGCTTTAAAATCTGTGCCTCTCAACATGCATAATTGAAAATCATGCAATCACATGTCTTTGGGGAATATTTCTTTCGACTCTGTTAAATGACTAAGTTTATATTTTATCTCACATCATGAGTATTAGTATCCATTCTGCATTTCCAGATTAGCTAATGCAATTATGCATGATATTACAATTAGTCATATATATCCAATTGTTTTCGTCCTATTAGGCAATTATGCACAGTATCTTCCGTCAAGCAGTTTCACTGACTAATTATTTGTGGTACAAGGAGTGTACATATTTTTGATTTTATTAAGTTTAATGTGATTTTATTTCATCTGTACTAATCCCATTCTAGTATTCTATGCCAATACAACATAGGTAATATGAAGTACATATAAATTAAACTAGGATAAGTCTAAAATTCTTCAATTTAGAAATAGTCTGTAAATTAGATCATCTATCATATCTACAAATTCTGCTATTAACTAAAAGATATGTTGCAAAAGTGTTATTTTTTGCTAGAGAAAATATCAGTTTGAAGCAACAATGTTCTCATTATTCTGTACATATATACAAGTATATTCAAACACACATGCATAGAATAAGTGTATATAGACATATATTTAGCATGTATATGCATATATAATATCTATAATACCTATGGTTGTGCAAATGAAGGGATTTGCAGACATACCTTTCTCCTTTCAAATGACTCATGGGAAATAAAAGTGACTAAATCTGCAAGTGCATTGCTAATGTGTGGTTTTGAATAACCTGTCCCTGGGCTACAAAAAACTGCCAGAAAACTTTTAACATTTTAGGATAACATGTATAGATATATGCACAAGTACACAAGTGTATGAATGTATCCTGGCAATTATTACAGACATACTATCCATGATAAAAATAAGTAGGTAAGTGGATATGATCATTATTTCTCAGTTAGGTCACCTTAGTTGATTTGATAGAACATAGCTAATCAGTGCTGTGACCATAGTTTTCAGTTATAAAGCACATCCCAGGTAAATGGAAGGAAAGAGTAAAATTCAGAACATTAGAACTAGGCTTGACTTAAACATCTCAGTTTAACAGGGTCATAGCTCAAACAACTGAGCAGTTTAATGAAGCCTATAGGTAATCTGCAGTGTGCAGTCTATGCAAAACCTTTGTATCAGAAACACGGACAATAAATAATATATAAAAATAAAAAACAGTCAATGCCATTATATAATCTCTATTCTATTCTCCCTCAGAGGTCAAAGCCTTACAAATGAATCCTGGTTTCATACTCTCCATTTTTCATTTCTCTCATTCTTATCTCCGGATGGAAGGATTGTGCTAATATGCTAATACATATGACTAACAGAATAACAAAGCAAAACTCTGGATCCTTTGCCTTTAAATTCAAGTCTCTGTTGCTGTGGATGTGCTGTCTCAATTCTATTCCTCCATTTCCTGTGCACCGCTAAAAATTTTTGCCAGAGAAAAACCTTTGCCATGCATATGTAAACTTCCATTTTCTTTTTTACAGAATCTTCGCTATGACCCTTAAGTAGTAGGAACTGATTTTACATTTATTTTAAATGTAGTATATTGCCTTTCAAAGGCTTCCAAAAACTACCAAAGTGTAGCAAATAATAAAATGAGAAATTAATTTTTTTTGTAATAACAAAAGCCTTATTTGATTACTGAAATTATGTCCAAATTATATCTTCAAGCATTACTTCACCTGTGGGAAATATAACAAACATTGTTTTGAAGACAGTTAATTTTGTGACAAAAACAACTTGCATGAGTTTTACATAAAATTATTTTTATGTCAGTGCTGGTGCATCTGCTTATCCTTTAAAGTACACTTTTCAAATGAATCCCCAGCAAAGGACTTGTACTTCCTTTTTTGTCTTCTTCAATCCAAGCATGTCGCTTTTCTATCTTTGGGTGCTGCTTTGTTGCATTGTGTACAACAGTACTTAATATTTTTTTTTCTGCAAGAACAAATATGGTATTTTTATGTTTTCTTTCTTCCTTTTTGTTTTTTTCTTTTTTAGGATAGAGCTTGTAGGAAGTGTAATATAGGCACATTACATATGTTGCTTTATCTAATTTTAATAGATTTAATAATTGCATGTCTATGGATTCAATAATTTCACTTGTTAATGAGCACTGGCACTGGTTGCCCAGAGAGGTTGTAGAGTCTGTCCCTAGAGATATTGAAAACCTGATGGGACATTCTGTTCTGGGTGACTCTGACCTGAGCAAAGGGGCTGGATTCGACAATCTCCAGAGATTGTGTCACAGCAGTCCTTGTGGCCAAAAGGCTAAAATCTCCCTGGTTTAGCACCTTTTGTGCAGCTTTTATAATCATGATTGAGAACTGACCAAAACCTCAGCTAGAGGAAAGTGGTAGGAAAAAAAGGGACAATGAGAGGGTGAAACAGCATATATATTTAATTTTTACAGCTGAAACCCTCTGTACAACATAAATCCAAAGTACTCATATGTTTTAAATGTGTAATGAACTATTTAAGTTGGATATCAGAAAATAATTCTTTACAGAGAGAGTAATCAGGCATTGGAATGGGCTGCCCAGAGAGGTGGTGGATTCACCTTCCCTGGAGGTTTTTAAACTGAGATTGGACATGGCACTGAGTGCCATGATCTGGTAAATGGACTGGAGTTGGACCAAGGGTTGGACTTGATGATCTCAGAGGTCTTTTCCAACCCAATCGATTCTATGATTCTCTGATTCTGTGCTCATTATAGAAGGAGCCTGGCCTCATCATCCAGACACTCAATTTGTTGGTGTGAATACTCCTTTGCGACTTTAAACAGGGCTTTTTACCCTTCTGGAGATTGTGCTTCCATGCAGATAAAACAAATTAAATCATTACAGATAAGGAAGTTCCCTCTGTGCCCCCTTTTACAGTAAGAGAACAGCTGAATGAGAAAACACAGCAGTGAACTATCCATAAGAGGAGGCAGAATGAATCTGTTGCCCTGCAACCCCCTCTGACACCAATATTAAGGAGCTGCTGGGTGTGATAAAAAGCAGCACTCCCGAGAGATTTAAAGAAAAAGTACACAGAGATGGAGAAAAAACAAAAATATTTTTAAATAATGACAGCACAATAGTTCAGAGTCCTCACTGAAAATTTAAAGCCTACTTTCCTAGGTGTTATATAAACTTGTACAAATATACAGCTCTTACTTTGAAATGTCCTGTTTATGAAATGCTCTGCACTGATGACAGCCTCCAGATTTAAAATGTATTCTTTCTCTTCTTCTGATTTCTCAACCTTTTTCTGGGATAAACTTGCAGAAGAAGAAGAAGAAAGAAAAGCACACCCATAAACTAGGCACTCTGGAAAAAGAATCACATTGTCAAGAAAACTGTTTTCCCCTTTGCTGATGTCTTGGATGGTTTTGTGCACAGTACAAAATGTCTTGTCTTCTGCTGGCTTCATTTGAATTGCAGTGCATAAAGAAAAGTGGAGAAGGGGAAATTTTTCCTTGTTTGCTGTGTTTAGCTGCCTCTAAGAGTGGCAGTTCTGGAAATGGACATGGTAATTCAAAATACATCAGAAATAAGGGGCTAATGTTCTCTTAGATGCTTTCTTGTAAGGATAGTATGTTTACATTAGAACACAGTTCTATGCTCATGCGTGTGCATGTATCCCAACAACTCACCATGCAGTTATGTAATGCTGAATAAAACTTTGAAATGTAATGAAAGTAGTCCAGATGTGTGTTATTTTAACCAGTAACAGAATTTGCCTGATTGTATAAGCATTGCCCAATGAGACATTGATTTGTTGTACTGGATAACTCTGTAGACAAATAATTATTGAGTCTATAACATAATTGGCTTCAAGTGAGCACACAGCTCACAGAAATGTAGGGTGAGAGGAAATTTGATATCTGATCTCCATCACACCTCTGAGGAAAGTGCTATGAGATCACTCCTGACAGGCATTTCTCTAAACTGTTCTGAGAACAGTTACTCCACTTATTTCACTACATATACGTATCTATTTTCTTGCACCTAAACCAAATTCAATGCCAATGAATTCTGACTCCATCTGTGAGTAGGATAATGACCTCCCAATTTTGAATATGACAACCTTTTAATCCAAGAAGAATAAAACTGGAAATCTAGATGCTAAACAGAAAACAAGAAAGATCGTAAGCTGTAGAAAGAATTGTTCAGCGGGACTAAAAGGTAACATGCACAGCTGTGTCAAGAGTGCTAGAAGTGATAAGTCAGTGAGAACTGAAGAATTTCCTTCTGAGGATGTCAATGGCTGGAGGCTGGTAGAGCCACTTTGTTTAGAAAAATGGAGACAGAACACAATTTCCCTTTTATTGTCCTAGTAAAGAATCCAGATGTCACTTCTATTCATATTGACAGAAAAGTGTCTCACAGCAAGTAGGTGCCATAGTATCTTTCCTGGGCTCTGGCCTAGATCTTAATTGCCAGGTGTCTCAAAATGGAAGGCATGGTCCCAAGAAAGCAATATGAAAAGAAATTCTCTTGGCCCACTTTGTCCTTTTTTGTTCTTCTACAGTAATCTAAAGACTGACTCAGGAAGCTTCCCATAAGAAAGGACTCCTCAAATAGTATCAAATCATCAGAAAATAGCCATAATTCAACCTTTCTTTCTGAAAAGATCCTCAATAAATTCCATACTTTGTTCTTTGCACTAAATAAGGAAAAGCAGCTTTTTGTTACATCTATTGATACAGGAGAACATTGAAAACCTACTACTTTGCAACTTCAAGTTCTAATGCTAAAGTAACTATATAGGGCAGTCCTCCTGGCCACGAGCATAAGATCCAGAGCACATTCAGTGTCTGTGCCAGCTCATTCTCATTTCAGTGACTCTCTTTCATCACTAGAAATGAATTATTTTAATGGCAGTAGTCCTTTGGAGTGAATGAAAAATTAAATTTAGTTTTTTAAAAGAAAAAAAAAGTTATATTTTTCTGCTCTACCTCTTTTGGACTAATTATTTCAGTTTCATTAGAGCTTTGTAGCTTGTATTTTATCTTATAGGATGGGTAAATATATTGAAAGGATTCCAATAGAACTTTTAAATGTTCAGCAGACCAAGACTGTAGTACAACATTAAGGTACAGAATTTGCAGCTTGTTTAACTTCAGTGAGCAAGAGTACAGGATGTATCACTCATTAACATGCAGTTTGGTGCCTTCTGCTGAGTATAATTAATTTCACAATTTAATCAGATTACTTTTAATGAAGTTCACATTTTATAAACTTACCAGGGATAATCATATGCATGTCTTGGTTAGCACAATTACACCAGAAGAAGGATGCTTTATCTATTTGTAACCTTTGCATTCCAATTATTAAGTATAAAATTTAGATTTTTGGTTACTTAACATTAACAAGAATTGTAATAGTTGACTAAGGAGCAAAGTATGCCTCACAACTGAACCAATATTTCATTGGAATATGCCTATAAGTCTTGTCATCATAGTTAATTTTACCAAATAATCAAAATGTTACAAAGTAATGAGAATGCATTTACTTTGTGCCCTCTATCCAATTTTTACTATTACAGCATAGTGTAAGTATTGCAGGTCTGTCTGTGCATTTGTATGCTGTGAATATGAACATCTATGACCTTGAAATCTTGAGCTTAAAGGCCTGAGTAACAGGAATGGCCCTTTCATAAGCCTAGGGGACTGATCCTCACTTAAACTAAGGCTGCATTAAAGTACTCTGTCAAGGTAAGGGACAGAGCCCTTTAAAGTGCCCACATTTTTCAGGCATTTCACCTTATTGGAGTGGATTAACTTGAAAAAATGTGGTCATCTGAAGTCACCGGGCCTGTGCAATTTTGCATGAATAAGTATATCCTGCCAAACAATAAGCACTGATACTTTATCTTTTATAGCACATAAAGGTGTTGAAGTTATTATATCCATTTCCCTGAGTATGCAGTTACAGTATTGATTTGCTTGTTTTCTTCCAAATTATTGTTCAAATTTATTCTGTAGCAATATTTCCTTTGAAGAAATGGACTACATAAACCAGTAGGTTTTTCCAGTGTAAGATTTGCCCTTAAAATAATAGTTAATGTAAAAGCTTTGAAAATGGGGTGGGGGCTGAGGAGCACTTTGTGGTTGTCTGAAGAGAGCTGGCAACACCGTGACACAGCTCCTTTATGTTTCCATCTGGGCCTAAATGATATGTCTTTGCTCATCATCTGATTCTGCTTGAGTGCAACAAATTAGGCAATACACAGAAGGTATGAACCTTGTCCCAACCACTATACAGTTCTGAACAAAAGGATCAAATTTATATTCTTAATACTAATTTTCCATTAAAGTTGATGCTCTAGGAGCTCCAGGTCATTATTATTAAATTATTATAACAATTACTATAGAGATATCCATATTGCTATTACCATCTGCGTCCATACTTTGCTGTTTCATAGGGGTGCATATTGCAGAAAACTACAGCAAGTACTTCCACACTATTTAATGAATGAAGGCAAAAGGAATAATTCTACATGCATTTTCCAACTGTAAAAGTTCAAAGTGCCTTACAAATAGTGACAAGATGTCAATATAGTTTTTGGACAACTACATATTAGTATTTTTACTTTGTAAGTGGTGAAGTTCAGGGCACATAAAATCTCCTCTCCAAAGGATGAGACCTAAAGAAATCATTTAAACTTTACATTATAATAATAATTTAAAAAATCCAGTTATTGTAAAGAAATAAACTTTCTTATTTTAAAATTGAAGGAAAGCATAGATGAAGAAGACACAAGCACAAGTTCATTCTAATAAGGCGAGTGGGACAATCTCACCTATTATAAACTACTATCACTTATTCTGATCAGCTGAACTGAAAATCTGGAGTCAGTAGATTTGTGTCATTATTTCATGGCTTTTGCTCTGACACAGTTGGGAAGCAAAGTAGAGGCAGAATATTTTGGTTTACTGTAGCTTCAGAGTTCCTTAAAGAACACCAGAAAATTCCCAAAACATTCTAGTGGTTGCCTTTCTCCTTAAATATGATGTCATTTCATGGAAACCACTCAACCATGTTCCGGTCACAAAAGTTTTTTCCTTTGACAAGGAATACTGAAAAGATTTCATGCTACATTAAAATCAGCTCTTGTTTCTAAGTTTTCCCATCTTCCCTTTGTTCTATCATTCCTCTTTCTAATCTCAGTTATTCCATTTACAAAAAAAAAAAAAAAAAATAGGGAAAAAAAAAAAAAAGCCAAGCATACATTTCACAAAGCTCTTTTATATGGACAACATTGTAGTAGATTACTCCTCTCAGAGCAAGTGTATTTTTGATTTACTTCTAAAGCTGCTATGTCTTCTCTATTAACCTTTCTTGACCTCTTTCTGTTCTGCATTTCAAAACACAACAAACAGTGCAACTGATCTGTTGATATATGTATAATGTACATAAAATAAATAAAATTTAATATTTTTTGAATAAAACACTCATATATATGTTGAAAGGGTTGTGTATATATGTCTCCATATTGAATAACTATATTTATGATTCTCAAAGTTTTCTCTGTCCTTTGTGATGAAATTCATTGTTATTCCTATGGCCTGTTTGAGTCACATTTAACTGATGCACATTTAACTTTCCTTTCAAATAAGGAAGATAATTTTGTCAGTAATACTCATTAAAATACAACTGATGAATTTATCTTAGACAGTATTTATTTTATTATTCAATCTCTGCCTCTTGAAATTAATATTTTTATTTATTTATTCAAGGCACTCAATCCTCATTCATGAATTATTCTCTTCTTGAAGTAGAATTTAAAATATTATTTTTTTTTGCTTCTATTGTATAAATCAAAGGTCAACTGGTCCAAATAGCTTCAAATCTCAATCAGTTTAAACATGAGTGGCTTCAATATGCTTGCAAATTGAGACTAGGTTTATTACACTACAATCTAGAGGTAATATTTATTTCATAATTATTGTTCATGACAGCAAATCAGATAAGACTGAAAATGGTATCTTCATTAAGATTCATAATTTTTAGATAGGAAGATTTCAGATTAGTTTTTACAATTCTCTTTTATTTTCTTTTTCTTCCCTCAGTCAATTTTTATTCTTTTTCTATGTTATGTGCAATGTGAACATAGCAACAGAAGTTAAAAAGGAAAGGGAAAACACCAAACCTTTGAAAAAACAATATATTGGCTCATTTTGTTAATCATCAGTTTCATTGGGGGAAGAAGTTTGTTTCTCTGCTTTTGTTGACAAAACACTTTGTCTGATTCCATAAAACCAAGAATCTTTTTAAAATTGTATTAAAAAACCACAAGCATCCCAGTTTGTCTTGGAATCTGGAAAAAATGGTTGTAGATATCCTTAGATAGAGAGGCTTTTGAGAATGCTTTAGTACACATTATTGGCAGGCACAGAAGAACATTTATTATAGAGAACATAGGCACAGCACCTCTGATATCAGTGTATAACAGTTTATCACTAATGCAGGGGAGGATACATGATAGTTTTATCAAAGCAATGTAAGTAACCTTACACTGAATTTCTGTAGCATGTCTAACTGGTGAACAGAAATCCACAAGTACAGCAGATGTTCTTGGGGACGAAAGGACATATTAACATACATTTACAAATCCATTAAAAGAAGCTGCTTCCACATGCTGAGATAACTGATTTGTGTCTTTTTAATTGTTCTTGCTAAGCCTGAAATTTGTGAGTAGAATAATCATTGAGTATTCATTTTATTCTACTGTTTTGCAGATAAATAGAAAAAAAGGTGAATTGTATTTCTAAAGTGTAATACTTTCTTGCCCCTATATTGATTGTATTAGCATTCAGATACCCATTTGAAAGGATGAACTTAATTAAAGAGATATTTAATAGCACTATCTTTATTAAAAGTCTGTGTCTATGCATCACGGTGCAGTATGGACCAATATATGGGATACATAAAATATAAATGCTAGTACTAATAGAAGTAGAAATAATTATACAGAACTATTGTAAATGTCAAGGCCAGGGCTCTGACACAGGCCAGGTTTGGGGTAACAATATTATAAAGAGCTAGTTTGCATACTTTTTTTCCAGTAGATAATTTCACTTAATCACTGTAAGAGCTGCCAGTATGTGGAAGTGTCGGAATTAATCAGCAACAGTATTTTTGACATTACCTTTGAAAGTATTTCTACTAATGTCCAATTGCCTTCCCTAACCACTGTAAAAAGAAAGTTTTGTTTGGGTTATTTTTTGAGGAGAGATGGTTCATTCCTGCATACCATATGCAATTCTCACAGTACAGAGAGGAGAATAGGAAGGTAATTATTATCTCTAGAATGATACTGTTCTTTAGCAAAAGAGTCTTTAAAATATTCACATCATTAAAAAAAAAATCAATGAAACAAAATCCAGTGTTTTTTGTTCAATATCTCTAAACAACCTGGTAAAGCTGAGCTCTGAGACACCACAGTTCTTCTGAGGCAATTTTTATAAATATGCTTAAATTGCCTTAGCATTTTGTAGAATTTGTTTCATTGGTTGTCATATTTTCCTTCCTAAAGTATTCCATGATACTTACACAGTGAACCCTACCCTTTAAGAGATGCTAGAGAAGATCCTTCTGCAAGAATCTGACATGAACAACCAGTGAACAGTTGAATGGTGTCTCTCTCTCTCTCTCTCTCTCTATATATATATATATCTAAATACACACACACACACACACACACACACACACACACACATATATTCTTCTATATTTCTCTAGATACATCCAAAGAGAAGCTATGTGTTATCCAGCTTCCTGCTGTAAGTGGGAGAAAGTAAAAAAAGGAAGAAGTGACTAATTTTGTGAACCAGAGAATCATAACATAGCTTGGGTTGGAAGAGACCTTAAAGATGAACTAGTTTAAATACCCTGCTAATTACCAGGACACCTTTCACTAGACCAGGCTGCTCATAAGCCAAATCCAACCTGGCCTTGAATACTGCCAGGGATGTGGGTTCGCAGCTTCTCTAGGCAACCTGTTCCAGTGCCTCACTTCCTTGACAATAAAGATTTTTTTCCTAATAATCTAAACCTACTCTCAGTTTTAAGCCATTCCTCCATCTTTCTTGTAGGCTCCCTTCAGGTACTGGAGAGCTGTAATTAGGTCACCGTGAAGCCTTTTCTTCTTTAGGCTGAACAAACCCAATTCTCTAAGCCTTTCCCCCTAAGAGAGCTGCAAAGGAAAGAACATTAACTGAGGACTTAGGTTTTATTGGGAGGGAGGAGGTGAGAACTTTACACAAAGTAAGTGATCGGAGCACACAGCCTGTCTGCTGCCTGCCCCACTTTTGACCTTCCTCTCATTCAGTTCTCTTTGATCCACAGTTGAGCTTTGGCCTGGCGTGGCTGAATAAAACTCCACTCAAGCAAAAAACACTAGACTTCTGAGGAAGCTGTAAGAAAATATGAAGACAGAAATCAGGTGAAATGAGAAAGGCAAAACCACAGGCAGAGGCAAGACAGTTGTGAGAAGACTCTCAGTGGCTCATTGGTGGAGCTACGTCTGGCTACAGGGAACCTCACTCTGAGCTGCCCATGCAAGTGTCCTGCCTGCAGAGTCTCTTTGTGTGCAGTGAGTGTTGCCTCAACAAACGTACCAAAAGACATTGAACAAGATGAAAACCTGTTCACATGTTTTGTACAGTGAAAAAGCAGTCCCTATAAAATCTAACATTTTGATGTGTTGGTGCCAGGAAGATAGTCCCTAAACCATCACCATTTGATTACAGATGATTTACCCCCAAATAGTCCATAGACTCACAGAATGACAGAAGCATAGAATCACAGAATGGTCTGGGTCAGAAACCTTACAGATCATCTAGTTCTAACTCAGCTGCTGTGGACAGGGGCACATTTCATTAGATCAGCTTGGTCAGAGCTCCATCCAACCAGGCCTTAAACACTTTCAGGGACGGGGCATTCACCATTTTCCTGAAAACTTGTTCAAGTGCCTCACTGCTCTCACAGGATAGAATTTTTCATAATACCTAATCTAAATCTGTATTCTTCCTGTGTCTGACTGCACCTTTTTTTCCCCTTTGAAAACAGACTGTCAATGGCTGTCTGGTGGAGTCAAAGCTTTTTAAGTCTGAATATTGCTGATCTTGCTGCTGCTCCAGAAGTTTTCCATGCAAGTGCTGCAGAGAGCTGTTTGAGAGCTTCCACTTCATTAAGGTAATTGGAATCAGGAGTTATTTATTGCTGCCCACATTGATTTTGTATAGCACACAGATAAATGATAGCGCTGGAGAAAGTTGTTCTCTGGCAAATCAATTAACTATGCAAAAAAAAAGTCATCTGACTTTTGCACTTTAAAATGCTCGCCTTTTGGTATTCAGACTGCCTATAATCTCATGATATTGTAATGGTTTTGGATATCCAAACCATTTCAGGCTGATTTTTATCATCTTCCTTTACCAATGTTTGAATGTCAGGATTAGTTATTGCACATATTAACACTTTTCACATACCAATTTGGAGTTTTTGTAAATCTGAAGGAACTGAAATGGTTTAAATAATATATCTTTGGTTATCAAACTATTGTATGGAATTGGTACATCAAGAATATTTAGGAAGCATACTGATGTCCTGCATATCATCCTGGTGACCAAAACAATGTCTAAAAAACACCAAGAATAATACCAAGAGCCATGAAGAGATAGTGGTGATTTTGTTCTTTCACAATGGAGTCAGTTAGTGTTAAACCACCACTCTACTCAAGCTAATTAGGAAGACCACCTTGCATCTTCCATAGCAACACTACTAATGAGGGCACACCTTCTGCGAAGCTGAGCACAAAATCATGAGTCTACTTGTGCCAAATTCTTGTGCTATTGATGACTTCAATGAGCTTGTGCAGCTTGAGAATTGGCTTGGAAAAAGAAGTAAGAGTGAATTGGTCAATGCATCAGGAGTAGGTTTTCTCACTCTGATCTAGTCCTGAGGATGATGCTTGTCAATTGTCATTTCAGCAAAGAAAAACAAGATACATTATGACTTCACTGTTTTTCCACGAGTGTCCATCCCATAACCCAGTTATTTTATTCTGCTTTCTCTTGATTCATTTCATGCTGGACATGTCCCTTTAATATAATTTTATTTTTCTAAAATTAATCAACTTTTATTAGTGTATTGACAATATTCTGTGGTCTTTTCTGTGCTTCTGTGCAGGAACAAGTCCCTTGAACTTTTGAATTAATATTATTTTTTCATCTTTCTTGTTTGCAACCACAAACCCCTTAAAAGTTTCATTGCACATTTTTTTTAAGATTAATTTAAACTCACAAAGCCATCTGAATTTATTCTTAGAATTTTTTACAGAAACAGTTTATTCTTAGAGTGATGAGGCAAGCTGTGCTGAGTGGGATTTCTTCTTGGCTTTCCATGACCTATAGGAACCAGAGGTACATGTTTCAGCACCAACTGGGATAAAATGGACTTCTGTTAATTTCTGAGAAAATAGTGGTAGTTTTCTCAGACTTATTAAGCCAAAAATTGTTATTTTCAGACTAGTCCCCCATATGTGCATTCCTACTCCAGTGTTCTTCAGACTTCTAAGAACCAAGTACCTACTTTCTGTATGGTCTGAGCTCTTTCTCTGATGCTTTATTCTAACACAGCTCCCCACTTATGTGCAGAGCTAAGTGGGGAGAAATGCCTAAACTAGTTTAACAGTCTAGATAAACTGGACTAGATATACTAGATAAGTAGTCTTACTTCTAGTTTAATAAGTAATTTTTTGTTTGCTTCCTAATGAAAACCTTGAAAAGCTAAAAAAAGTGAATTTGTTTCTAAGGTATCAGACAATAACCATCATTGCACCAGAACCCAAAGCCAAGGTATGGCAAAGAACATAAAGAACTTTTGTTATGCTCTCTGAGACTATTGTGAAATGCCTGTAATAGGAATTGCCTTTGTGAGCCAAGAGAATAATTAAAAATCATTGTGAAGATGATGCTTACAGATTTTTTTTTTTTTTTTTTTAATAGACAAAGCTCTGACCTGGGTTGCTGTAGCAATATTGTGGGAGACAGCCAGTAGTGTGTAAATTTGCTGCAGAAGCTCTGTCACTTACATAAATGTAGGACCCAGAAAGGTACCAAAAGATGCTACAGCCTTCGTCAGGGTGCTGCAGCTCGATGAAATATCTGTAAGATTTCCTGCTGCTCATTCAGTGTTGAATCACTTGGAGTGGGATGGAATTTAGACATCCAGATGCGAGTCTGTTACTTTGAAAAAACACTCCGCTTTCAATTGCTAGTAATCAGAACCCATCAATGCTTTGCTGCTTTTCACAGCTGTAGTCTAAAACTGCACTGATGTGGATGCATCAAAACAGTTTCTGTCCTAACCAGACAGATCATCCTATATCCCAACATGAAAGCAGGATCCAGAAACAAGATATGCCACTGCCAAAATAATCTTTGGGAGCTCAATCCAGCAAGAAAATGCACAGTTAAATTTGATGTATCACTGATCGCTGTTAGCACTTTCAAGAGTTATTGGAAGGAGGAGGTGGGGAGTTGGGTATAGCATTTCTTTTTTTGTGACAGCCTCATGGATGGAGCACTCCTGGAGGAAACATAAGTGCTTTGGTCCCTTTTCTTCCTGTGAAGTTCAGTTCATGCATGCAGACATGAGTCAGGAGCTGAACAGTGACTTCTAAACTGAGGTTCTGTGCCTGCTACCATCATTCTTACAACAAATTGTGAGGAAGTGGCAGGGGAAGTCTTAGTTGACTTTAACTCCTGAGTCCAGTATTTCTCCTAATAAATACTTAGTTATAAAACAAAGATGTCAGAATTCCAAGCTGCAATGAAACACAAAGAAAGGGTCGTCATTTACTGAAATTCGTCTTTAAAATAGAAGAGCCTAGTTTACCTAGATTAAAACATTCCCATGGAGTATCATCTGTGCCAGAGAACCTCAGAGTAACAACTGGCAAACGTAATTGAGTTGAATCTATTTATTTCAAAATCTGATTGCCAATTCCAGCTAAGGTTGGAAAAGAACAAGGAAATATCCCCTAAGACTAATACCATCCCAACAGTTTAGATGTCTGTCAAAGCAATGATAGGCATACGGCTGAGTGGCATCTAGAAATGTTGCAGACCTTTCATCCAGCACCACAGGGAAGGGCTCAGGGGACAATGACAGCAATTAATTTTTTTGCCATCTTATGTTCACACTCTGCAGTCAGCTAAGATTATGTTTTGTTTTGTTGGTTGCTTTGTTTGTTTTTTTCTGTTCATTTTATTTTCTATTTAAACTGCAGTGTCAGAATACATCCTGCTTAACTGACACTGAAATTATTTGTCCTGGGATTTGAATTGGCAAATACCAGAATCACTGGGCCAGAACTGCCTACAATGTATGTTCTTTGCCCAATAAATAGTAACAGATGCTCATCTACAATAAAAAAACTTGAGCATTACACTACATAAAATATATTGAATTGCAAAAAAGGTGAAAAATTTCTAGATTTTTTTTTTTAGGACAATTACCTCTTCTTTGCAAAATAAATGTACTCAGGAATGAAATTTTATTTAGAAGAAATCTTTAAATTACTGAGTAGCAAGAGTCTTTCTACTTCTATAATGCCTTTTAGCCTATCGTTTGTCTTAAACTCATTTCATATGAGCTGAATAATCTCCATAATACTTTCCTAATGCAGCATTGTCCCAAATTTACAAATGAGCTACTTCATGCACAGACACTTTTAAACCAACGCTTCCAAATTTTCTTCTTAAAATCAGGTTACTAACTTGTGGGTTTGAGTATTTAGTGACCCATTTCAATACTTTTTGAATATATATAAAATGTTATTCAATTCAATTATAACTTCAGTTCAGCTGCTGTAAAACTCAGGACACATTTTGCAGTGAGGGAGTGTGAATCAGAGAAGTGAAGTGAAGCACAGTGTTCCTAACATCTACCTAGGCTCCTAATTTAACTGCTACATTAAAATTAGCAAAAAACACCCCACTTTGGTCTTCCATATCTCTACAGAATATTTTGTACTTCTCTTGAGTGAGATTATATTTTTCTCTTCCATATTCTTTTGTTACATGACATCCTATTCCCAAAGAGATTCTCATCATTGTTTATGCAAAAAATAGTGATTCTGATGTGGTATTAATGTCTAAATTATTGGGCCATTGCATTTCTATAATTCTTCCCACCAGATATTTACTCAACAAGAAAAACATCCAAAGAGGATCATTAATAGCTGGTTTCCAAGCACTCTTTCATTGCTGGAGGATATTTCCCCTGCAAGAAAATGTTATTAACTGTGACACTGCCAAACACCAGCAGTGCCCACAGCTTACAGCCCACAGCAGGAACCTCAACCTCCTGGTCCTTGGGGAAAGAGCCCCTGTATATCACAATATTATGGTAGTGCAGCTTTAGTTTCAAGTGAAAAAAAAGGAGTTTTTGAGCATAGAATATGTAGGAAGTACCGATAATCCAAACAGTCCTCCAGCTGGCCAAATTCTGAAGCCAAGGAGCCAGAAGTGAGTCTTCCCTTGTGAAAAGGTTGACCCCTTGCCACTCACAGCAAAAGCAGCTGCCACATCAGGCAATTGCCCTCTCTAACCAGTACTCAGCACAGCACAGCTAGCAGCAACCATCCAACTGGAAGAGAGAATGCACAGGATGACTTAATATATTCTTTCATTTGCAAGCCTGAATCTCATTGCTCTTTCCCTGAGACAATAAGCAAGACAAACTCTCTGCTCTTTGGTGTTTGTAATCTGGGAGGTGTGTTAAGACTATGGACCCCATAAGATGTAGCATTTCTACTCTCTAACAGCTTTCTAAGTGAATCTGTCACTGCTTATTAAATCAGCTACTCGCAGCAAACAAATGCCTGCTCAGAGGGGACCCCTAGGCAAAAGGAGCAGCTTCAGAGAAGTGTGGTAGAGCCAGCAAACTCAAACTGGTACTGATTACATCCAGACCCTTTCGCAGCAGCATATCTGTACCTTTTGGAAAGGTTATTCAACTGATGCAGTTGTAGCCAAAGAGAGTTGTTACCAAAAGCTTTCATCTTGGGACACTGAAAGGCTTTGGTCCTTTCCTAAGCTTATAAAGACACACATATGTGTAACCAAATATAGCATTTAAACCAGACATAAATAAAAATGTCTATTAATTTGTTTTCTTTTGTGTGAAATTTAATTATACTGATCTTCATGTGCCACAAGCTTTGCCCCAGAACCAGATTAAAACCAGATTTTAGTTGTTTTTTTTTTCTTCATATCTGTGCTTATGATATATACTATAGTATGGGCTTTTTAGCAGACAGATGCGTATTACCAGATCAGCAGCAAGTTTTCCATAACGGACCTATTCAGCCTTTTCTGTAGAACTAAAACTAGTTAAATAGATCATGACTAACATCACAGAAGTAGAAAGAAATACCAAATGCTAACAAGGGCAGTGATAGCAGACCAGGAAATCTGTCTTGCAAGTCACTACTCAGTCAGCATAGGTAATTTCGTTATGATTAATAAAACTGTCAGGCCTAAAGAAAAAAAAAGAAAAAACAAACCAAAAAACCCCAAACTGCAACATCACTAGACATTGAATTCAATGAAGGACAGAGCAGCCTTTCATCAGAGCATAAACATTTCTACAATTCATCCATTCTCTAGTCGAAGCCACAGGTCATTCCTTACAGTTCTCAAGGTGAATTAACCCATTGAGCATAACTGTATTTGTTTCAAACCAGGGCAGATTTTGAAAGGCAAACCAATACTTTTCACATGAAACAATTCCCAAATGATCCAATGCTATGTTTTACTTAGTGTAAACTGTAAACTAGCCTGACTTTTTTGGTTAGATCCTCTAAAAACAGCAAACCACAACATTTCCATGAGCCCTATATCAATGATATGCAACATGATCAGAATCAGAGAGTAGCACACAGTCAGGAGTCAGGATAAGGGACAGAGCATGTAGCTTTCTGAATGCCTTTGCAGCTTTGTGAAAGCTTTCTTTAAGTAGATTTTGGATACCAGATCATATGGTTTTTTTTGTTTTTGTTTTGTTTTGGGGTTTTTTTGTAAATACAAACTTGTCCTTTGTGATTCTAGTAATTGCAAATTACTTTGGTTTAGACATTCTAAGGGAACTAAACAGGCAAATCAATTCAATTTTCTATATTCTAATTCTGACATATCTTTTGCACAAACAATTTACAGGAAATACAGGCTTTGGATATTTCTTCAGAAAACTTCCTGACTTTTCAGAGAAAATGTGGGATAAATGAACAGGCTCAAGGAATATTTGTAAGAATAAAACAGGCACTATAGAAGGATGAACTATATATTACTCCAGCCCACATGGAGAAAGAAACTCATGTTGTTCAGAAAGAAATAATTAACTGCCCAGTAATTTAGCAGAAATTCTCTTTAGATGTCCTTTGCAGCATTCCCTGAAGTCTCCACCATTGCTCACAGATGGTAAGAGCCTTGAAGTGCAGTGGTCAGAGGGATACTCTGAAATTCTGATCCCTTTCACCCAACAGAGCAAATGACAGTAAACTCCAGTGTTATCACTCAAATGTTTGGGGAAGCTCACAATCTCAGGAGCTTTTCTTATGGACATCTTCCCTCCATTAAACTTTAAGGGAGGATTATCACTTTCAGCCCACCCTTTCTTTCTCTCTTTTTTCCATCCTAACAGATCAGCAGGTGCTGTTCTTCAGTTTTCCTCCAAATGGTCTTCATAGTATGTCTTTGCCTCTGCATGGCAAGCATGAATTCAATTTCCATAGGGTTCATTGGTGAGACACAGGCTGCAATAGCTTTTTGGCTGTATGGCTCCTCTGTAGCCACCGGCAGCCATTTCTGTAACTTGCTTCTATTCTGCCTCTCTGCCCCTTACTTTATTTTCTTCATACATGAGCTTCCTTTATTTCTCTTTAGCCCACACTGCTGAGATGATGTGAATGCTTGCTTTTCAAATCTAAAAAAGGCAGAATAATGAGATTTAACAAAACAATCTTCTTGCTACCCATTTGAGGTAAGCCACCATCAACTGTATGTTACATATATGTCTGCAGATGCATGAAAGGACTTTCCTCATCATAAAAGAATTTGTAACATGGGCATAAGATTAGTTCTGTGTGCTGACCCCTGCCAACTTCTTCTTCAGAAGATTAAAGATTTTTCTTTTGCATTTGTAATGAGGGAACCTAGGCAATTAAACAATAATTCATGACAAAAATGTAACAAAAAAATCTCAGGTTCCATAAAAGCAAAACTCAAAAAGAAGACAATATGGACGTAGATGTACTGCATCAAAGACAGGGAAGAAAAAAATACAAAAGCTGAAAGGAAACAAGAATGGAAACTTTAAACTTGGTTGCTGAAACTTCCACATCACAGGTACATTTCTGAGTGTTTAATATGCATTTTCTGTCTGAGAAAAAGAAGGCTAACTATCAGAAGAGCCTTACTGATCTCAAGAATCAGAGACAAGCACTAACTATACCACAAAAAATGATTAAAAGATAAAAATCCATACATGACATGTCAAACCTTAAAAACTAACTAAAGGTTATTTTTACAATGCAGAAGGAAGCAATGAAACATGATTGTCTTGCTTATAAATCAAACGTGTCTTTTTCCACTTTGTTCTATTGCATAAGATCTAACAGAAAGCATGCACTTTAATTGCCTTACAGTGCTCAAACGGAACTCTCCTGCTGATTTTCTATGTGGGAATTGCAGATCTTTGGAAAAACGCAAATCAGTAAAAACATCATTTTAGGGTTTGCATCTCTGCTTGAAATAGCTGAAAGAAAGAAGAAAAACAAAACAAAAAAAGCAACAAAATAAAACCATCACAAAAGAAACCTGAATTAACTAACCTACTCTAAAGTTAGGGAAGAAAAAGAAGTAGGCTTTAACAGTTCTCTTTACTTTCGAGAGACTGCAACGCTAATGCCACACACTGCCAAGGGGAAACAGTACTTCAGCAAATAAAGCAAATCATTGATGAATACAAGAAGCTTATGAAAACCTTCTTTTTTCTTCCCTCCCCTGTCTTCTGTGGAAGAAGGAAGGAAAAATAGCAGAGCAGAAGCATCTTATGCCAGTTTAAAAATTCTGTGTGCGACTAGAGTAATACTCTCCATGCTTCTGCTTTAGTCAATGCACTAACCATATGCTGTTTTCTCTCACTTTGTTTTTCACGTTACAGAAACTTTTCCTCCCTAGCCTTTTGCCATGAGCCAGATAGGAGTGACTCATAAGTTCTGGGATTTAAAAGGCACATTCTGTAAGCACAGTTAGTGAGTCTTACCTGCCAAAAATAAAGCTCCCCCAATTTTCTTCAGACATGAGTTGTCCAGTCTCCCTTAATACCCTGACTTCAAGCACAGAATTGGTATTTGCAAGTGTTTTATCTTTCATTTGTTTGGTTTTGAACTTCTTCTTAAACTTCTGAACTTGTTCAAAAGTTAAACAGTTGAGTTGTGCCTGCCACCAACTCTGTAGAAGGAGGTAAACTAGCAAGAGGTCAATGCCATAGCTATAAATGGCACCCAGGATGTGGAGAAGTGAATATGTCAGTGTCCAGTTTTATAGATATTGAGAGGCAGTATGTTTTTAATGCATTCCAACTATGGTCCCTGCAGGTAGTTTCCATAACAAGACAATTAGGTAATGGAACCTTACTGCTGGCTCAGAAGTAAAAGACATCACAATTTCACTTAATGCAACACTGAGAATGAGAAAACATTGGGCCTGACCAAGCATTTTTAATGTCCTCTTTCCTGAGCCTTGAAACTCTAGTCTCTGAAACATGGACAGAAATCTTTCCTGTCATGCACTGGTGAGTAGCCCTCAAAAAAGTACCAGCTGAGAGAGCTAGGATATAATCCCATCCAGGCACACTGAAATTAACCTTGGGTAAGTTGACAACCACTTCAGAGTAGGAAAATGTGTTGTGTGAGAAAAGAAACACCTAAGTCTGAGTACAATCAAAAACAGACCATAAAAGGTGTTACTTGGCAAAGGAGCACAGGAAGGAAAGCCTTTTGTAGGATCAAAACTAATAAATGTTTGCAGTGAGAAAAAGGTAAATTAGCTCAAAGCTCCATTTCAGAACAGTATTGCCACATGTTTATATTTCAGCTAATTTGTTGAAAGACTTGCTAAGTATTATCCTCTTTCTTCTACACTGAGAGAATAAAATAATTGCAACATTGTTAAAATTATTAAGACTCTGTTACCATACCCCATGATGTATGTGGAGCACTTACGTATGCATCTGTTCCTATTAAAGAGCAATATGTTCTTGTACTGGTTCAGGGGAGAAGTGCAAAGAAATGTTACAGATAAGAATAGAAGCAGGTATTTTTAGGATAAAGTCAGTGCAAATTTATTTTTCATGCTGTTCTACACCTGAGATCCTTTTCCCTTCAAAGCTGACAACTACAAAGTTCAGTAACCCATTGCACACTCAGTTATTCACTCACTTATTTTTTTATTGATTTTTAATTAAACTTTTTTTTAATTAAACTTTTTTTTTTAGAAACTTGGCATAATCATTTTGTCCCAGAAAAGTTGCTTCTGTGCAGTGGTTTGTGCAACATACAGAAATCAGCAAATGATAATACTTTACGTCTTTGTCTTAATATCCTCTGGAAATTCTGAAATGGAAGATATGCCAACAGGGGAGCACACTGCTCTGGCACTACTTCTCTCAGTGGTAATCTAATTTCTTAGGACACCACATGGGAAGATGCAAGTGTTGAAACCTATCTCTTGTATATGAGAAGTATTTGGTCATGTCCATCCAATTTCTCAAATTTCTCATAAGCAGCTTTTGAAAGGAAACTAAGGCTTTTTATTGGTGGACAAAAAACCCACTGAAGTTACATATAAGTCCATGCTGGGTCTCAGTATTACTGTATTAAGTGCTGCAGCACTCCACTTCAAAGCCTGAACATTAGTGGAAAAGACAGATTTTTTTGTGCCCTCTTACATTAATTTAGAATAATATTTTGTGGTTTTCTCTGTAAGTTCAGGCACTGCCATGTGTCAGCTATTTAGTCGCAAGATTAACCCAGTCAACCTTGGTATTGCTTGGATGGAAATCTGACATAGCAAAATACATAAACTTCCTTTGTTCGCATTTAGATTTAGATACTGTTCAAGTAATGACATTTTTAAGTTTAAAAGTGTATGTCAAGCATGTAATAATAGTATAAAAATCTAACCATTAATTAACATTTTGACAATGTCTTCAGTGTAAGAATTAATGCAGTTAAATCAAGTATGTTAATAAAAGCAAAAAGGACAGGGGAAAAAAAAAAAAGAAAAAAAAGAAAAAAAAAGCAAAGAGAATCCAGCTTTATGGAAATTCTTCACTCCATGTTGACATTAAGAAATTTAGAATACATATTTTTAAATGCTGTTGCAAATCTCATAGATATTCCTGGGGGTTTGCACAACACTTGAAGAAATATCAAGTATATTCACATACTTGTGAATATGTCACAGGACTTCTGAGAACAAATGATACTCCATATTGCACTTGGAGGCTGTTGCCTGATTTTTTTCAGCCATCATTTAAACTATCATGTCTATTCATGGTAGAAAAAGAACATAATCTTAATTTTTGAGTAGTGCAAGGTGACACAATCAAAATGAAAGACAGTGTTTTGTATCTGAGCATTAGCTCTCCCGAGAATTCTCTAAAAACAAAAGCAGAGCACATACATTTTTTCAGGTGTACTCTAAAACATTCTTTTATTGTCTGCAGCTTTGAAAGAATGAAGTCTTATTTAACAGAGCTCTCTGACAACTCCACAATCCTCTCCCAGAGAAAAGACACCTGCTAACCCAGCTGTGCCTCATTCTCTCAGCTAAAGGACATAGGATGCCATCACACATACTGGACCTCTCCAAGCAGCCTTACTATAGCATCTCAGCTCCTTTTCCAACCAGCATCCAGAGCTTCCTAGGCTCTGCCCATGTCACTGAGGGATATATGTTGGGCCCAAAGCTAAGTATATGGCCTGACTTGCAATCACATTGCTTTGGGCTATTCCTTAGGATAGCAGATTGCAAAGGAGAGGGCTAGTTGGAGCAGTCCAAGACACAGACAGGGTGACCTAATTACCATGAAACATAGATGTTTGTGCTTGCTCTTTTATCTTCACTTAGTTAACACCATAACTGTATCAGTAGATGACACAAACTATACAGCAATGGGCTTCTGGCTATGAGGTTCCTTCCAGTGTATGAAGGTTTATTTTAGCACTGTCATCCAATTATAAGTCCTTATTCAAAGCTGAAGTGGCAGGAATTTGCTGAAAGGCGATATATCTAAAATAACAAGTAAAGAAGGAGAGGGTTTGTTACATAAATTTATTTCCTTTATCTGTAAAATAGAGAGAGAAAGCAGACATTACACTCCAAATTTAAAACTGACATTTGGATATGTTGTTTAAATTATAGATCCTTTCTAGTGCAGACAAATTATAAGCATTGAGCTTTTGTTACTCTGGAAGCACAACCTGGTATCTGATGAGAAGCACTGTAACCGGTTTTAATTTCTTCACTTGTTTTGATCTCTACAGTAATAAGTCCAGATGACATTTTATCAGCTTTAGCTGTCTATGATTTTCCTCCTAATTCTAAACAATGTTACAGTTTGTTCTCTAAATGTCTGCAAATGCCTTGTGTTGTTTTTAATACAATTGGGTAATGCCTGGTTTGTTGTTTTGGTTTTTTGGTTTTTTTTCCAGGTCTCTTTGGTTGTGTAATGATGCTTTAGTGCTTGGCTAAGAGGCCAAAAGAAAAAAAAAAAAAAAAGGAAAAGAAGAAAAAGGGGTGGCATTTCTTTTATAGCTTTACCCTGTGTGGAATGCTGAAATGAGACTCTACCGACATGTGGTACTCCTCAGGGCCCATAAATTTGTGGCACTGTTTCTCAACAATTTCAGTATACATTAATAAATAGTTCAAAATATCACTAAACTATGTCAGTTTCTTCACTTAGGCTGTTTCACCCACATGATTACAACACACAGCACAGTGCATGAAAAAAGAAGGCATTGTGATAAGGCATGTGTTTTATTATAAAAAAAAACATATTCACAAGATGATCTGGCATGCATATGGAAGTTTTTTGTAACTGATTTGATTCTGAGCACATCTTCCCACAGATATTTAGTTATTTCTCTTAGTTTCACCACAGATTTTTAAAATACTTCTTAGTTTTAGATTAAGTTCTTGGGCTTGCACTCTTTTTTTCAAAATCACAGAATATGACAGTATAATCAAGTCCAACCTTTAGCCCTGCACAAGACATACCCAAGAGTCACACTCGTGCTTGAAAGTATCATCCAAATGTTTCTTGAACTGTGTCAGGCTTAGTGCTGTGACCACATCCCTGGGGAGCCTGTTCCAGTGCCCAGCCACCCTCTGGAGGAAGAACTTTTTTCTAATATCCAGCCTAAACCTCCCCTAACACAACTTCAGGCCATTCCCTCAGTTCCTGTCACTGGTCACCACAGGGAAGAGATCAGTGCCTTGCCCTCCTCTTCCCTTCATGAGGAAGCTGTAGACTGCTATGAGATCTGCCCTCTGTCTTTTTTTTTAGCTTTTTAAATTTTTCATTAAATTTTCCTCCCAGGTAGCACTGCTGATACTAGCTGCCATCGATTTTATTATCCTCACAACTCTGCCATGCCCATTGTTAATAATTCAACCAGTGAAGCTTGATAAGAAAAGACTGTTAGCAAACAATAGAGCACTGCAGCTGAATTTCACAGATATTAAAATTACAACTCACAAACAAATCCACAAGACAAGCATACCTGCCTTTTTTCTGTTTCCTCCTTGGGAGTATTTTGGGAAATGAGAAATGGCAGGAATGCTTGCAGGAACAGTGTTATAATCATATATTAGACTAGACATAATCTGAAATTTGTATTTGTTATCACAATTATTTATGCTACAGTCTGAAAACAAACAATTTGACTTACATGCCCAATGAAGACTAAGTAAAATAAGTAACTCAGCTCAGATACTTGCAACTTTCTTCTCTCATTCAATTTACAACCTACAGCTTTTTCTCCCAGAGGCAATATGCTGGTTTGTTTGTTGGGGTTTTTGACTGCAGAGTGCTGTGGATCAGATCATTACTGCCTGATAACAGTCAAGGCAAATAGTGAAATTTATAAAGCCTTCAGGTACGAATTTAAGCAATTAGCATTGTATTAGCAGCCTACAAATGTGATTTGAAAAGAATCCCTAAAGATATTCTCTGCTATCAAAATCCATTTCTTTATCTTTTCATTTAGCTGTCTCTAAAAATTTAACCAAAAGAATGGGATTGAATACCTTGGTCCCTAAAGGATAAGTTAGGCTGCCCTTTTCCTGAAAAAAATGAAAGCACATTTGCAACACTTATACAACCTTCAGAAACGGGAACTTAGCTCTCATCATTGTGGTGGTGACAGATTATATTTGAAGTAGTCCCAGGACAGTTTCTTTTTATCCTTCTTATTCTCAGCTAATCACAGGGAAAATTTCCCGGCTATTCATTTTAAAACACTACAGTAACTCTGTAATAGTAAACATTCACTTTAGAAGGATACAGAAAATACTTTCATTCTATAGGAAAAGTTAAGTTACTGATGGAAAACAATTTAAACTGCATATATTTTTCTCAAAAACCCGTAATACTTTGATTTCAAAATATTACTGTAACACCTGTCACGCTCTTTCTCTTGACAGGCCCTTGTGGTATGTGCTACTGCTCAGTTCTTCTGATCTTTTGGTTAAGAAAATGACGTACAGTGAAGTTTTGCCCCTAGAGAAGGGTACACTTAAGAATAGCTGACCTGTTATCCAGCTGTCTGCATGATTGCATGGGGGTTTAGCTGAGGGGTTTTTTTTCCCTTTAAGAATAATCAAAGTTATTTACAGAACTGTAATTACAGTAACAAACAAAAACAAACAAACAAACAAACAAACCAACAATAAAAAATCATCCTTTCCCTCTCACCCTATACCTTTCAGCCCTAATCAGTTTTAAACTTCCATGGATTGCAGGGAGATAGCCTGAATCACCATGGTCTTCCTCCAAGGACTGCAGGGGAATCCCTACTCTAGTGACAGGAGCCTCTCCTCCACCTCCTCCTACTTTGACCTTGGTGTCTGCAGGGCTTTTCTCTCATATTGTCTCACTCCTTTTTTACATGTCCTGTGCAGCACTTTCTTACCATTTCCTAAACATGTAGTCACAGAGGTACTGCCCCAGCATTAGTCACTGCCTCAGCCGTGTCGAATGGCAGATCCATTCTGGAGCCACTTGAAAATGTCAGTGGCCAACATGGGGACAGCTCCTGATTTCTTCTTACAGGAGCCACCCCATCATTGTCCTTCCCCCAGAAAAAAACCCCGTTTCAATGTAAACCAAATATTACAGCTCTGAACAAATCAAAAACCGTCTCTTGCCCCCATGTGACATGCTGGTTACAAATTCACTCAAAATAATGTGCAGAGAAGGTGTCTTAAGTCATCAAATGAGAGCAGAATATCACACATGGAAACAGAGGGGCTACCAAATCCAATTTTTTTTTTTTGAGAAATCTTTTGCATCTTCCCAGGTTCTTTAGGATGAAAAATTCTCAAAAAAAAAATAAATTTAAAAACACTTTCATGGTGCCTGCATTTTGTTTTATTGTCAGATATTTCTCGAGTAAATACAAAATGTTCTGCTCAAAGTTCTTCTACTTACTGAACATGACTTGCTTAAAAACTTTCCCATTATATATTTATGTAACTGTCATTTCTTTGGGGTTTTTTTCTGCTCCTTTGCCAGTTGTCAGTGTTATATTAACCTGATAGTGTGGAAATTTCTGGATAATTAACTTTGGACAACATCACTTTCACAGCTGAGTGATAATGGACATGTAAAGAGGCATTAAAAGCAGAAGCAATAAGCACAGAGATCATTAGATGCTTGTTGTGTGAAGGAAACACTTGCGCTGCTCTCCTTGAGCAAAGAGAGGCTGGACTGCAGTCTATGAAATTTTCTGATTTAAAAATGGCAAAAGGAGTTGGCAGTTTTGGGCTCCTTATATTCAGAGAGGCATGGCTGCATTGAGTGGGACTGGGTTCCTGGTTAGCTTTTATGTCTGGTCACTTAGAATCTGTGTTAGGCAGGAAAGTGAACAGCCTTCCAAATAGGACTTTGTTAGCATTCTTCTCATCCTCAGCACAGCAATATTAGAAATTCTCACCTGAATAGGCACAAATGCATTCTGTGCATTAAACAGGCACTACATTGGGAAACAGTAAGTTTTGTATCTAGAGCCATATATATTTTCCATAGCTTTGAAATCTCCCTAAAAAAAAAAAAAAAAAAAAAAAAAAAAAAAAAAAAAAAAAAAAAAAAATAGTTAATACACTTTTCAGCAAGAAGTGGAGACATGTTAATAATTTTGCCTTTCCTTGAAAGACCTGTTGACAATAAACAGAATATGTAAAATATATGTCAGTTCAAGTAACTGTCTGTTTTTATTCTTCTGCAATTTCTCGTCTACTTATTTGTAACACTGAAGTCTGTTGTATAGTATAGCAGTACTATCTTTGTTTCTCAATTTCTGCATTCCTGCTGCTTAATCTTCATCTGTAATCAGGAAATCTCCTGCTGTAGCAAAAAAAAACCCAAACCAAAACAAACAGAAAACAACAACAACAACAAAACAACCAAACCCCCACCATATTGTGAAAAATGTAAATCTATGATTTAAAGGAAAGGACAAAAAACTACTTCAAAGAAAGATGTCGTTTCAACAGAAAAAATATAAATTCTTTAATGATGTAGCTGAAACACAAAAATCTCTGGAGAATGTTTAGACACAGTTCAAAACCTTCAAAAAGCAAATTATTCTATTGTGACTCAGTGATTTCTCTTGATCTAATCTGGATGTACCTCACAACTGTGGAGATGCATACAGGTTTCACTACTTGTATTAAATAAGAATTGCTCTTCAATTTCTGCATAAGGATTTTGCACTAAAAGGAAAGAATCTTTTGTCTATGTCCTAGAAAAGGAACAGACTTTCTAAGATTTTGATCTCCATTTTCTTCATTGTGTCTTTAATGATTTGCACTGTAGCATTTTCAATCTATATCCCTTGTTCAGCCATGACCAACCCTGTGCTGCTGGGACTGACCTCCTATGTCTCCAAATTCAGTTTTTCCACAGACTTTTGAACACCAAAACGGAAAAAAACCTGTGGAGCACTGCAGGGTCAGAAGCAGCATTTTAGACGTCAGAAGCATCTCTGACTTACATCCTTAGTCTGGCATCCCTGAAAACCCAAAGGTGTGCTTTAGCAGTAATGTGAATGTGAATTTAAAGCTAGAAAGATCAGCTCTTTGACATCCTCTTTGTAAACTCAGGTAGAAGAGAAATTTCTGTGTCTACAGACACAAGAGCTCCTGTGAAGCCATAGCAATAACTGCAAAATCATTTTATTACTGCCATGAGGCCCATTCATATAAGTAATTCCCCTTTGAGAAGGGGCACAATCAGCCTGGTTTGGGTTTCTTTAACATTGCTTTGAGGAAATGCCACTGCTTACAACATGGAAGCTGTATCGACATGTCTGTGTAACAGCTACTGAGTGTAGGTTGGAGGATATTGGAAGAGGAGATAAAGGACAAAAGTAAGCTTTAATAGGGCTTGTTAAATCTCTTTAATGTGCAGAGGTAGCAGTTCTACATAACTTAAAGTATGCCAAACAATCTCATAAGACTTTTTTGTCCAATAAAACACACTGTGAAAAGAAGCATCTTTGAAGGAAATAAAAAACCAATATGCTTTCACCCCTGTAACTGAGCAGCTCAACAATTGAAGTGTCACAAGGAATCATAGAGTGAGATCTTGAACATAGGTAATAGTGGTATCTGAATCTTAAGATTCACTCGTTTTCTCCACTAATCAGATCAGAAAACGGGCTACTCAGGTAGGCAGAAAATCAAATTAGTTTTGGAGCTTTTAAGTCTGAAGGCTGAGACTACGGACATTTTCGTATGAGAATAATCCTGCACACGAAGGCTTTATAGCATCTCTGTATCAAAGCAAACAACCTGAAAGCTTAAAAAAATAATTCCCTAACTTAACGTTGAGTTTAGAGAATTGAATAAAGTTGTGGTGTTGAAGAATGCTTTGACAAATCAAATAAGAAAGTAATATCTTCCTTTTCAATTCCAGGACCACTAGATCTTCCTCTATGTACACAGTATATATTTGATTGTCAGAACTAAACTATTTTATGTAAAGTTTAACAATGAATCTGTAAAAAATAATCTAATGAGCTTCACGAGTTTGCCTAACCTTTTTCCCCTACTGTTTTTCATGATCAATCTTTTCCTTGGTTAGAGCCTTGGATCATTTGCTGCTGGTTTTACACTGCTCAAGGGTTTTTAAAGATTTTTCTCTCAAGTTGTCTCCTTCAACTACATTTTTAATATTGTCAGGATATATATGATTTTGTCCTTATTGACCCTACCACAAACATCTGTCTCTGTAACTCCAGATACCTCATAGCTTTGAAGGTTATGGTCCTGTCAGACAAAAGAGAGCCTGAACTGCAGTACAGGAATAAGTACTTAAGACCTATTTATTAAAGGCTGGTTTATATATGAGAGATAGATATGCATAATTCTTCAGAGGAGAATATAGATTTTATTAAATATTCTTGTAGAAGTACTTCATGCTCTTGCATCCCTAAAATAATATTGGTCTTACTTAGGTGTTTCAGATCTTTTGTTATAGTAAACTGTCTGTCCTTATGAACTTGTGGACCTTGGCACTTTATCCTTAATAACTCTGGCTCACTATGCTACAGAACATAAGGCACATGGTTTTAATAATATCACTTATCAAATAGAGATTAAAGAAATTCAGAAGAACTAGTAACCTTTGCCTTTTCAACTCTATAGATTTTCTATTCTGTAAATCTGACAAGGGAAGATCTGAACACTGCTTCAAACAGCAAGCCACTTTTCAAATGTATTTACTGCAAGGAAGATAAAGTATTTCCCTAAAAAAGTCAAGTTAATCTCTTGTAATCTGTTTCATAACAGTTACAGAAAATTTCATTTAATTGAATTTTTATTCTGCTTTTAGTACAGAAGTGAAAAACCCCCATGCACTCTTAGCATGTGGATAATAATTGTCTTCTCTTCCCTTGCCTTGATAGCTTTCATCTTTGTTTTCAAGGCTCGAGATTCTTGTTTGCTGCATTGCTAGTAAAAGTACATGTCTAAGAAACTTTCCCGTGAGAAAATTTGCAGTGTAAAAAGCAAATAAACTGTCAAAGAAAATAAAAAGGAAAAAGCAAAACCAAATCAAAACATGTAGGTACTTTTTTTTTTTTTTTTTTTTTTTTTTTTTTTTTTTTTTTTTTTT
>JAWWEV010000115.1:46158951-46176826 GCA_035583235.1 Hafferia zeledoni | reverse complement strand
ATCCTCTAAAGAATATATAACCCATTGCACCCAAGAGAAATGTTGGCTGGTTGGTTTTTTTTTTCTTCTTTTTCCCTCCAAGCAAATACTTGCTCTGCTTTACAACATATCTTATACTACCTGGCAGGAATCTTTTTGCTATGATGTATCTAATCAGAGTATAACAAAGCACCAAGAGAAAAGCTGTGCAAGGAATTTGCTAATTATGCATAAAGCACAAACTCCCTGCTTGGAGGTTCAGGCAGATGAATTTAATTACTCCTTTGCAGTTTCTTTGAAAACTTTTGCTCTTCATTCAGGCCAAAAAGACTGACATATATTTGCACAGTTAAACATCTGTCTTCAGTCAAAAAAATCACAATCACAATTAGGATTTGGAGGACCTGACATTCAAACATCCATTGTGTGATAGTTAAATAGGGATCAGTTTGTAACAGCAATATAATTTATTGACTGTGATCTACACAATTGTTTCAGTTGCTACAGTTCTGTAAAAATATGTTTTGTGTGGGTGTCACACAAAAACTGAGCTGGTGTCACAAACTCCTGCTAATCAGTAACATTCATTGACTAGGGTTAACAACTTGTTAGTACAATAGTCGTAGAAAATAACACTACCAACATGTTATTCTGTAGTGAGTCAGAGTGTTGGCAGGGTAAAATAGATACAGAACATTTTGACAACACTCATTTCTTGAGATTGCAAATATGGACAAAGGGATTAAAAGCCCACTCAGTCACCCATGTAGGTAATTTAATACAAGATACTCTGTAACATAGAACATCCAATTATATACTTTGTCCTGACCTGAACTCAGTCCTTTCAGACTGTCTGTAATTCACCTTTTGCAGGGATAAGAATGTGTTTGAAAAAAAATTGGTCTAATGCAAAGATATAGATTTTCCGAATTACAACCCAAGGGCATTGGGAAGTACCAGTATGTTTTACTAACACCTTCCTTTAGTAAGCAAAACTAACAGTGAAAGCTTTAAGTAAATCATAAATACATAGCGAAGTGTCTCCATGACTAGTGTACTAGTGGCCAGAACAGGGTTGGGAAAGTACTCTTACATTTGCAAATTTTCGTTTTAACTTGTCAGGCAACCATTCCTTCTCTTTTGATTTCAGATAAGTCTCGAAAATTTTCAATATATTTTGCAATATTTTTCATTCATAGATTGATCTGAATTCTGGTCTCTTGTCTTTTCATTGTTGTCTTTTTTCTTTTTTTGTTTTTGGTTTTGGTTTTTGGTTGGTTGGTTTTTTCCCCAATCCAGAAGTGCTTGGCTCATGGCTTGAAAACTAGAATCTATAAATAGCTTTGAAAAACACGCTTCAGAATGTTACTTTGGCTTTTTCCAGGCAGTGTGATAGGTCACTTAAGTCATGCAGCATGAGCTAGTCTTCCTCACTAGATGATTAAAGCTTTTTAGATATCTATAAAGAATGAGTCACAGACAGAAAGAGATGAATATCCAGGGAGTTTGTGAAAAGATAAGCCTGTTTCCAGAGTTGGAAACAAAGGTCTATTTATTTGCATGGCTGCTCACAGTGAGAGTAAGTGTTGACCTTCTGTTCCCTGAATGATGTTAAATAATGACCTCTTGCACTGCTACCTCATAGAGGTGGGAATTTCAGCTTTTCTATGCTGCTAACTTTATACCACTTGTCTGCACTTCCCTCTAAATTTGTATTGCTTTTTACATTGGGTCAAAATATGTCTAACTCCACAATTCTTCCTATTGAAGAAGATTCATGAATATAGGGAATATGGTCTCTAGGTCCAGCTACAGGCTTTACAGATGATTGGTATCAAAAGAACACATCACTTTGTAAGATATAAACAAATTCTAGGGGGGTTTTAGGGTAGGAACGTGCAGTATTAAATGTTATCTAAAATACAGCTACTGGTCCTACTTTTTTGCCATATACACCTAATAAAAATTCCAAAGAAAACTCATGTGGATGTCACAGTTTAAGGATATAAACCCCCCTGTTTGAAAGAGTTACTTTAATACATATGAATCTTAGTTAGGTGATTTATATAAAAATAAAATTTCTATTATTTAGTATCTTCTACTGCGCATATAATAAGTAAGTAGCAGTTGCAATTATTTATACCTTATCCATACAGAAGATTTTTTTGCAAAGAAACCAACTTCATGAAGAAAACAAATTCTCTGTGGCAAATGGGATCATTTAGCCTGAGAAATGTTCATTGCAGTAGTCATCATACGTCTGATTGCTGTTACTTTTTTTCAGCCCTTTTTTGAGTGGTAAGCCATTTTAGTCATTGCATATTACTTCTCTCTTACTACCAGGAATTTCTATTTCTTCCTCTTCAATATGATGTTACTACTGCATTTGAGATGCCTGTTAACTGATGCAGCTTCATGATAGTGTTGTGTGAACCTCAAAATCATCAGTAAGTGCAGTTCGTTTCTTCTCAGGGCTTAGAGAAACCTCAGAAATCTGTGGTTTGACCTCCACTGTCTAGCTCCAGAAAACCTTAATTCTGAGACCAGCAAGTGTGACGGAGACAGAGATGGGTGCATTAAACCTTGATGCCACCCTTCTCCACGAAGCCTGAGCAATCTCTTGACCAAGGCACTGCTACCACAGTCACCCTGCCCAGAAGCACCCACCCCATGGGACAAGAGCTGCTGTGCCACTGGAACGTTCTGCCCCTTCAAATACACAGCAACACTGACTCCAGCTGGCAACAAATGTCTCAGTGCCCTTTTGCTTGCATAGTAACTTACTTCTTTCACATCTGGGGCAGATTATCACTGAAAGACCAACCAGTTTCCTACCTACTTGCTTGCAGCAGGGGTTTCCCCTCCCCATCAACTAATCTGCATTTCTGTCAAAACAGTCCATTGGCCCCAGTGTCACACCAGAAGCCCACTCACATGAAGAGTGGATCCCCCTGGACCCTCTGTTTGTGACTAAACCTCAGGAGAAGCCCCATCCCCTCCCCACAGCATTACCTTTCTGGAATAGTTCCTCTCATCTGTGATTTATGCTATTACTTCCTGCCAGGCAGAAGTTCTAACTAAAGGTGATGGGGTTGTTGCTGGGATGTTATTCACAGAGCAAAATGACATTTATAATGTGGATAAATTCCCAAACTGTCAATACTTTCTCAGAAAAGTCCTATGACACTTCTTTAGGTGCCTGAGACCTAAATGTGAGCAGCTTTCACTTACCTTTCTTACAGCAGAATAGGGCTTCTTAGTGAACTTCAGTGACTACTGGGAGAAAAAATAAATAATTTGTCTTGATGAGCTAACATTAAATACCTTGACAGATATTAGGTACAGTTTTAAAGAAATAATTTGATAGGCAAGTACTGAAGATGAAATTCCACCCAGATTTCCTTTAACAGTGCCTTACTTCAGACTCCTTGCCATGCTGCTGGATATTCTGTGCCTGTTTTGATCCACTCTTTTCATTTGTGAATAAATAAGTGATATTTCTGTTGAGTCATACACTCAGAAATTATGCATATATATATTATATATGTGTGTCAAATACATTCTTTTTTTATATCTGAAAAGAGCTTTTCATCATATTCTCTAACACATTTTGAACAAAACCTTAATAACAGCTGATCCATGGGGTTTTTTTTACTTGAAAAAGAGTTGCCAGCAACAAGTCTAAGCACAGAAAAGTATATCCACAGCACAAAAAACTAAGTATGTGGTTACATACTGTTATACACAATGCTTTTATGTTCTTTTTTTCCTAAGTATGGGTTCTGTCTGTTTCCCACACCACAGGGTATGGTAAAAAGGTGTGTTGAACATAAGCCAGGCTGCATGGTAAGGATCCCATACTGCATTATTGTTATCAGATCCAACTTGCTTTCATTGTGTTTGCTTTTACATAGCTTGATTAATGGCTACACAAGAGAGAGAAGTCAAGGGAATCCAGCTTTTTTGCACTCTAGTGCACAGACAGGCAAAGAAGTCACTTGTTCTCATTTTATTGTTCTCATCCTTTATTATATCAACCCCAATTCTCACATCACATTGAACTGCACCTCACCCATGATCCAGCAGTGTGCCCTTGTGGCTAAAAAGTCCAGTGATTTCCTGGGCTCTATTAGGAAGAGCATTGCCAGCAGATTGTGGCAGGTGATCCTGCCCCTCTACTCAGCCCTGGTGAGGCTACGTCTGGAGTGCTGTGTCCAGTTCTGGGCTCCTCAGTCCAAGAGAGACAGGAAGCTCCTGGGACAGGTCCACTGGACAGCTTCAAAGTTGATCAAGGGACTGGAGCATTTCCCTTATGAGGAAAGGCTGAGAGAGCTGGGCCTGTTCAGCCTTGAGAAGAGACTAAGAGTGGACATCATCAATGTCTATAAGTATCTAAAGGTGGGGTGCCAAGAAGATGGAACCAGTCTTTTCATAGTGATACTAATCAATGGAACAAGAGGCAATGGGCAGTAACTGATGCACAGGAAGTTCCCCCTAAATATGAGGAAGAACTTCTTTACTGTGCAAGTGAGTACACACTGAAGCAGATTGCCCAGAGAGGTTGTATAGTCTCCCTTACATTCAAGAACTGTCTGGATACATTCATGTGCAATGTGCTCTATGATGACCCTGTCTGAGCAGGGAAGTTGAACCAGATGGATCCACTGTGATCCCTTCCAACCTTACCCACTCTGTGATTCATTCTGCAACTACTCCCGTTGTTTTTCATTAAACAATTTTAGAGAAACAATGAAGTTAAAGGGAGAAAGAACTCTAGCTGATAGATTTTAATCTTGTTTAATATAAGTAGAAGGAACTCTGATGTTTTATTAACAATGAGTAGGGTGCAAGAATCATTTGCAAAAGAGCTGCATTTTCAGTATCAGGAGATCGATGATTTGCAAGATTTTATCTCTCTGCTAGGTGACTAATGAAATAAATACAAGATATTCTCAAGTAATCATATGGGCCTGATTATATAATAGCACCAATTATGAAGCGCTTTTTTTTCAGAAAGCAAAGAATTTAGGTACTCAAACTATGAATTTTCTTCTTACATTTCCTTAAAGTAATTTTTCTATGAATGACAGATGCAATATTTGCAAAGGCATACTCTTCCAAAAATGGATATTTTGGGGCATCTTTTAGAGGGAAAAAGGAGTAATATTCCCAGAGAAGCTGCCAGCTTTCATAGAAGTCACCCACATGCTGTCGACATGCTACTAGCAATTTTTAATTCAAGCTAATTAACACCTTAATCAAGATGTGTTCACTTTTGTCTCTTGACTTACCTGACATTTTTTACATGGTTTAATTTGGAAGCTTGAAGAAATTCTGCACCAAAACACTACATGTGCAGGATGATCACTATGTGGATTGGGACCATTTTCTATTATAAAGACATGAATTTTTCCCACAGTTGAATTTACTGAGGCAACAATGACTGCCACATGAATTCAAATGGTTTTGAGTTTCTCTGCTTCAGTGCTGCCTCCTCACAATGTTTGCAGATGAAACTGTTCACCCCTAAAAAACTGCAGCAACTATACTTTCATCAGAGACACTGTGAAATTTATCTTTGTCTAGAATAGCACAGTTACTGTGGACCATTCATTCTACCACTGGTCCTTTTCCTACAAATATTATTCATAAATGTTTTTATAACTACTATTTAGTATAATATCTCTGGGGTAAAGCATTGCAAGTGTCCAAGGCCTAATGCCCCTTCACTGCCTCTGCATCGATTTTCCACCTCCTCTTGGTTGCTTTTGAGGTCAGAACACTAAAACTTACAGGGCGAGGGTTTGAAAATTTCACTCTGATAGATAACACATATAACATTTTCCTGGGCCATTTCTGTTAGAATGCACAGTATATGACTGCTGTCAAGCCTGGACAATGTAGCAATTATGCTAAATCTTGGAGTTCTCTGGTTTTGCAGTTTTTTAAAAATGTGATTAGTTAAATACTGTTTCAGGAATGGCACTGCAATGGGGAAGGGAATAGTTTCCAATTTTTGTTTGTTTATTGAGCAAGCAACACTTGCTGCACTCTGCAGTGGATAGAGAAAAGTCAGTAAAAAGCAGACAAACTTTTCACCATGTCAGACAATTGCATATATCAAATAGTCTCAATAGCAAAATCAGAGTATAACTTGGAGACAAGAGTAAGAAAACCAGAAACTTGAGTCTTCAAATGGGTGATCAGGCAGTTTCCTTTACTGCAGGCTCTGCACTGTGCAAAGTGAAAAAGCTGCAGCCATGCTACAGCCGCGGGAAGAGAAAACAAAATGTATTTCCCCAGAAGAGTGTGCTTCACAAGCTTCAGGGGTTATAGCTGAGGCTGTATTCCAAACCTGCTTGATAGCGATACGCTCTCCAGAACTGTGCCTTTCAAACATTAATGATCTTCACAAACCCTTTGCAAGGCAGAGAATCATTATCTCCCTTTTACAGATGGACAACTGAGGCACAGCAAGATGTAAGTGACCTGCCTAGAAGAAATCTGTAGCAGAGCCAGAAAATTAACCTAGACCTTTGAAAATACAGAGAACCATTCTCAAACCATACAGTTTCAGTCTGATATGCCAGGAAATTTATTAGGCATTGTACCTGTGGCAAGTTCACAGGGCTCCCACTCACCATCTGAAAGTCATGACTGAATTCCCAATTACTGCAGTAATTTCATTCAGAGCAAATTCTGTTTTCATGATGTTTACAATACTAATATAACGAATTGCAATTCCTTCTCCAAAAAGATAACATAGCAATCAGACTTCTCTTTGAACTGACTTGTTAGTCAATAAACTATCACTTAGTACTGTGGAGGAGTACAGCTCATTTTCAGAGCTGTTTGTCACTGAGGATATATGAATGCATAAGTGTGTATTGCAAGTTGGCTGAGATTTCTAGATGTTACTACAAATTCTACTTTTTCGATTTCTCCATCTGCATAATGAATTTAATATTCCATGTAACTACACTGGTAAATTACACTGAACTGCATTACATCAGTGACTTTAGTTGTAGGAGTTTGAAAGTTATGTGTTTTACTGTATGAGTTCTAGTTCAAAAGGTTTTATTGCCACCCCCCACCCCCCCCCATACACTCCACACCCCCGTGGTGTATTCCCCCGGGGGCTTTGTCCCCGATGAGTCATCACACCCCTTAAGTGCGGGGACTGTCTTCCCTGTCGGGGCTGTGCAACCTGCGGGGCATGCCCCCCATGCTGCAAACGCAGCCACTGCTGCAGCTGCTGTGGCTGCCAAGCTCTGCTGGGTCCGGGCCGGGGCAGCCCCATTTCAGGATCGCCTCTGCCTCGAGTTGCCAATGCAGGCACCGGCGCTGCACCTGCCTCTCCTATGCGTTTCTGCCTCTGTCTTAACCCTATTGGTTATCTCACCTGTCTATCCCAAATCCCTTGGTTCCTATTGGGTTTGATCCTTCCTCTTCCCCAATTGGCTAGCTGAGTACCCAAGTCACTCCCTTACCCTGAGGCCTTACCCAATCCTTTCCAAGTTCCAGCACCTTCCCCCCAGAATCCTATAAAAGCCTTGTGATTGCTCAATAAAACGTTTTTGCCACTATAATCTTTGAGTGAATGGAGCTCTCTTTCACTCCCTGGCTTGGAGGGATCTGCGGAAACTATGTCCTACCCCCTCAATGCTGTATATATACATACACGTACATGCACTTATACAAACACATCAGCTAAAAATATTAGTTGAAGCGCAGACAAAAATTGTATTCATTATGTTTCTATTCATTAAAGTGAAATTTCCCCTTTTACATTAGCCATTCTATGGTTTATTTGAAGTAGAGCAGTCCCAACAAAAAGGATCACAGGCTTTATTTTAGAAGAGTGTTTAGGATATCATTAAGATATTTATGTCAGGACACAACACTTTTACATGTGAGTTTCCCAGAAGTAATGTGATTGTTTAAATGGTTAGATGAAGATGAATCATAACTGGTACTTCCTCTCGAAGTCTGGCAAATAAAGACTCACCTTTATTTTTTGTCACTTTAAGGAAATACTTCTTTCTAAGTTAAATAGTGCACTTCATATTTAATTGTGCCATATTTCATGGTCTTATTTCAAAAAGAAGAAATTAGCAAAATATTTTCTAACTGAATTGTGCTTCTGTGTTTTTTAACAGTTGTTCTTGTATTAGAGTGGAAATGAAAAATCTGTATTTTCACAGTACGCAATGATAATGGGCCATTGGCAGTAATGAAAAGCTAAAATCACTCACTTAAGAAAAATAGGAAAACTCATCAAAAAGGATATAATTTATTACACTGAACAAGAAAAACTCCCTAAGCAAAAGAGAGAGATCAATCAATACAACACAAGTAGAAGTAACACTGCCTGACATTCTTCTGGGAGGTAAGTGAAAGAATTGACTAAATTAACAGAAAGCAGAAGACAATGAGTCAGACTGCAGTAGGACTGCAGATGGAGTATTGCTTGTGGGAGTAACATGAACTGAAGTTCATTTGGCAAAAGTAACAACTCTGGTGTCCAGGGCTGTAAGAAATTACCTTTGCATTGGGTGGTAAGGAATAAAGCTACTACATGTGAAGTTAGGCCTTTTCCTTGTGTTTCCTTGAGTTCTGTAATGATCATCTGCCTGCATATTCTGAACAACCTCTCTGTAAATATGTCTAAAACACTGGTGACCAAAAACCTTTTTTTACGATAACTCTGTGACACTAACCAAGACATTTGAACAGAAAAACATCAAGTGTAGAGACATATCTCCTTCTTCTAAATAAGAAAGCCAGGAAGGGTTTGTTATTGATTTAAAAAGCTGCAGCTATTGCAGATCTACCACAAGAAGATGTCCTCAAGTTGTACATAAAGGTTTCTAACCTCATTTTCATCTGACTAGAAAGATTGTTTGAAAATTGATGAAGAAAGCATCAAGACTTGGCATATAGACTGCATCTCATATGGGCATGTCAACATTGGACATCACATCTCCAGCAAAAGAGGATCATCTAACTCCCAAGTGCTAGTGTCCCACTCTGCAATGGCATGTGATCCTCAAGGATCAGTTGCTACATTCCTACCTAGGGACTGACAGACACCATGCAAGAGAAAATCATTCCGAGAGCCCAGAGCTGCTGGTGATGACTCCCATACAGGAACTGAAAGCACTAAAGTCCTAAACAAAGTTGATGAGATGGGGGTAAATGAGCTGCAAACACATTTGAGATTCAGGTTGCTGACTCTACATTGCAATAGAACTCCCTTGCTACATGTAGTGGATATGTCCTAGTTTTTTGGGATCAGGATGCAGCAAGCATTGCCACCCCATTACCTGCAGATCCCTCAGACTTCTTGAGCCCCATGGAAAAGTGAAGCTAGAGAGGAAGACTCTGCATCGTCAACAAGATAAGCAGCAACTGATGAGTTTTCATCTAACTCTGCCAGTTGCTTAGGCACTTATTGTTAATATCTTGAACTTCAATACACTAAGGATACTGGTAATCTTCACTGGTATTTGAGTGCAGGACTACACTTGTGCAGCAAACCTCTTGGTCATTCCTTCAGGATACGTGGAAGTACTGCCATTTTTGGCACAAAGATGCTAGGGTCCTGGAACATTCTTATTTTATATAATCTTTATATAAACATACAAACTCAAGGGTTTTGTTTGAGCAGCCACTTTCAGAATTGTGCTATCACAGACACCTTGTCATGTAATGCCATTTGTGAAATTCCTGAAAAATCTGTTGAGGTTTTTGCTGCTCTCCTGATAAAAAGATTTTTCCAGAATTCATTTTGGTAATCAGAAATTCCACTTTTTGTGATAATACTAAATTGTGCCACTGTTATCCTTTAATTTATGTGATTTTTTTATACCAGTTTGGTCCTCCAGGATTCCAGCAGACACTTTTTCTTTCATGAGTTGTACACAATATATTTATGTTCCCGTTAGATGTAATTTCACTATTATAAAGAAGCGTTAACCTCTACATTTCTGCACATATTTATATCTTTATGCAATGCCCTTCTTGCATGACAATGTCTCCCCTCTGATGATCCATCAGAACCTTTGTACACTTGTTACAAGTTTGAAATAATGTTTCTGTGGCAAGGTGAGAAGAACGTCGTGTAAGAACAGCCATAATTGCTCAGACCCTTTAATGTGCTATCCTGTCTCCTGTTCTGGCTTTTGGCAGGCAAAAAGGGAAAAATAAGGAACACATTTTAATAGCTGATCCTTTCCTGAAGTTGTCAGGTAAGGTGAATTCTTTGTGAGCTGCTTTCCACTTAGCAACTCTGAATGTATCCCATCCAAGGACTACCCAGTCTGGTTTTCTCTTCCCTAAAATAGTGTTTGAGTTGTCTATATATGTAGTACTATATAACTGTTTGAACTCTTATTTCAAAGAAAAGTATGTTTAAGCACAGTGCTTAACATCATTTCAAACAAAGTTTTTGCATAATTTACACTTTTAATAAAACTTTCACATAATTTCAAAGCATAGAACTAAGAAAGGATGATTCAAAATTCAGAGTAACTCAAAAGAATGACAGAACTTTGTTGTTCCTTCACTACTCTCCTCCACTTTCTGAGTATAAAAGGCAGCATGTAAAGTGTCATTTCAAATAATTTCAAATTTTAAATAATCTGTGGAAAACTAAATTTTTCAAGAAATAAAAATCTTCCTAAAATTGCAAAGCTTTTATTTCTTATATTACTGTTATTATATTTATCTCAATGATCATATCATTAACATAGAATGAAGATGTCAACAAATACAGAAAGAACAGTTTTCTTTGGCCCACAGATTCCTAGCAACATCCCGACATGTAAAGACTTCCTCTTGACCAAATTGTTCTCTATCCTGTTTTTGCATAGTTGTTTAAAAAATTAGTAGAAATTTTTAGATTTGTCTAAAAGAAGATTTCTGTAGATTTTTTTTTTTTTTTGCTTTTTTATTGGAGCCTACCTGCATTAGAACATTATTTCCCAAGATCCATGATGCTTCTTCATGTCTATATAAATGAAAAGGGCTTAGCAGAGAAACACATTTGGAACTTCATTTTTGCTTATGAATTTTTAGCCCTGGTGTCATTGTATGTGTAGTTTGCAGACATCTGTCATTAGCTATACCACAATACCTTAATGTGAAGTAAATTCTGTTTTGCATATCTTTTTACGACTCCGGAAAACAAAAATGGCTGTCATGTTGAGATCATATGATGTCTGGAGCCATAATGCCTTGTGAATTGGGGTAAAATTTTCTCTATAGGCTTCAGAGATGCAGCTTAAAGAAGCTGAAGCCTATAGAGAAAATTGTCCTTTTGTGTGCCAAACAATAGTCAACTAAATAGCAAGTACGACTCCCATTGCTATATTTTTGTATCATGGTGAGTCAGACATTTAGAGGGCTCATTGTCTGTGAGAGGAATCACAGTCCTTAAAAGCTGTTAGTGTCACCATTCTGTGAAACAGTCCTGCTTACAACAGAGAGGACCCTCACGTCACGCTCAGTAAAGCAGATGCTCACAGTTGGTGTTTAATTATCCCCATGACAGTAGTGGGCTCTTTCTGTCTCAAAGGAGAAATTCTCTTCTTCATACCATTACTATCACCTTATGTGAATAAAAATCCCAAGTGGACAAACCATAGAGACAGGGGTCAGTGCAGTTTCTTGGAGATTTGTGAATCTGGGAAGAGGCAGGGAACACTGGTTATTGCTTAGCATGGTAACTTTTAAAATAAAAAAGGAGGGTGGTTACACAGATGTTATCTAAAATTTAAGGATTCCTTTCTTAAAGATCAATATTTAATGTGCTAACTAAATGCCATCTGAGGTAATAGGGAAATACCAATTTTTTTATCTAAGTTTGTCATACAGGAAAGAGAAGTGTGTGGGTTATCAGCTGAGTGTTAACTTGACATCAGTCCTTGATAAACTGGAATACTTGAAAAAGAACATCAAAATACATTTAAAAAGTTTGTAGAATGGGCCTCTTTTAATAAAAAAGGCAGTAATATTTCACATTTACCTTTGATATTTGGGATGAAACACTAAAGACATTCTTATAATTCTGAGACCACATACAAACCCCAAAGGGTATAATTCTAATTAATTCAAGCACTGTGTCTGTGCTTGCTGCTGCTGCTTCTGAGCTACCACTGCTGAGTTATGTGCATTTTAAATGAATATTTCATTTTCTGAACTGCTTGTTGGCATAATGTATGTAATACCTATTAGTGATATTACTCAGTATGAGACAAATAAACAAGGTAGCAGCCTTAGCAAAACACATCTTGGTAGAGATAAAAAGAGAAAGAAACTTCAGGCAATAATTGCTGCCCAATGAGGGATATTTCTAGATTTAATTTTATTTCAAACCTTAAAGGGAGAATTCAGTATAAATTACTCATATGGATTTCATCTGAAGTTGTCTTAATATTAATATATTATCTTGCAATCAATATTTCTCATGTGATTAAAGGTTTCAGAATCAGGCTACAAATCAAGAAAAAGATAAAAAATAAAATCAAAACGATGTAGACATTCTGTCCTCCTACTCAGCTTCTGCTGATACCATTTGGAAAAGTGTAAAAACTTTTCTTTATTTCCAGGAAGAACGACAGAAAGGGACTGAGTCTATTAGCCAATTAAAGTATGAATAAACAGCTAGAATCAGCACAATCATTAATTTAGAATTTACGTAGATGGAACAATCACTTCCCTCAAGTCTCTAATGCCAAACATCTACTGAGCTGGCCACAATTAGTAAAGATAGTAATATAAAGGTATATTCAAATTCCTCAAATTATATAATGATAGATAGATAGTTAGATAGATAGATAGATAGATAGATAGATAGATAGATAGATAGATAGATAGATAGATGATTGATAGATAGATAGATAGATAGATAGATAGATGATAGATAGATAGATGATAGATAGATAGATAGATAGATAGATAGATAGATAGATAAGAGAGAGAGAGAGAGAGAGAGAGAGATGTATGTATTTGACACCTATAACCCCATAACATCTATAACCTTCTAAGTTCAAAGGTCCTGTTTTATTGACCTATATTTCATGCATTTTTATAAGCCTTGATACTGATTGTAATATTTGATATATATATATATATATATATGTGTGTTTGACTCTCTTGAAGCTACAGCTCTTGGTATGGTAAAAGGCAGAGTTCACCTCTGGGTTCACACAGGAATTTTTTTCGTATCAATATTTTAATGAAAATCCAGTATTCATAAGGGCAATTTTTAAACTGCTCAAACTAATATATTGTGCAGCTGCTGTGGATGATAGGCTAACATCTGTGCATCCTTATTAGAGTCAGCAGTCCTGGGTGACTGACACGCTAATTATAGCTACAGTTTTTGAAAACTAAATGGACCCTGACCTTGACTATCCTATCAGCCACTCACATTTTCTTTCAAGAATAGTTTGAGACTGTTCTTAATAACACCAGATGCAATGATAAAGTTTCTCATTTTAACTGATTATCAGCTTTTCAGAATTTACAGTTTTTGACTCATGAAAATCTGTCCTAACTTTTGCAAAATTTCTAGTCCAATGCTCACTTTGAAGTATATAGTATCACCTGCTATGAAATCTCAGTCACATTTAAATTATATTGGATACAGTGAGCAATACAGGAACAAATGTTCCTGATATTCTCAAAACATTGCTAAGAATCATTGACAATCTGTTTTATTTACGCATAGCATTTCTTTAATGTGTTTTTAAATCTCTCAATTGTCTGGCAGTAACTTGTGCTTGAGTTATGATATTTTGCATATATAAATGCTTGAAAAATAATTTGTGTAATGCTTCTCACTGAATGTTTCTGTGTTAAAAGTATGGGACTATTCATTGTGTTTTCAACAACATACTCAGTGTGAATGTCATTCAAAATGACAAAACTGCTTTCTTGTTTTTTGTCTTGTGATTGTACCTCCAGTATTTCCTCCTATAGACTGCATTAAATGATATATTCTTCAAGGAAACCAACTAAATGCAAATATCTGTCGTATGTGTGTGCATTGCAATATCTAACAAAAGAATATTATTAATGTGCAAAAACAGGCAGTCAGAAGTTAAGAAAATCACAATTAAGGATGCATATTTAGTTTTAAATTAGTTCCTTTTTTTCTTGCAACAAAGATTAATTGCAATAATAATTACAGTATTACACAATGTGCAAGCCTTGCTTTGCACTGCCACCTATGAGAGGGCAAGTGTAAAATCATCAATTTAGAAAATTAATGAAAGTTCAGGATAAAATTGGGAGTTAATTTAACCAGAAATAAAAACTGTAACTGAACTTAGCAGTCCAAAACCTCACTGAAGTATTCCCATTTTGTAAATCATGACAAAATACTATTTTTTCTCCCAAAATTTAGTATTTGTCAAGCTTATCAAGTAATTGGAAGGGCAGTTACAAAGGTGGGTCAAATAGAGCCTTTGGTCTGGAAACCACCATCTCCTGCATCACTTTTCTGTTTTCATATATATAGGAGGTAGGATTAGAAGACCCAAGGGAGAAAGGAAGCAGAACCGGATGCTCTTTTGTTTCTTTGGTATTAGCTATCAAAATGGCCTGTCATGCTCTGATCTCTACTAAATACAAGATTTACAATCTGGTCATGCAGTAATGTCTAAGAAAAATGAGACCAGCCCTTCTGCTTTTCTGGAATGTGAAGCAATTAGGATGGTATTAGCCCTAAGTGAGCCCAAAAATCAGAAAATAAATGCATTGTTTTCCCTGCTGTTGTCAGGATTGAAGCAGAAGTCTGAGGGCAGGGTTTGTGTTTGTTATTTCTAGAGGTGAAAACCTTATTAAAGGATACTTCTGCTGTGTTGAAGTTATGACATCTTGGGTCTGCAAACTAAGTAACTAACTTACCTAAATGGAATCAAGCACTGAAAAAACGAGGCAAAACTCCTGGACTCTCTCTTTCATACCTGTTAGACCTGGGATGTGTTAGCTTTCCCTGAATGGAAATCAGTGCTTTGACTTTTTTGCATTCAAGTTGGGCTTGTTCTAAGAAGTTATGCACATGAAAAAGCACAGGCAATAAAGCAATTCGAAGTTATTAGGGCTGGGTTTGCATGTTTCTATGTTGCTCTGGCTTTATTGAACTGCTGTCACTTTCACCAAGTCAGAAGATTTCTGAATGCAAAAGTCTGGACACAGAATTTTTATTTCTGGTAAATTTCAAACAAATGTTTTAGACAAAAGTATTTTGAAAAACACTCTTTCCTCATGTATTCATGTTTTCTAAGCTATTCTTGACAGGTTCCTCTAAGCAGTTGCAAAAACAAATGATAGATCACTCTGGAATAATTCCAGAGTGTGGACTGAATTAATTTCAGAGATGACAATAAATAAAAGAAAAAATGAGACAAGTTACTGAAAGTGACAGAAAAACAGGGAAACAGTAAAGAATGGGGTATTTTGCTTCAGAAGATGTTCTTTTTTAATATAATATATTAAGCAAACAAACATTACATTATCCATGCAATTGGAAACATCCAGGACCACAGGAAGGATGTGCCTGCAAAAGTTTCATTAATTAGATCACAGTAACCATACTTGTATCATCTAATACTTAAAACTGCCTGGGAAGATCTCATTGCTGCCTTCCAGTTTGTTAAGGGGGCTTATAAAAAGGAGGGAGAGGGACTTTTTATAAGGGCAGATGGTGTCAGGAAAGGGGGCAATGTTTTTAAATGGAAAGAGGACAGGTTTAGATTATATGTTAGGAAGAAATTCATTACTCATAGGGCAATGAAGCACTGGAAGATTGCCAAGAGAAGTTGCATACACCCCACTCCTGGAAATGTTCCACATTAGGCTGGATGAGACCCTGATCAGTCTGATGTAGTGAGTGGCATCCCCTTCCATGGCAGGGGGGTTGGAACTAGATGATCTTCAAGGTCCCTTCCAACCCTAACTAACCATTTTATGATTCTGTGATTAGGGTATTGGGAGTTTCAGCCGATGCTTGTGAACTATGGACTCCTGCACTTTGAAATCATAAAATCTTTTAGGTTTTAAAGGGCTTTTAAGATCATCAAGTCCAGCCATCAAAGTAACACTACTTCCAAGTTCACCATTAAACCATGTCTTCAAGTGCCATAATCACACATTTTTTGAATACTTTCAGGATTGATGTCTCCATCACTTGCCTGGGCAGTCTGTTGCAATGCTTTACAACACTTTCTGTGAAAAAAAATTCCTAATATCTAATCAAAACCTCCCCTAATGCAACCTGAGGCCATTTTCTCCTGTCCTGTCACTTGTTACTTGGGAAAAGAGACTGACAACCACCTCACTACAAACTCCTTTCAGGTAGTTGTGGAGAGTGATAAGGTGTCCCCTAAGACTCCTTTACTCTGGGCTAAACAAGCACAGCTCTCCCAACTGCTCCTCATAAGACTAGTGCTCCAGTCCCCTTTGATGGCCTTCTCTGAATGCATTCTAGCACCTGAATGTCTTTCCTGCTTTGAAGGGCCCAAAACTGAACACGGGATTTGAGATGCAGTCTCACTGTTTATTCCAATTAAACACAGTGAAAAGTATTTTCTCCTAATGGCATGCCTATGCTGGTTCTCCCTTGACCCTGTGGACACAGAATAAGAAGCCAGAACCTACCATCTATACATGGTTTTGTGTTTCAATCACCACCAGTGATGTGGTCAGAAGGTCAAGGGAGCATTATCGCTAAACTTTTATCACATTTTCAATGTGAAGATTTTTAATTTCCTAACATCGGAATTGAGATTCACTGAAATTTATAATATCTCAATGCTGTGTCTAATACTTAATAATAATAATATATACATATAAATATCTATATAAAATCTTAACATTTTAGAGTATCAGAGGGTGAAATCCTGCACTAGTCAGCCTCCAGCACAGACTCCTTCACTCTCAATCCTTTTGATCCCTGGGTTGCACAACTCTCCTAGTCTAGCAGGGCAGGGCAGCATGCAGCAGCTTCTGCACTTCTGCTGCCTTGGACTGATCCACCTTCGTGACCTCACAGCTGCTTTTGTAAAGCACATCCTCAACATTGTTTGGGGCTCTTTTAATCTCCTCAGCTTGGCTTCCTTTTCTTTCCTCCATATTTCTTGCCCTTTTTTTTTTTTTTAACTTATTTTTCTTCATTTTACTTTTTTTTCTGTCTTTTTTTTGTCTTGTCACAGACCTATAAATGCCCTGTTATTTTCTTACCTTCCAGTTTGCCTAAGAAACTTAGTTTCTCTCCTGAGCTCTCCTGCACCCTCATTTATTTTCTTTCTTTTTTCACTAACTTCTCTGTGTATGAATGCATTAACACACATACCAGGCTCTAAATGTAAAACAGGAGAAAACTACACTGTTTTAACCTCTCACAGACAAACAGGCTACATATGAGGAACAAGAAAGCCGACTGACACCAATTTAGAAATCTGATATGCATTTCCCTCATTCATTGATGGGTAAGTTTTTCACTCTGAAGGTTTTGCTCCAAGGACCATTTCATGGCAGTCATAGATTTTATGAGAACAGTTTGTTTTACCACAAGTTAACCTATTCCTGCATTCCTGCTCTGAATCCTTTCTATCTTTACCTCATCACAGGATATTTTTCAACCTTTTTGATCACCTGTATTAGCACAGCTCCAGTTTGTCTATACTATATCTGTCATCTCATCCTCTTTCTCTCACCTGTAAATCTGCCCTAGTTGCTTCCCCTGGAGACTTTGTTTTCCAGTTCCATTTTAGGTGCTTTCCAATACAGTTCATACTCATCAAAAAGCTTTTCTTTCTTTCTTTCTTTTCTTTCTTTCTTTCTTTCTTTCTTTCTTTCTTTCTTTCTTTCTTTCTTTCTTTCTTTC
>JAWWEV010000115.1:46115397-46154345 GCA_035583235.1 Hafferia zeledoni | reverse complement strand
AATTCAACTGTTCCATCAACCAAAAACCCTTCTTTCCCTTCCTCCCACAACGAACCCTCCCTCATTATTTCTCACACAAACTACAAACCTACAAGCTGTGACAACAGATGACTGAATGTCTCAACAGGCACGCGTCTTCAGAAAAATCAGGTGTTAAATGGAATGTCTCATGGCTAATCTTGGCATCTGTGGATTTCATCAAATTATTATTTCCACAGTTATGTAGAAAAAGCTGCATGTACAGGGGACATTTTTCAAGACTTAAGTGTCTGTTGCAGCAGGAGTGATGCTGGAAAGCTGAGCTGGAGGAAGACGCGAATAAGGCCAACCAAAGGAATAGTTCCATTTAATAGTGTCTTGGAATGCCTGGATAAGGAGTTTGGACTGTTGCTTAACTTATTTCATCGTCATCATGGCAGGCTTCATGAATGAAGATTTGGGAAGGCTCTACTCATGTGGGTGTATTCTTTGAGCCTGCGCAGTCAAATGCCTCCCTGACACCCAATCCGGTCAGATCTCAAAGCTAAGCAGGGTCAGCCCTAGTTAGTACATGGATGGGAGACCTCCTGGGAACACCAGGGGCTGTAGGTTCTAGTCCTGAGGACTTCACTGTCACTGTCCAAGCTCACTCGGCCGTGGAAGATGAACCTTAGGAGTTAAACAGTGGGGCCAGTTCTGCACACGCTGTGCCTCACCTAAAAAATCCACTGCACAGGCTGGAAGGGCACATGGGGAGAGCCCTTCCCAAATCTTCGCTCGCGAAGCTGAGCCATGATGATGATGATGGAATGCCTGGGCAGGTGAAGCCCATGCTCATAAGTGAGGAAGGAAAGATGGAGTTTTAGTCTGCTCACTACAGAACAATGCACCACAATCAGCTTCCTTCTGATCTCTGAAAAGGATGACACTCTGCTGACACTGTACTCTGTGAAATACAAAGCAAATGGCTTTCAAACTTTTATTCAAACACAAATATGAGTGAGATTCACTCCCCACTATATTTTATCTTCTATATTTGACTAGTCAGTAGCTATATACATGGAGAAAACATGTAATTTTATGAGGCAGAATAGGCATACTTTAGGTATTTGAAGGAAAATGGAAGTCCTGTAAATAAAAATTCAAAGTTATACAGCAGAATTAACACTGAATTGGCCATAAATATTTACAATTGTTTGTTTTCTGTGCTGTTTAGGCATTCTTATGGAAGGGTTGTTTCAGCAGCTTTTTCCACAAGCTATTATATACATGAAAGAAAGTAAGTAAGATGCTTTGTAAATCAAGTAGAAGAGAGCCACATTCTTTTTACCTCTCTCTGCTTCCCACCCACATGCACCTTTTGAGCAGTTGTGCACAAAAACAAACACACTTTAAGAAAGGAAAATGTTGGCAAGCTCTTTTTCCCAAGCCTTGAGAGCACATGCATGGTTCATGTGAAAGCATCAGGCATCTCTCACTAGTGTTGGAAGACAGGCAAATAGGTGCATTTACTCTCACATACGAATTGCCCTTTTTTAAAATTAGGAAGCAACAAACAAATCAGTAGTTTTTCTACATAATAAGGAATAATGTGTTTCTTAAAGTAAAAAAAAGACTAATATTGTTGATTGAGATACTGTTCAGACAAGAAGACTGCAGATTTTTGGTCAGTCTGTGCATAAAGTTGCATATTTTACGGCAAGAGGAATTTTCTAGAGAGTCAGCTTCTAAATTAGCTTTAGCTCTTCCTTTTGAAAATGCCTTTCTGAGCTCTTTTTAAATTAAATGAAGACTAATGAAGATATGGAGAAGAATTTAATTCCAAATAAGATAGTTCAGTAGCTAAATCCTGCTAAAATCAAGAGGAAATATATGCATGATATTATTCTTCTTATTTCCATTGACATTAACAGTCAAACCTTATGGATGACTTAGTGTTTACAAAATCAAATAAGTTAATGCAAAAGCCCCTACAGCAACTTTATGATCTCTGATATAGATAGAGTGATAGTGTGAGAAACTGTCATTAAAATTTTACTAAGTGTTATTTGGTCATGTATTAGTTTGGACAAGAATGAAAAAAATACCCTTTCGGGATGTACTAATGACATTGTTTAAGGGTATATAAAAGAGTTGTGAAACTTTCTTCTTTCCTTTTTTATTTGCAGTCTCAGCAATATATCTAAATGCTGTCTTTATTATCTATGACATTTCCATATTTGGCAGAAACTCTCAGTAGTGTACTTCTCTGGAATTGATCCAGATCTCAGTACAGTAGTACCACAGGATTTAAGCTGCAGAATTTATACTTCCATCTTTCTGTAAGGACCTTGAATAAGAGTTTACTTTCTCCTTAAAATGTCAGAATTTTGACTATATTATGCAATCAAAAAGGATATACTATATGATTCTCTAAACTAGCAGAGGTTAAAATATCCTAGGAGTTAATCTAGCCTGACATCTTTCTAGAACTGTTCCCACTTCTGAGAGCTACTGGGGACACATAAGTCTGAGTAAGAGATTTATGAAGAGTTAGAGGAATCTTCTACTTACAGAACAGTGAAGAAGGTGAAGAACAGTGGAAGGCGACTACAGGAGTGAAGGAGGTCCTGTACTTGAGGAATATTTAAGAGGAGAAACAATATCTAAGGCGGAAAACAGTATTTTCCCCCTGCAGCCAGTTTGCTTTTAAAATTTTATAGGAAGCACAAAAAAAGTGTGACCAGTAAACTATTGGCTCATATCACCTACCCTTTACAACCCCTGTGGATACCCATTTTGTTCTGACTTAGTTGTCTCATGTGTCCAGTCTCATTGCTTTATGGATAGAAACCTGAAAGGAATCCAAGATAGAAAAATTAAATACCATCTACGTTTCTGCAGAACTCTGAGTATAACTGTGACTGCTGACAAAACAGTTTTGCATGAGCAACAGGAAAGTACAGCAAGCTAAGTAGGTTTTTTTTTCCTATAATCCTCGCAAAATATTGAATTTCAAGGGGAAAAAAATAAAAAAGATGGATTGCTTTCATACTCACTCTAAGAGGGCAAGGACATAAAAAAGTATCCACATGGATTGAAGCCACAAAATTTACAGAAACTTGCTGTCAAATGAAGACAAATTTATTTGGCGTAAGGTAAAAAAAAATCGAACAAAAGGAAAATTCGCAGCAAAAATTTAGGAGACAGTCATAAATGTCAATAGTTCTTTGAATGTTCTCACCTGGATTTGTTCCACTTTTTTACTGGCTTAAATGAAAGGCTTTTAAATTAAGAAACTGAATAATCACCTTATTTTCTCTGTATTGCTGAGGTGAGACTGTAAAACAGATCAGTTTGTCCCTCTTCAGCTCGTGTATTCCCAAGATTTCTGAACCCTCACATGCCCATGTTACAGAAAAAAAAAATTAAAAAATCAGCATCTGCAAAGAGTGAACCTCTTTTACAGTCAAAAATAGACTTGAAAATTTTGCTGACAGAGGAAGAGTTAAGTATTTCTGACCTTCAGGCTGCATGGTATGGTAAGTCTAGCATTACTTTTAAGAATCAGATATGCTCCATCAGAAATGTCATTTGTTCTACTACTGAGAAATATTTCTATTAGTCTCTTAAATTGATGCCAAATATTACATTGACTGAAAAATAATTTTTTCATTTAAAACTTAAATTACTTTAAGTTTCATATTGTCCTTCATGTTCTTGACAGAGCATTGTAGTATTATAGGACTAATTCTTTTTTTCCTTTCAGCTGACTAGAAAATGAATTTAATGTTCCTTCTAGCTACCTAAATGAGTACTTTCCTGCTCAAGTACACATTTATAAAAATAGCAGTTTATTTATTGTAAAAAAGACTGGTTTTCCCTTGCCTGTTCTGCATAAATTCTCTCCATCAGACATGCATGAGCTCTAAACAGATCCATACTAGTAGAACCATTTATGCATTTTTACTTTTTCAAGGAGTATAAAAGAGTTAGATACTCTTAAAAACTTTAACATCAAAATTGTTTCAATAAGTTCTAAATTAACTTGTAGGATTCATTTATTCTGTGGATTGATTTCATCAATAAAGAGTCTAGCATGCTCCCTGCAAACCCATATATGTATTGGTAAAACATCTTTCTTTTCCATACAGCAAATAACTAATATAAAGGTCAGTATATCTGTATCAATGTGAAGCAGACATTCAGCTTATGAATTCAACTGCGTGTAAAGAAAACCACAAACTATTATCAGAGATTCCAGATGTTTTATACCTTGAACTTACATGTATTTGAAGAAAAGCTATGTATCTGCTTATGGAATAGAGACTTCACTTCTGAAAAGCCAAATTCCAGTCTAGTTTTTCTTCTAAAACACATTCCACATTCTCTCTGAATTTATCTCAGAGAAAACAAAATTTTTATGGTGGAGCCATATATTCAGTTAATATTTATGGTCCCAGAGGCTTGTCAAAAGCAGAAATACATCATACAATTATTTTGCAATACCATACATGAGTGATATAATACAGCTTTATTACATTTTAAATATTTGAGCTTTGCCACTTGACTACTGTACCATACTGTGACTGCAAACCAAAATGTCATCATTTCATTATGATTTGGTTGTTGTTTATAATTTATTCCTTTTCTTCTTGGGTTTTTTATTCTCAAATGTCCCAATATCTGCCTTCTTTGGTGATAATGTAACCATTGAGCTGCTACAGCTGAGGTGGAAATACAGGTTAAAATTAAGGCCTTTAGCTGACAAAAGCGAGTTCTAGGTAAGGTCTGAATTAATCTAAACCTTTCATTGCAAGTCATAGTGAGAACACATACTTTTAAAAATAGCAGACCTTTTAACTGACTGGTTTTTTTTAAATAAACCAAGACAGTGAGAAAGTATTTATTTTCTTCTTTTTAAAGATTTTCCATGTTTCAAGTGGAAAGTCTAACTTTTCTTTAGAAAGTATGGTGAAAAATGTCGGCGGGGAATGGGGGAGGGGAGGGCACAGAGATGGGAAAGGTGTCATATTTCCACTTTCGCTATATCTCCCAAGTTCACTCATTGGGGAAAAAAATATCAAAACTTTTACAAATGTTAAGGAGGTATGCCTGCTTCTGTGATTAACAAAACCACAGGTTCAGCAGAGTCACAGATGGAATCTAGATCTGTCCTACAGAACTTTTTTCTTGTTTTATCCTTGTTGGCTTTCGGGTTTTTAGACAGCTGCTATTTTTTTCTTCCAAGAACTTCTCATATATAGGATATACATCAAAGGTCTCTGACTGGAAAAGAAATTATTCATACTCACTCAGCTTGCCACATAACAGCTGAAGAGTGACCCTGTTCAGAGGGATGTTTGCAAAGACACAGCTTACTGCTGGATAACAAAATCCAAATGTTTCATGGACCGTATTTTAAAGCAAGCATAACTGTCCACATATTCAGTGAAGCCATTGTTTGGTCCAACAAAACCACAATCAATCTGTTGTAACTATTTGCAAGAATATGACATGCCTTTTGGTTGTAATTTCATGCTGAAAAATCCAGTAAACAGCATGCTGTCTTCCAACCAGCAAAGCAATTCCACTTACTTTAAAATTTGAATAAAAGCTCCAGCTTGAAAAAAGGACATATCTATTAGATAAGCTTGTCACATAATGAGATGGCATTTTTTTGAATAAATGAATTTCTAAAAGTGTCAGTAGTATCTATCAGTCAGACAGGTTGGTTGGTTAAATATTCATAGGAACTTTGCAGTAATCCTTAAACTCTGTAATCCTTTTGAATTTTCAGTAGGTCAGCTAACTGCATTCAGATTTGCTGGTAGCACTTACTGTCTTCCTCCTAGAAAGGGCTACAGAAAATGCTAAAGAAATTATGCCATTGGTAAGTTTTCATTTTATTCATATTAAACATTGCAAATTATCTCTTTTCCCTACAACATGTAATGAAATACTTTCTAAGTCTGGTTTTCAAAGCAGACAAAGAGCTTGCACAGAGCATATGGGCCGTACTTTAACTTCTACATTAATTCACCCAAGCATTCTCTGATAAGTCTATTCCACATCATAAAATAATAGTAATTTAGGATTTTATGTATAAACTTTCAATATGCCATAGAGTATTAAAATTAGTAGAAAAATAACTCCTAATCTTAATATTTATATTTCACAATAATCATTATAACAGAAAGCTATATGCCATCCTGCTGGAACTCAAATGATTTTATTATAAATTAGCTATTTGAATAGGTGAGCATTAGAATAAAAAGTACATGTACCTGAGACCAGAATAGTTTATTTCTAAAAGTGTACCTGAAAGACACTGATGATTAAGATAGACTTGCACTGGCAAACTGTGTCTTGTTTAACATGTGTAAAAGTTTATATTAAAAAATCTGATTTTCATTTGCTTATAGTTTCTCCATAATTTAGTCATGGATTTGACAAACTTATCAGTAGGGGCACTTGACACAGCAGGTATATGTGCCTTTCCCTTCTGTTCCAATAGGCTTTTCAAACTAAGGAAAGGTCTAGTTCCCTAGGAATGGGGGTTACTGTACAGTCAGGAGATGGGCTCCATGTCCACACCTAATGTAGCTTCTCTATGTTTTCAGCAGCCATGACTGGTAAATTAAACATGTTCATAACAATTCTCTGCAAATGAATGAATGCTACAGAAGTGCAGAATAGATGAAACTCTTGTGAGCAAAAACTAATTTTGATGGTCAGACACTGTCTTTGAATTAATCAAAAGGACTAGTTCTTGATAAAGCTTTTGTATCACTTCTTTGACTGTGATGGAGTCTCTTCCAGACCTACAGTTTCCATTCCGGCATGACCTAAAGGAGGTCCATTTGTCAACAGAAGGAATCTGGGTTGTACAAGACCTTTATTTTCCTCAAAACACTTCTTTTCCTTCTGTGGGGAAGTTCTTGGCAGCAGAAGGCTTTGTGTTTACAGAATTACTTGTGGAAAACTGATTGTTTTGGGTACCTGGGAGATCAGTTTTCACATACCAAGAGGATTTGCCAAATACTCTTATTCCACTAGTTTACAATAATATAAAAATAATCCAAGACACTCATACCTTCATCTTCTTACAAGCACCCACAACTTCAGAAACCAGCTACATTGCAGTGACAAGCCTGGTCTTTTGTTTGGAGGGGTTCTTCCTCTGAAACAGGAAATACATTAGATTTCCAAATTCTCTCATTTGGTAGGGATTGTTTTAAGCTACCCCTTTCTACCCAGAAATGGTCACTTGAAAAAAAAAAAAAAAAGTTGAGGGAGGGGCAAAAAAGTTTTGTATTAATTATACAATAGAAATAGAGAAATGTTAGTACAGTTTCTGAAAATAGTTATCTGCAAAAGGCATTTATTTTGCAAGGCTATTTAAATGCTTACCTTAAACAGCTTCATCTCAGGGTAAAATAACATAGCTATGAACTGTAAATGACTGAGTAACAAGACTATACAAACACTGACCTGTAGAGAACAGAGAGATTTTAAACAATACATAAATAAAACACAACATAAGCATTAAAATGAACATCCTTGACCACTGTACAATAAAAATCAGCAATTTTATGCACATTTCTAGAAGTGTAATCATGTTTAAAGCATTTTGTGGCAGTGGATACTTATCAGTTCCAGCTTTCTAAAATCATTATGGCAATTCTTTAACCTTTGCACTCTATCCTTTATAGACAATTTGAAAGAGAAAAGTTTTCCTTTTCCTGCCTCATATGTTAATAGAAATACACTGTTCCAGTCTTGGGGCATTTGATCAACTGTTTTCCTAATTCATTTCCTTCCAAAATCGGGCTGCTATGTGGTTGGTCATAGCATCCTGCCCCAGTTCTCCAGCTCCCAACACAGTGTGTGAGGAAGACTGGCTCCTGTCTTGCTGTCAGCATCACACTACACTGCCACTAAAAATTCCATGTAGAGGTGATCCTGTTATTTCCCCCTCTAAACAGCCTTCTAAAATCTTTCTGCTTAATAATGACTTCATGCATAGCAATCCCACTGACATCAGGGTTGTGGCTTAAAAGTTAGACATCCCTTACAGTTTTATTTAAATCTCAGAGGCAAGGATTCAAGACCCAGCCTCTGAAACAAAACTCCAAAGAATAATTAAGCCTCCCTACATCTAACTAAGTGAATCTCCTTCACTTGGCTGAAACTTTGGATAAAGATCACTTTCAAAGTAAAAACACTTTGTATATTGACAACAGAATTAAAAAAAAAAAAAAAAAAAAAAAAGGCAATTTGTAGATGAACTGATTAGGCAGACTGGGAGATGCTTCTCCAGTTCTTCTCATTTTCCTTTGCCACCTGAAATGGAGCAGGAGTGGTGTGGTGTCACTGCTGGCTATGGCCCTAGTGATAAATACTTTAGCACAAGTCCCTTGTGCTACTAATTCACCTCTGCAGGACCCATTCATCCACACTCATCTTAGTTTGCAGTATTTTGGGACACCTAATGTATGAATCTTAAAATCTATGATAATTTTTCCATAATACAGTAATAATTTAAAAAACTAAAGATGAGAGAAAGTGATTAATTCAGAGGGAGGAAAAAAAAATGGTGGGGAAAAAAATAGCTGCAACTTCCAGGAGACCAAATTTTTTTCTCCAGTTTCTGACAATTACAGTCATCACTGGAGTCTCTGGAGTACGATATAACAGAGAATATCTTTCAGAAAGCACATTATCATTTTCTGTAGCACTGAGCAAGTATACCTTTCAAAGCCAGTGGGACATAAAATTTATTTGGAAAAAAAAAAGTGTGTAATGCAATCCATTTCCACATTGCTTTCTGCCTTTAGGATCTAACTTCCTCCTTCTGTCTCCTCTATGTATGTATAAGAACTGCATTTCAGACCAGACCAGATCATTCTGCCTTCCAGAAAATAGGAACAAGCATCTTTCAGAAGGTGCCATTAAGGATGTACAAATGCAAATGTGCCTCCAAATAGCCTTCTGTAATAGTAGTCAAACACTGTACTTGTTCAGGTTGTGATGCAACATGGGTAAACTAAACAATAACAAATTCAGTCAAGCATGATTCATCCTTTAAGACTTGAAGGAGTATTTCTCACAGCAGCTAATGAAGAAACATATGCATGTGTGGTAAGTGATGGCTGATTTAAAGATCTGTGTGATTTCATGTTCACAGAATCATAGAATCACGGAATCACAGAATATGCTGAGTTGAAAGGGACACACAAGGCTAAGCATCCAACTCTTAGAACTGCACAGGACCATCCCCAAGAGTCACACCATGTTCCTGAGAGTATTGTCCAAATGCTTCTTGAACTATGTCATGCTTGGTGCTGTGACAGCTAAATAAACTTACATAAACTGTTAGTTTATGGAATCCTGGTTTTGTGACATAATTCATCATTTGAAGTATTATCATCTTAAATATTCTTTTTTTCAGCTAGAACATGTCCTGTCATTTGTAATAGTGCCTGTCCGATCTGAAAAGTTTGAAGCAGATAGAAACAGCATCCCTCTTCAGCTTAAACACAAGAATTTTTTTCTCTCAAAGGAATGTGCTGTCATGATGCTGCCTCACAGCAGGCCAGAACACATAGATAGCAGGCAAACTGAATACAGTGGATAAACCCGTGAAGCTCATGCATATGTTTTAGTATCAACATTTTACTTGTCAGTTGCTGAAGGAGCCAGAATTAAAGTTGCATAATTCTTTTCACTTCCATCGCCAATGAGTTACTTGTTCACTTTTTAGTGCCTTATCTCACATGGCAGAATTTCACATATTATATTTCTTCTGAAAACTGGAGAACATACTAAAAGGTACAACAGTTACTATCAGCAATGAAAGTTGGGGCAGGTTGTTTGAGTTGGAAAGGATAAAAACAAGCACACTTCTTCAAAAACTGAGTTCAGCTTACAATCTGAGGCTGAAGGTACAATTTGCAAAGCCCACTAGGATCTTTAAATGCTTCCTGAGAAACCAACACAGAGCATCTGTGTTTCTCGGTGTACATCATAAAGTTAGTTCTCTTAATAATTATTCTGCATCCCACTAGGAGTTAGAAACACACCAGTATAGATAGCTGTATTCAAGTTACAAAACCCACCAGAAACATAGCACCTTCCTTTCAAGATGATGGTAGACATGATAGTGGGACCAAAAACTGTTAAAGGAAACAGGCCAGTAAGTTTGAAATTAGTATATCAACAAAAAATAGAAGTGGCATGATATTTTCCCCCTTTCTAGTAGGATAAGAAGACATTTTGGAAGAGCCACCATTTTTGCAAGTTCAGTTCTAGCAGCTCTGGTTGTACTTTTGCTGCACTGTTGCCTGTCATACAGCCTTAACCTTGGCATAATCCCCTTGAGTTAGGAAAAACACTTCTGATTTAAGTAGAAGATATGCTATTTTTAATATAGATGCAAAAAAATTTGCCTAAAACTGTCAGCTATGCTTGCACATTTTTTTTCCACTACATGAGAAACCCATTGGAGCCGCAAGGCTTGAGGCAGAAGCTCAGAGTCCAGCCTCTGTCACCTTGCTGCACAGGGGGATAGTCAACAGCACCCATGGCCACATTCTTGTGACAGAGATACAGCTCAAAATACTCCACAAGTAGAAAAATAGCTACATCCAAACCAAAAACCATACTCCACAGCTGTCCCAGTTTGCCACTGCTGAAGAGGCACAGGAAAGTGTGTATTGTGGGGGTAAACAACTGACAACTGAGACTGAGACAAGAGTCTGCCTTGAATTAAGGCTGGGCTAAAGGCACAGACACTAAATTAGTTTGCCTTATCTTGGTGAATTACCTCTGAATGCAAAATTCAGCACTGCAATTACTCCCAGTAGCAATGTTGTTGCCCAGCTGAGAAAAGCTCATTTTATTAGAGGAAACTACTGCTAAAAATGATACAAAGCCCCAAGAAAAAAGGGGCATATCACACTTTGATTTCAATAGATATCAACTCATGTTAAGAAGGAGAAAAGGCAGCTTTGGCTATAGTACAGTTATGCTAATAATAAAAGACCATTCTATACTGATAACAATTTATATTAGATGATTATACACTCTAGAGCAAATTTCTTCCTGTGTCTTCAAACATACTGATACTATACAACATATTTTTAGAAGTCCATGAATATAAACGGTCTCACTCAAGAGATTTATATGGAAGAGTTATAGTTTATAATTATTTTAAACAACGTAAGATATACCTTCCTTGCCACATACTTTGACCAAAATATTTACAGAAATCTTTCTTACTACAAACTAATCTTTTATCCACATTGACTGTAATCAAAACAGCTTTAAGGACATGTCAGTCTCTGCAAATAAATAAGCTAGCTCCCTGTGCTGGTCAGATAAATGATTAGCATGAAATAAATACCATGCTGTTCTCTTGATTTTAGGGAAATTGGAGTGAATTAATTTGAAAAATGGCCTTGTGAGATACTGCAGGGGAGCTCAGTAGAAAAATCATGTTAAGTATCAGTAGAAATTCTTGTGCTCCCCCTGAATATATACCATACCTCCAAAACAGGATAGGTTTATCTATCCCTTTTTAGTAAGCCATTAAGAATTTATTACAGTAGTTGTAAAATAGTAATAATAAAAGTGCACACAAAGGGAAAAAAAGAACACAGAGTCTGAAATAAAAGACTGGCTTCTTTTGTCCTTCCTTCTCTCTTGAATATTTGACCAACCTAGTTTATGAATTGTAGTTTCCAGGCTTATACCTAAAAATGGAAAGGAAGACAGGCTGGAAAACCTTGTCCAAGGTGAATTACACTGTACCAGTCCAGATTTGTTCCCCCTCACCCATTGAAATCTCTCTATGAGAAGCAGTATAACATTTCATCAGAAAATACCCCAGAAGCAGATCTAGGGCATATCTGGTGTTCCAGATGTGTCTCATCCCTTTCAAATGTTATTGCTGGGCATATGCAATAGTGTCCCTCTGGGAAACTGTAGTAGGATCCACTTATGTGCATCCCCAACTCTTGCTGAGCTGAAAAACTTGGACCTGGATAGACTAAGCAGCAGCACCTGCCACAAGAGCTTGGCTTTTTTATAATTTCTCATTCTGCAAGAGAATTTGCAAGAGAAACAAAGTCCTCTTTGGTTTCCTTTCCTGCTTTTTTTTTTTTTGTTTTATGCCAATTCCCTTTCACGGTTTTCCTTTGTTGCAAGAAAGGAGTGACCAGTGCTAAGATCTACCCAAAGACCATCTTTCCATCCCTCCTCCTGCACTGTGTAGCCCTTCCTTCTCACTCTGCTTCTGCAGGTAAAGCCACTCAGCTTGAAGAAGTGAAATGGTTTCCAGTGAGACAAAGCAAATTAAGAGGTTTTATAGACTCCATGACTGAAAGAAGCTTTGCTCCACCAGTATTCCTTTGTTATTGTAAAAATTAAAGGCACTGTTTAGAGGAGCTTGGGCCTCAAAGGAAGGCTCAAGTAAAGTGAAAATTTTCATGTTGCAGTCCATGTTTTAGTATCAGTGTCTGTATATGAGTGAGTGTTTTGTATATCAGCAATTTTTCTGACTGCATGTTCTGTGTGATCCCTAGTGGTTGTGATATAAAAATGTTTTAAAGTGTACATATTCATTATTTCTCTCCCTTACTGCCACTTCTCAGTTGTTTTCGGGATAAAGCAAGTTGAATAGAGCCAAAAGCAACCTTAGCTCAGCATGCTGAGAACTTCAATATTTCTCTTCCTCACCATCTGTTACTGCAATCCAAGGATAGAAAGGATAAAGCTAAAGAAATTTTCTAAAAAAAAAAATCATATATTGCATCACGAAAATGACAGTTTCCACAGATCTCTCATGCTGTGCCTGAGGAAAATGGTACCAAATCATGGCAGCAAGGGTACCAAGGGAGTAAAAATTACTCCACATGCCCCATCCCCTCCTTTAACTTATGTTTCAGTTCTGTAGCTCAATCTGGTACCCTGGTAACAGCCCCAGCATGTCAACTTGACCAAGAGTGATGGCAGGGTTGAAAAATACAGGAAGAATTTATTGAAGACTCTCTAAATATTGCTCTTCTTTGTGGACATTTGTAAAATGCTATGGACAGGTTTTTCAGTCACCAGAAGGAGGAGGTGGGTAGAGGAGAGACTTGCAATTAGAAATGAGAATACAACAGTTTTTCTTGACCTTGCTGTACAAAAGAAGCCAAAAAGTAAGGATAGTTCCACTAGAACTACTTGGAGAATAAAAATGCCAGTATGATATACTATCTCCCCATTTCATTTTTCCCTCAGTTGGAGTTGAAGAGTAGGGTGAGAGGGTACAGCAGAGGGTATTCTATTTCTCTGGTTATTAAAACTGCTACATATTAAGTGGATTGTAAGGCAGAAAATAAGATAGATTTGGCTATGGTAATGAAGAGTACAGCTATAGCAAAACAACTTCAGCATCATTTTGACATAAAACAATAAAAATCTCCTATTAGTTACGAGGTCAACAATGAATTATCCCTTGATACAATTGTTACAAAAGAAAACAATAGTTTTCACTTCAGCTTCCATTACTTACACAATACATCATTATTTGCTAAGACTCTCATGTATTTCATAGAGACTAATAGTGATTAATAAAGGCATCCAGACTAAAACAGATTAAAAGCATTGAGATAAATAATTCAGTGTACTTGATTTCCACATAACTTACATTAATTAATTTGAAAGATTCACAAAAAAAGAGATGTTGTTTTAAAAAAAATTTAAAAGTTAATTAATCTAAATGTTATAGATATTGGATAGTATAAGAGTGGGTTTTCATCTTCATTCACAACTGTAACTATGTGGGTATACATTGTCCTACATGCTGTGATCTGGAATCTTAATGTTTTCTGGATCCTGGACAAGCAGCAGCATGTATGCAATGAGGTGAAATAGATGTAGTAAAGGAAGATAACAAATATGAATTTTTCAGGGATTTTATTTTTAAATGACGCAAAGCTTTGCTGTAAGGTATCTTAGAACTAATTTTTCCACCATATTCTAAAATTACCAATTGCTTGTTACATGTGTACAACTAGAACATATCAGAAGGTATGTTTGCATGATTCATAGCAATGGCCCAGGTAGTTCATGATAGGTGTATCTGCTTGCCAGCAGGCAACTCACATGAGGTTTAAGGATGACCTGAACACAAAGAATTTTCCTACCCTCACTGCAACCATTAGCTTGGTGCACTTTTCTTGTGCTGTCAAAACTTCCTTTTATTTCAACCCATTTCCACCTGGGCTGTATGTGAAATCCGCTCAAGGTCTGACAAACCTTTGCAATGAGAACCACCTACCTTACCTTTGGCAAAAAGAATTTCTTTAGTCAAACTCTCCCTAAAGCATTCGTGGATCAGGATATCCCTATGCTGTGTCCAAAGGACTCAGCCATTCAGTGGGCTGGATGGGTGGCAGCTACTTCTGAAAGAAAAAGTAACACCATTTGAGGTACTGAGAGGATTTTTAGGCTTTATTCCTCTTAAAATATTTTTATATGTATAATAAATATATAAATAATATAACGTAGGCTTTCAATCATTCTCTGCGTATGAAGTAAAAATTATTTCAGCAGGGAGTTTCAGAGGAAAGTGTCAACAACCTGTGAGGAGAAGATAGAAGCATATTTAAATTTAAGAACAAATATCTAACCAGGATTTTACAGACAATTTATGTCTAATCAGGACTTGGTGGTAGTAGAGAAATAAAAACTTTAAATCCTACCATTTATCCATATATATTAAGCTTTTGGGGATTATAGAAATTAAAACCCTTACCCTGAATTCATGTTAGTGTGACAGGACTTGGGGTATAGATTTTCAAGAAAATGGGATTGGCCATTGTTGCTTTTAAGTGTCAAGTGTACTTGTCAATGCACAGATGAAAAGCATAGAATAAATAAAAACGTGTATTAAGTATCTCTAGCACTTTTTTTTTTTATTTTGTAATTTTGAATTTTTTAGGCTTCACTTCAAAAATATGGAAATATGCTTACAAGCAGGAATAACAGACTGAATCCCTGCAAGCAAAATAACAGGTGAGTATTAATGCATCATTAATGCATGGAGGAACTCCTCAGTTTAGCTCTTTCCTCTACTCACAATGTGACATCATCAAAAATATTTTCATATAATTATCTTTTAGATCTTTGCAATGCAGATCGATCACAGTATCCTGAACTTCATGCAGCCACACGGGTTTAGAGATGGTAAAGTCACTGTTATACAGCTAAACTCTCCTGTCTTTCCTTTACATCCCATCACCTTTCTTTACCACTGTAAATGGGTGTTGTATTACAATGCCCACCTGACTATCCAGTCTAGTTCCTGGGTCTTGTTTCCAGCTGTGGCCTGTTCTTCCTCTCTGACAAAGTTGCCCTGAGCAAGGCTTGCAGATGCCATACTGGCTTGGTACTCAGGAACAAGAATGCGTGGGCACTTTCAGAGAAAGTACAGAAAAGTGGTTTGAAATCCATTGCCTGGAAAGGTTCGCTCTAGAAACTGCAACAGCTGAAAGTTTGTAAGGATCAAACCCAAAGTTAATGTGAAGGTAGATGAACAGAATTCATTGGAATCTAGTAACTGTGCAAGTATTTTGGCTACATTCACTCCCATCTGTCAATCATCATATCACTCGAATAAAAGCAAGAAATAATGTAACCTCCAAAGAAGGAAAACGTGTTTAACGATCTGCACCACTTCAGACACCACTTATTGTGGGATACTCAATTCATATTCATAAACTACCTTAACCTCTGCTGTATAAATAATTTTATAGGATGAGTTTGGGGTATTTACATCCGTACATATGATCATTATGCCCTCTCAGGCAGCTGTAGCTTTAGGCAACCACCTGCTTTCCAGGTGCCTACAGCATATGCTGCACATGGTTACCAGTAGTTGGCTGTGCTGTAGAGTTTATTTGTTTCTGTTACACTGCAGTTTCTCATCAAGCAAGAATATATCTCAGATACCTACTTGCATGATTTTCTGCTTGTAGATGAAGTTTGTACATTAATTATTAAATATTTTAAGGGGAGGTATTAGTGCAATTCAGTGAAATAGAGTGATAAGCTGATGATAAGTATGAATCAAAACAACTGATCTGACTGAACCCTCAGCCAAATGGCTTAGGGTCTGTATCTGCTCTTCCCTCTCTAGACTGTTCTACACAGAGTACAAGGTCTGGGTCTTTGCCCCTGTCCAGAGAAGTCATATGCTGAGGAATGAACTGAATGTATCCTGTGGCAAAATTTTTGTTGGCATGTCTCCCAAAGAATCTCACCTTGACAGCATCTCTCAGAACTCTGCTAGAAAAAAAAATATTATTAGGATGAGGATACTGAAGGTCATAGTTTAGTTCTTGGTTTTTTTACAGGTCATAAAACTCCTGTACAAAAAGACTTCTTCCATATTTCTTATGTCATTATGCCCTGATGGAAAGCATCAGAAGAACTAATACTTTTGGAATTCACTTTAATTATGATGGAGATTTGGGTTGTATTGTCAAGAGGGCTTGAAGATTTCTAATGGTTAGGGAAATAGGGACAGCGTTGTGTAGAGATTTGCTTCCCCTATTAAGAAACAAATTACAAAAAGACCCTGGACAAACTAATACTTTAAAGAAGGCAGTATAAGTGAATGAGAAGGGGGAATGCTAAAGAAATTATTTTTATTATTAGTGCTTCTCTCCTGATCCCAAAAGGAAGGTATTTCCAGAGAAATAAGAATTAACATAACTCAGTCTCACTGTTACATAGCAACAGAGAGGCAGTTAGTATGTGTATTGAGACCTTCTGTCTCAGCCCTTCCCCAGGTAACATCCATCAGGAGACAAAGAAGACAAGGAGTTCAGCTTGCTGCAGCACCCCATGCTTCACAGACAGGCAGGATGTTGTGCCTGACAGTGTGGAAGCCAGGTGAATATCAGGCAGAGGACCAGCTTTGTTATCAGGTTTACCAGCACTCTATTTGGCCAACACCAATTAAATACTAGGTTTCCCAATTTAATAGAAACTACCAAAAGTTAGCAGGAATTTTTACTATATGAACTACTAAGGAACTAAAGAAAAACCTGCAGCAGGAAAGAAACAGAAATGTCTCAGCAGCCTTAGCTGCTGCAGCATATCAAGTACTCTCCATTTCTGAAATGGATTAATGCCCTCTGTTTATTTGGTTCTCTTGAGAACTTCAGCACTTTTGCTTTGCAGGAGTTCTGATAAGTTGCTCTCCCCAAGTAAAATGCTCCCGTTGATGTTTCCCTGAAATATGACAAAGAACAAACACACTCCCAATTCATTTTCACCAGGGCTTGGTGTGAAGCTCTCCATCATCTTAACTACAGAAAACCAAAAGAAAACAGAAAGCAAACCCCAAAACAAATAGACGCCTCTTAGGCATGACTTTTTGCCTACACTCGCATTAGAAGAATGAATCATAAAATATCAATAAAAACACCCACAAGTTGTATACAACAAAAGGTAATGTTTGTTCATTTGCATACATTATGTAGTAATACCAGCAGTAACTCCATTTTGCTTAGTCAAAAATAAGCACCAAATTTTAATTTTACAAATCCAGTTGATATGCCACTGATTACTGCATAATTGGAAGCAAGATCAGTTGCCCTTTGCTGCCTGTTTCCTGCCATCAACACATTAATTCAAACAACTTAAATGTTTACAAAACTGGAAGTTGCACAATCAATGTTACAGCAGAACTTCTGATAGCAATTTCTGAAACGTTTGTGTATTTTCCAAAGAACTGTGTTATTCCAGCTCTCTCACAGAGAGTAATTTTCAGCCTTTAATGATTTCTGAACATCAGGCAGTCCTTTCATGTATGGAATTTGTCTCACTTACTGATCTGATCTGAAGACTCACGAGGTCATGTATTTCACCCTCCATTTTCACTAATCAGTGAGAACAAAACAAAAAATAACATGAGAGATCTAATATTCTTGTCTGCTGCCTATAAAAACATCAACCTGTATCAGTATCTTTGTTATCCTAGTGTCAACCACAAGAAAAAAACAGATTTTCTCTATTTGCCAGCTTTACAGAGCCTGATTAATAGTGTGATCACTTTCTAAATTTCCATGGTAGGGTTCATCTAACCAGGACACTACTGAGTACATTATAAAACTGGGTTTATAAACTTTTCAAGTATAGAGAAAATCAGGCTCTTAAATATGTGCTTCTCATAAATCTAAGAACTAAACAAAAGGATCCAAGTAACTGGGGGGGAAAAAAATCATAAAATCTCTTATATTACTAGAGGTATCTGATAATTCTGCTCTGGGTAATAGCGTCATCTAAAGTACCTGTTCTGGGGGATTGCTTTGCAGCATTTCTAGGCTTTCCTGCTCCCCCAGTCCTATCACAGTTACTGACTACTGCATTTTTTCTGCACAACTTGGCAATGTTGTCTTATTGGCTCTTCCCAGTGTGGAGGTAAGTTAATATCAAAGAAACAAAAATTAAATAAATAAATCACAGGCAGATTTTTGCTTGATGATTGAAACCACATTGTTTGCCTTTATTTCTGCTGAAGCAAAGCTTTGGATCTCAAGTACAGGCCAGCAGCTGGCACAGGGCAGATTAGCAGAAGGCTTGCTGCGCCAGTGTACACACAGTGTTTTCAGGCCTGTATGCCAGTTAAAGATGCTAAAACTCTTGGCTGAACTCAGTTGGAAGACACTTTTCTGTCACATCTGCTGACTCTCTGAGGCAATCAGTCCATAGTTTGTTTTCATCGAAATGAGTTAGGCTGCTTTAAGCAGTCAAAACACAGCATGTCTGCAAGTGAAGTAATTTGAATTGGAGCGACTTGAAGTAATCACACAAACATCTCTACTGGCAGGTGAGGCAATAGGTTTTCTGAGAAAAACCACAAGACAGTAACATAAATTATAACATTGCCACAGGTTTTAATTTATATTATCAGTTTTAAAAAACCACAAATAGTCACAAGTTGCCTTTAGAGCATGCAGGTAGGGGCAGGAGATCGAAGCTGTGCCGCCTTCGCCTCAACATGTCACAGAGATCAGTACTTTCAAAGCAGCTAACCCTTTCCGAGACACGTTTTCAGTACCCATTAAATCAGCATTTCAGGGACTGGCATAGCACTTTGACACATGAACTGCTCCATGACAGAGGAAATCCCTCACAGAGCATAAAAAGAGTAGGATAACAGCAGGGATTGTGGCCACAAATTACCTTATCAAATCCAGGATGAAAGTGCTCCTCTCCTGGCTGTATATCAGGCTTCACTTGCCTCTGGTTGCTTGCAGAGAAATGGTGAATGACAGCCCTACACATTGCCAGTGGCTGGACACATGTTAAAGCAGTTATGCTCAAGACTAGTTTGGTCTTGAGTAATTGTAGCAACCTCTGAAAAGTTAGTCTGTCATGTCACAGACCAAGCATCGGCTTTGTGATGTTTGATAATGTATGGGGTGTTTTAATTTCACTTTAAAAAACAATAATCACAAATAAAGCACATGTTGGCCCAGTTTCCCTTGTAACTCCTGGCTGCTCTCTGTTGCTCTGACAACACAAACCAGCTGTACTCTCTGACGAAGCACTGAGCAGGCAGAGAATACCAATGAATCTGATCCCAGTACTTGGTCTGCTCCCAGTAAGGTATCATTTTGTATTTGCCAAGACTCATTCTGTCATAAATACAGACTGTAATCTTTTTGTATGTGCTGTGGTACTTTTTAATCTTTGATCTCATCTGCACCAGGCAAACTATTTTCTTCACAAGTATCATTGAACCCTTTATGTCTGAATTCCCCCATCTACCATGTAGTTGTGTGATGACTGAAGACGCATTTGACATTAATATAATGAACAAAGACTCAAAAAATCATAGATGAAGGATTTTCCAACAAGTGGGGTCAAGGATATTGAAGTTTCAGTAGCTTGACTGTATTTATGAAGCACATATAGCCATATGCAAACATGCATTCTTTGCTTCTTTACCTTAATATATATATTAAATGTATTTTAAGTGCACAAAATATAACTAGCATCAATGCCTTTTCAACCTGTAGTCTTCAGACCTTTCTCAGTGTGATTGGCAGCTTCTCTAACACTGTTCAAACAGAGTGATCATCCAATATTTTTTTCTGCCTAGAAAACATCCAACTTAACTATATGTTCTTCACATGGTCACCATTCATTTTGGACACCTCTGCCATTCCCTTCTTCCCCTCTTATACAGTTTCAGTACCAGGATGCCTAAAATACAAGAACTTTTCAGACAATATTAGTATAGATAAAATAGAGAGCAGGTCCTTTAAATAAAGTGGTTTAAGGTACACTGAATAAATAAGTGCATGATACATTATAAGGTTCTTACAAATGTAAAACACTAATTAATTGTCTTATCTAATGGATACATCCCACCTGAGAATTGCCCGCCCCCAGAACCTCTCTCAGGTCTGCGCCTTGGCACGCCATCTCAGAATTGAGTCAGAGGTGTCGAGACCTCTTACGTCTTCACCATCATCAACTTCACATCACATGCCTTCTTTGGAGGTTCTTCAAGGTCTCTGGGTCTTCTGCTTTGACTACAATGATATCTTATTATGTTCTTCTATGTATGTGTCCCAAACAAGATGTCCTTGCTGAAATCTTTTTCCTTGAAAAGAACATTAACCAAAATTTCAAGAATTTCCAGAATTCAATATAAACCATGAGAAAGGTTTTAGTAACTGTTAACTGCTCTTCTAAAGTGTTAGAAACCATACAGCTGTATTATTAAAAATCTACAAGCTACACATCTTTAAGGATCTTAAGGCATCACTATCCCACCTTGCCATCATCTCTGCCCCTTCTTTCCAGCTGTTTCTGGGCTCCTCCTCTTTCTGGGGTCTCAGGACACCATTTCCCTTTTCCCAATGCAGCAACCTTCTTCTAGGGGGCAGGATTACTGCTGTGGTGGTGCTGGCCATCTTCCTGCTTGCTTCCCATAGCCTCTGATTGTCCTTGCATTTCCTGCTGGGTGATATTACAGTTTCTAAAGTACTGCAGCAAGATAGATCTTTGAAAGAGATGCTAATATTTAATGGATCTAGGAGTGTAACTCCTCAGAGCCACTTTGAAAATCCTACCATGGGATAGCCTTCAACAACAACATAGGGTTATTTGACCTGAGTTCTGGTTCAGCCTTACAGTGACATGATATCTGGCTCATCCCTCTCTGCAAAGCTGGTGCTTAGTGATTTAAGGAAAGGTAACTCAACAAGCTGAAAAGATCCTGGCAAATACTAGAAACAAACTGCCTCATCATTTTCTAATAGGAAGGCAAAAAGCTAAGTAAATATTTAAAGATCTTAAACTTATTGAAACAGAGAAGTGTACAGCCTGCTGGGAGATTCAGGGAGAAACAGATAGAACCAGCATGGTTCAGGGTGCTTTATACTGCCAGCTGTAAAATGGCTCGTCCCATGGAGCAGCTGGATCCAACTCTGACTTTGGACAGCAAAGACATAAATTGTGAAGAAGCCCAAGCATAACTGAAAACAATGAGATTCACTTGCACCATTTCTACATGAAATAAACTGTGCTTTTAAACACAGGACCTAAGTTTGGGGATACTCAGCTTTTGAACCTAACCAGCTGGGAAGCACCATAGCCACAATTTCCAGTAGGCAAGAGGTCTCTCTCAGTTCAGGTGTCTCTTGATATTATAGACATAGTTTCTGTAAGTCACTGCTCAAAATAATTATTTCTTTTCCATTTTGTGCTTAGGTTACAAAAGCACACCAGTGCTCAGCCCTGGCTCTTCCTCTACTAGACTCTGGCATAGCACAGAATAAATGGGGTCACAGATCCTTTTTCCCTGTGGAAACAAGGCTCTTGAATCCTACCTAGTTCTAGCAGAGCATGCCACTGACTCAAATTAGCTGACCACAGCAAACAGTAGCTGAGACAGCCATCCACCTGGCCACTATGAGCAAAAAGTGGAATTAGTTACAGTTTTTCTCATTTATCCTTTCTGAAGACTACTAACGTATTCAAACAGGAGGCAAATGGCACTTCCTACATTCTGAGAGTCTTTCTAGATCTCACCTCTGTTATAACAACTGCCAAGTTATAAAGGAATTATTATCTCAATTAATATTACTGTGAAAATCAAGCAGAAGTAAAAGAAGAAATTTAAAATATAAATTACAGTAATTGCTTATACAAGAGTAAGGAAACAAGTCTGCTTTCTCTGAAAGTTTTACTTTTCTTCACTTTAAAGTTGTGCCTTATACACATCTTTCTCGATATCAGGCATACTTTTCGACAAAACAAGGGAATTTTTCTTATTGCTGTCAACTTTAATCCAACAATCTGGACTTAGAATCACACACATTTGAGAAAATACATTTTGATCTATTAAATACATCCTTTATCACTTAATAACACAAAGTCCTAATAAGTTTCTACCCTTTATTAATATCTCTCCAGAATTTTCTCCCAATCATCTATTCAAGTTTCAATAACTGCCTTATAAGTTTCACATCCCATTATTTATGCATCTTAGGAAGAGACACATCACACTTGGTTTTTCATGGTGTCACTGCTTTCAGAAAGAGCATAGCTAGGAGTCTCGGTTTGTTCAAATTTGTCCACATTTTGTATTTGTAAAGATGTATTTGATCATCTTTCCTCTTGATCATCATGCAAGTGATTGTGGATGCATGACAACAGCAACTCAGGGCACCAGGGGCATCTTCAAAAATCTATAACTATTTATTCTCCTGAGACAGACAGGCAAGAAGAGCCACATGGGGTGGAATTCTCATGGAGAAGATAAAACAAAGCCTATGCAAGACCTTTAATGTGCAGAGAGTAAACAAAGACATTATATAAAGATTATGATTATCCTAAACATACTTGAAATTAATCATGCAATGTTGCAATATTCTTTCTGCTTACAGACATTGAATCCCAAGACAGATAAATTGATGGGCATACTTCATCAGATTAAGACAAGACAGACCTTACTCCTGGTTGTTTTTGACTGTACCCCAGTTAACACCCTGTTACATCCAACATCCAATAGTGAAATTTATCAATTAATTATATCTCAGTCATTATTTTGACAAAACAAATGAATACTGAATGAATAAACCACTTACGGAGTCATCCAACATAGCTCCTGTGTAGTCTTGCATTATGAAGAGGATGTTGTTAAAAAGGTATCTTGATCCATCATAAAGCATCCCCAGAAAACAGACTGTTCAGAGAACTTCACTTTTCCTAAAGCATTATAGATAAACCCAAACATGTATGAAAACATACTGACAGAAAAAGCCAAAACAACCCAGGCAAGCCAGAGAAGGGAGAACAGTTCTTCACAACCATTCACCAAAGGTACTGAGTTGGGGCAGCCTTTGTGTAAATGTTATTCCATACAGAAACCCATCCCTACAAAACTATATATATAATTACTTATGTTTTGTGTGACTTTTGTCCTTAAAACACTGCAAAATAACAGCTTTTAATAGAGGCTGTTCAAATATGAGCTGATATATAGCTGTCTGGCTGCTTCCCTTGGCTTCCCTTGGCTCCTGACACCAGTGAGAATTTTCAATCCACATTCATCATTAAAAAAAATAAAAAAAAAAAATCCAGACACTATAGAATCTTCTAGTATTGCACTGGCATGTACTTAATCTGAAGTTATTTTGATCATGATATGCTTTCACAGACTTGCATACAAAAGAAATGTTGCCATGTTGCCTTAACAGTAAAATAGATCTGGGCTGCTCTTTCTCATTTATATGATTAACTACTATTGTTCAGTGAAATGTCGTTATTTAACCTGTCTGGAAGAGGAGGAAGAAATTTTTTATAATTTTTTTTTGTGTGATCACAGTCCCTAAGTATGCCATTTTTATTCCAAACTGTATTCTATCACATGCCTTCTAAGCATCTCCAAAATCTGGCTTGAGTTTCTGACATATAAAACAACTGTGAAAGTTATAAAAAGTGGAAACAAAACAAAAATTTCTTTTTTTTACAGTATCGTTGAACATCTTAGGCAGGTTGGGGACAGTAGGATTAGGGTCACTTCACTTTTTGTTGTTTTTTTTCTGGCATGCTATATTGCAACACATTGTGATAGCCATTTCACCAGACAGAAAATACATCTGAGATTAGCAGAAAAATTAGTAGAAAATCAATAAAAATATGAATATAATCTGTCTCCATTGTGTAGTCAAATTTTTTTTTTTTTTTTTTTCTTGTTCTATCACTGTTTCTTTCCCACCATTTTTAAAACCTGTATCTGTCTGGATTTGTAAAACTGCTCTTTTAAAATCTTTAAGATCATGGTGATTTTTTATCATAATTTTTACTAACCTTTAAGTAGAATATTTCAAAATTGTATCACTGTGAATTGTCTTAGTACAATCTCTGGGAAGTAGTTATTGTCTAGTGATGGCATTTGTGCAAATTCCACAATTCATAGAGTTTACTGCATTAGGCTATTTCTCTACATAACTATCAAAAAAAATTATTTATACAAAGGAAATTAAAGTAATTTCTAATACAAAGGATGCCTTCTATTTTAAATGCTCTCTTTTGATATAATTTTGTTTTTAACTTGCTTTGGCCACTACTGTATTCTAGTGAATAATGTAATTAAGGTGAAGCTCTGAAGCTCATGCAGGCCAAACTGTTTTCCCAAAGAAGTGGTTCTGCTGAACAGCTCATCTTTTAAAGAAATGCCATGAAGCCTTTTGTTTGCTAAAAATATAATTTTACAGATCTTGTTGGCTTAGGAGCAATGATTTGATAAGCTATTCTTGACCAGCCCAAGTGATGCTACAGCTTCAATGCAATCCAGTTTTATACTAGGATATGAGTTCTGTAAAGGCTTGCAAGTGCCGCCCAGCTCAGAGAGAAGGGCAGGTAAAACTCTACAGCACACAGCTACCATGGTAACAAACATAGGGCAAAAACCTGTAAAAACCTGATTTTGAGTCTCTGAATATCTAAGATCCAATCATGAAAAACAGGAAGTCCATTTTCAACATCTCATATTTTCAAATTCAGTTATATATCTTGTTTCCATTTCAGTTTTGAGATTGGAGTTGGAATCAAATATTTAAACTTGTAATAATGATACTTATAATCCAAATAACTGGGATGAAGCTTGGACAAGGTCCATGTAGTTTGAATATTTGGTTAAACCTATCTGAAAGGAAACTCTCTGGATTTATGGAAACTCTCTGAGTCTATGGAATATTTTTTGCATATGAAATGAATCCAGGCCTGCCTTCTGGCATATTTTAAGTTAAATATGACAGCATCAACCCTGTTCTGTAACTTTCCAAATACTGAATGACTGAATATATAGCTCATGAAAGAAGTGCTTTGCAGAGATTTATGGCGTTCAATCTTTTTTAGTTACAGTCTTTTTTTCCAGTAACCAGATCACAAAAAGTTTCTTTAGTTTATACCCTAGATTCAGCTTCTGGCTACAGCATTTTCATATTCACAGAAGGAAAAAAGAAAGTAATTAACCTAATGAATAATAATTATTGCATTTGAAGTTTGTATTTAGCAAAGCAGGATTATTCCTTCTGCTCATTTTGGGCAGTTCTCTCTAAGTCAATGATAGCAAGTTCCAATAACTTTCCTGATGATCAATATAGCTGGTTGTCCATGGCTTCCACTGGAGAATTTGGGGCCCACATATTACAAGAAAGTGCTTCCAAATCCATTCATTCATGTGTGTGAAAAAGTAGGGAAGTTTACACTGAAACAACAGTAGAATGTTTTCTTAAAGCAATCTCTTAAATGCAAATGTAGAGGTAGCACTCAGTAATTAGATTTAATTTAATTCAGACTAGTTTATGAGTCAATTTCTCACAAAAACAGCATAGAACAAGTGAAGAGATGTGAAAGAGAATAATTCCAAAAATCTGTATTCTTCTTCTATGATTATGGAGCATATGGGATCAAATTACTAAACTGATATAAATTATCATCGCTTCATTGAAATCCATGGTCTTATGTTTGAGAGTGGAGTAGCTGGCATTTACCAAGGCATTGGAACCAGCTAAGTTTGCGGAAAAAGCATCATTTTTTAAATACAATTAGTTTTCAACATATATAAATCAGAACATTCCTTCTTGGTTTTATGGATCACAAAACAGAAGAGTTACTGAAACATATACTGATATTACTGAGAGCAATTTAAACAAGGGTAATTTTCTTGACAGTTTAAATATAATTGTTCCAGTTTATAAAGGCAAGAAAATGCTTGCCATAATCTCAGTTACTGTAGTGGCTGTAACTATATTAATACTCAGCAGTTGCTGGGGTAGCTCTGCTAGTTTCAATGTTTAGTGAACCTAGGCAGAGAGTTCATGTCTATTGCACTTCAGGGTTACACAAAACATCCTGAAATATGCTTCCCATAGTCTTTTAACAAGGCAATCACACATTTTAGTAGTGATTGTAGCCAACAGGAATGTTCTTAACTCAAATACTGGCTCAGTTTTCACATTTCTGAAATTACTTTGTGCTCTCAGGGTTCCTCCAAAGGAGAGATCTGAGGGAAGTGCTGCATATTGCAAAGAATATTCATTACCAGTCTCATTGTTGATAGTAAAAACTTGACTTTTGCCCTTTCACATATGGGCTTAAAGAAATGCTGCATTTAGCCCTATCAATATTTGATCCTAGAGCCAGCCATGCCTTTTCCAGAGGAGCACAGTCTCATTAGCATGAAAAAGCACTTCCCAGCTTTGCCCTGTATGACAGGGAGAAGCATAAATACAGACATGTTGCAGCAGTCATTTTAGTCCTCTTGTAGGAGCTCTATAGCTCAGACTACGTGCCAATAAGAATTTCCTTGTGACCTAATATCAACTAAATTTCAAATTGCCTGTCTAGAGGGTGCGTATTTCAGTACTTGCTCTTTGCATAGAAAAAATTTAGAGTATCAATTTTTTGTCACACAATAAAAAATTCCAGTAATTTTAGTTCAAACATGCTGAAAGTTTTAATTTCAAAAGTGCTAAGCAAAGAAAAGCTCCCAGTTTAGTCCAGGGCTGATGCACAACATTTCATTTTAAGTACGTTAAATTGCAATGGTTTCAGGAGCTGAAGTGCAAGCCACCTCATCAAACTCACTCTCCATTATTATGCTCATCTCAGAGCATACAACACAAAATTGTTCAGGGGGGGATTCTTCATTATGTTCTGGGCTGTGTAGTCCTCTAAGGAGTTCAGCTCACAGAGAGAGTGCACTCCTGAACAACAACTTAGGATTTGCTAGGAAATACCATTCAATGTTAGGCACATCCAATTAACTAACCAATTCAAAGTCTTTGGAATTGGGTTGAAACAAAACCATACTTTTTATTTTCTCAGTGAAAAAGCCTAGATTTTAGCAAAACCGCTTTTGCATTTTCTGTCTTTATTTTTAAGACAGAATAACAATCTCTACTTTCCTCCTACCTATATTTGAACATGCAGTTACATTTTGGGAAGTAGAACCCTGATAAACTTAAAGATTAACAGATTTCAAAACTGCCATTTATTTTTCCCATTTGACTTCTTAAAGAAGTGCAATGAAAAAGCAATTCAAGTCAGGCATTCAACTTCATACAGAAGAGTCTGCACAAAGAGTCTGTAAATATTAGGAAAATTTGGCTTCTGAGCTCAAGAGCTCATTCACTTCTATTAACTATATTTTTAGAGTACAATTCTATTTTTTTTTTTTTTTTACCATTTTAATGACTTTTGTTATTTTATCTCTGAACATACCAGCCATTTCCCATGTTGTGAGCAAAAACAAAGGGAAGGCTTAAATGTGAGGACACCTAATCTCTTACAACGTGTGTAATCTCATTGCAAGTCTACTGCTTAGATTTAGACTCACAGAATCACAGAATAGTTAGGGTTGGAAGAGACCTGTGGAAATCACCTGGTCCAACCCACAAAACTTTATCACCTTTGCAGATGGAGGTGACTCTGTCAAGTTTAAAGTGAGCACAGCCTGATCACTGCAGAGGCTGATACAGATTTTAACTGTGATAAGACATATTACATTTTCTGCCAGAGAGAGATCTTAAAAAAATCAGTCTCCAAATTCCAAGCTGCACTTGAAAGCTTTGATTGCTCTAGGTAGGTCTTGACTAGTTAAAAATTGGTAAGGTTTCTTTGTTCCATTTTAATTGCTGTTATATTGTCCATTACCATCTCTTAATCTGTGGTGCATGTGTCTGTACTACCTCACTTCTGTTTCCATACAGAGATGTTGGTGTCGTGTTAGTTCACGGTCATGACATATTGCTGTTGTGGTTTCTGGGTTCCCCTTTTCACCAGGTTCAGAAAAACCTGGCCACTGGAGAAAACTGAAATTACAGGAGGTTTCTGGCACTTCCCATGAAACATTATTGAGATTGAAGAGAAAAAGGTATTTTCCACACAATTCTCACTCACAGTGCTATAGATGACACTTGCATTGCTAAATGCATTTAAATTAATTCAAAGGATCCAGTTCAATCTCAAGAAACTTTCACAGTCTCTAACAAATAATCACTTCCTCCTGAATCAAGTGATTCACCTTTCAAATTTAGCTTTCTGTGAGAATGCAAAATGAGGACAATGTAAAAGTTTTCAGACTGAGTCAAAAGGAAATGAGATGTTATTTCACAATACCTTATGTTACTTAGTAAAAAATTAACTAAAAACTTAGATTTTTAGATCAGACCTGTCTTTTCAGAATACTGGCCCTGTGCTAGTTCTAGCTTTAACAGTTGAAATTTGAGAGGGGATTTTCATAGTTTGTTCTCACCCTACAGAGCAAAGTATTTGTGCATAGCAAGATGCACAGTAATACCAATGTTCTTTAATTATTTAACCACTACTATTTGTGATCTTGATGCTCAAATTATGTGTGGATTTGATAGCCCTGTTTTTTCAGCTGGAGATGTTGCAATAAAACTTAATCTATTAACAACAGAGTTACATTTATGGCTCCAGTCTTTTAACTTCCTCAGCCACAAATTCTTACTCCCTGTCATTTCCTGCCTAAGCAATACAAATGTGTTACTTTAAAGAACTCATTCACTTAATTCACTTATGAAGTTTCTCAAAGTACTTCTAAATTTTATTTATTTCTAGCTTGTATCTATTCTAAATAAATTAACATGTATTGCCAGGTAGTTAAGACAGTTACAATAGTTAATTTTTATATTAAACAAAAATAACTTTCTTTTCTTATTTAAGTTTTCAATTTCTTACATTTGACAGAATAAAATAACATACGTTTTCTCCAAATTCCTCATATTTATGAAAATAAATAGTTCCAGATGACATTTCAAATTGCAAAAGAAGTTATAAAATTGATGAACATTCTTGCAGTTATTGCCAGCTTTTATGGAAAAAAAAAAAAAGAGAATTTTGCACAAATTTGGTATTTTTGTCTCTATTTAGATTACAGTAGGTGTAGAATAATTATAAATCAAAGTAATAAAATGACAAAAATAGAGCATGGCAACACAAGAACTACATGACAATTTTTAAAATTTCTCTGCATTTAAATTTAGGCTTTTCTTACTCTATTCAACATGTCTGTAGATTTTCATTAGTAATAAAATGCAATTTGATGACTTTTCAATTAAAAAAATCACTAATTCAGGCCTCTGATCTTCTGCCGACTGGAATATATCTGGAATAGCTGGAATAGCTAGTACTCTTAAACATGCCACCAAGTAAAATTAGCAGGAAAAATGTATATGTACTGTCATTTTTCCCATGTGGTGTGCTACCATTATGGTAAATTAATATATTTGTGAAATAACAATGTAAGTTCCAGGAAGCAAGATACATTTCTATACTGAATGTCTTCAGGCAGTAGATGTGCTTGACTGTGTGCATGGCTTCTTAAACATTTCAAAAATATAAATAAAACCAGCTCCATTAACACCAGGCTCCAAACACACCTTTCTGAGCATCAGAGAAGCCTCCTTTGGTTTAAATCACTCTGCATATCACTTTAGATTCTATCCAGTGTAAAACCAGGCAACCAAAGTCTGTTGGTAGATAGCAGAACTTACAATACTATTGCGGGGGGCGGGGAGAAAACATGCTGTCAAAAAAGCACTGGGAGTAGAGAGGGTGTTGCTTGAAGGGAGGCAACTAGGATGGTCAGAAGGTGGAGTTGTTTTGGTTGGGAAAGGGCATGGATGTAAAAGAAAGCAGCATGTGAAGGAGCCCATGCAAACTCCAAGTTCCTCCTTATTGTAATTAATCGCAGTTTCCCCTATCTGCCAGCACAGGGAAACAGTCAAGGGCTGGCTCCCACCTTCTCCAAGCACCGACATCCCTATTGCCAACCCTGCCTCAGACACCCTCTCCTGTCAGAGCTCCAATAGCTGCCACTCAAGAAATTGGCTCCTACCCCAACAATTAATTTGTAGAGGAAAACTTACAAAGGTTTCCCTCTGTCTTTACCAGTTTTGAAAAACTGGTGCACATCAAGAATTTCAAAACTTATCAAATGCTTCTTATGTACTTTACTGCCTATTGTCACACAGACAGAACCTTTCATGAGATGGCCACAAAGTAATTCTTAAAAGGAGGAAGAATTCTCTAGTCACTTTTAAAAGAAGAGCAGTTTCAATTTACTTCCTTTATGCTCTGTTCTGGTTTAACAGCAAGGTAAAATTTCACTGTATACAACTGCAACATGGTAGTACACAAAAAATTTGTTTCATTAAAAGAACTAGAATGTGAAGCCCAGAATGAAAGCAGGAACTAAGATAAAGTTAAGGTGTCTTTACAGATAAGATTTGGCATCAAAACATCTGTTAGCCTCAGGAGATTGTTGTTAATAAAATTTGCAGTGAAAGCCCCATAGAATTATCACAACTCTCTACATAGCCATAAATAAAAAGCTTATAAAGCAGAGTCAATCAGATGTTCTCTTCCTTCACATACTTACAGCTATTATATAAGCAAATGTTATTATTAATATATAGAAAATAAGGATTACGCAGTAGCATAGACTGCAAGAATTAAAAGATAACCTTCTTTGGTTCAGGGTTATGCAGCCACACTTTGTGGATCACGTGGAGTTTTGGATTTGCTGTTGATGCAAAGCTGACATAAATATAAGTGGTCAGAGCATGCCAGTAAATCAGGGCACTCATATTTGTTATCAAGCCTGCTCAGGATTCCTGACTATCCATCATAAACCAGATCACTATTCAAACTAATAGGCTACAACAAAGAGCAGCAAGTGTGGCATATTTACTAAAAGGTGATTTAAGGGTATATATATTGCACTGAAAGCAGAGAACATGACTGTCAAGAAAATACTAGAAATTACTTAGCTGCTAATCAAACATATTTACCAAATGAAAGACTTGATGTAGTCCACCTGTTGAAAGCACAATAACAGAGGAAGTGAATGGCTAGAGGAATTGAAAATATTCAGTCTAAAGGACCAAGGGAGAAAATCTATAATCTTGGTAAAGGCAAATGCTACCTGTTCTGATTTAAAAACTGTTGAAACTGTCAGTAACACTTAAAGGAAAAAAAAAAGTAGGGAAGCAGACTCTAGTGCACTGCTCCAAGTGTTTTGTTGTCTATTATAAAGTAAGAGCTATAGAGAAATTTCTAGGTAATCTTCTTGAAGCCCCTCTTTATTAGCATTGTTACTTACCAATATTGATTAAACAAGTGCTGAATGGTGAACTCTAAAAATTTAATTAATTTATTTCTCAAGTATGCTTCTATGCAATGAGTCATTTTTATCTCACTTGTTTGTTCCTACACCTTTTCTAGCTGCTTTACACCAAGTAAGAAACAATATCCTTGTCTGCAGATGTTACAAATCACCTTAATATATATTAACATTTAAGCAATTCCACTGAGTTAGTCCAAAGTTCTTTAACGGGCTGAATTACTTTCTAAAAACTCTGTGAGAACTTTGCAGCAGCAGGTATTAAGCAGATGTAGCTTGGCAGAGATCCCCAACATGATTCATATCAGCTGAACCTCTCTTTGTGTGTGCTTAAGATAGACTCTGAAAACACCTATTGAATGCTTTCTTAAAATGTGACTCCATTTTTGATCCCATTGAAGTAGATGAAGCTTATCTGACCTGAATCTACAAAACAAGTTTTCTCATGAGGCTTCCCAGCTCTGCAAACATCATCAGTGTTATCATTCGGAGAACAGCCATTCTCACAGTACTTAGGAACTTACTTGCTAAAATCAGGAAGGGAGGTCCTATGAAAATGGAAAATAACACAAAATGGGGAAAGTGACTCACAATACAATGAGTTCTTAAAATGTTCTAGATGAAATTGTAATAACCTTCACTTTCCAATAACTGAACCAAACCTTTTCTTTAGGCTCAGACTGAATTTATGTCATGCCAACTGGCTTCTGAATCACTGAGAAATAATTCATCTGCTCTAATGTGTATTGCCTGATGACTTCATTATGCTATGGAAACATATACCTCCCTGTAGAATTTTCCAGGTCTATTATAGAAAAATTATTGCCCAAGGAAGATATCAATTCAGCCCTCATATGCTGCAATGGACATCTCATTTGGACTTGAGCAGTGTGAGTTCAAGGCTGCTACTTGTGGTCTTGTTTTCATGGACAGCTATGTTAGAAGGTTCAACCACTAGGGTCTTCAGTGTCTTTTGATATATCTGTTAGCAATGTTAAAGACATGAAGAGAGCAGGTAGCTAGATATCACAAAAATGTTGTTAAATACAGAAGCTTCCAATATTTATTCTAACTGAAATTGTGCTCTCTCACATGCAAATCTTGAGAAAAATCTGGATCAATCTGTAATGGGAAATTGCCAATGTAATGAAGCCAGCACCTGACATGAATGCTCTCTCCACTGTCACTGTTGCAACAACTTATATCTCATGCCTTCACACGGAGTCACGATCCAGGCAGCCAGTCTTGGATTAGTGGTTTCCAAGACTTCTTTTCTCAGATCTTCTCCATGGGAAGAGAATTTTATCCCTATCTACCATGTCATTTGCTCTTTCAAATACTGCAATGCCCCAACTTTCACAAATTATTAAGGAGTTCAATGCACTTCAGAAGTTCTTTGATTTATTCTTTTTTCTTTTTTTCTTAATCATTGGAACTTACTACTCTTATGGAACTTTAAATAGATAGCAGACCATTTAAGCACATGCATAACTTTAAGCACAAGCCATTCCCTGGGTTTAAAGGATTTACTGGAAGATATAGATACCTACGTGAATGCCCTGAGGATTCAGGTTTAGTGTCTTTCTTCCTGGAAGTACATAGATATTGCCTTCTCACCTGGTAAGAATGCACATGGACACATTCATGAGCATTTGCTTATCAACCCATTTACTTCAATGAAATGTCTTACACTCTAAATTAGATACCAACTTGACTTCCTCCATTGAAATTAGTCCAAAGAAATTATGAAATATCTTAGAGTACCTAATTGGACACCTCCAGTTCTATCTGTAACTCTGAGCTACGAGAGTCAGAGACCTTTTCCACACTGTCTACAGAGAGAAGAGACAGCAGGGAATTTCAGATGCAATTAAAAAGGCATTCCCATTGAATACATAGCTGATTAGATCCTAACAGGAGGAAACAGGAAAAAGGATGCATGCCTGAACTCCTGTCCTTCTCTCTCAAAAGCAGTCCTGACTTAAATCCAGATATCCTATGAAGAAGAAATACAGCCATGAAGCCCCAAGGCTCTGCTGGTCCCTCTGTAGCCCTGTCTGATACCAAACAAGCTTCACACACCTATACACAGCCCGGCATAGGAAAGGAAAGGTTTCATATAATGTTATACAGCCATCAGAGAAGGGCCAGTCAACAACAAAGAGCTGTGTCTGTGCAACCCCTATCACAACAGACCCTGGGTTGGTAACAAGGGATCCCAGGCACAACTGTAAGATAGCAAAATGTGCTCTATAGACACTTGTATCTTGGCACACAAAGCCAAAACGTGGCTGTGCATTTTCTCATGGCAAACTCAGCTGTATCTGTCAGAGCACTGCAGAGCTTACATTAATTTGGAAAACAGCAAAATGTGGGAAACACAAAAGTGCCTGCACTTCTCATATGTCTCTGAAAAACTGCATTAATCATTCCACTGCTTAAGCCTTAAGGATTTGCTGCCAGCTAAGAAAGAAAAAAAAATCCAGGCTGAGGAAATGACAATAAAATATCCTAAGTGGGGGTGAAAAAAAAAATGCACTTATAAACCAAAAAATCTTTCAACCTGTGCATTTTGAATGACAAGACATTCCCCTCCTGACCCCCAAGTTCTTAATGGGTTTGAGCCAGGACACAAAAATATATATTCTCTCTCCTCTCTTCCAGTTCCCATCTGTCAGTCATCACAAGAAAGCTGCAGATCAATTCTACTTACAGAGATGCTCTTTATCTTTTGGTATAGATCCTCTGCAGGATCCAGACCCAAAGTGTTCTGCAGTGATTGACTATAAACTTCTTCAGAAGGGCTAAGCAAGAAAGGAGAGGTGGTGGGGTAGCCCTGTATGTTAGGAAGTGTTTCAATTGTCTAGAGCTTTATGATGAGAATGATGGAGTTTAGTGATTATGGGTAAGACTCAGGAGGAAGGCCAACAATTCGAATAACATGGTGAGAGTCTATTATACCCTACTCAGCCAGGTGAAGAGGCAGAGGAAATTGCAGCTGGGAGAAGTCTCTTAATTGCCAGTCCCTGTTTTCACAGGGAACTTGCCACATGTGTGCTGGAAATACCATACAGCAGAGATGAACAGGTAAAGGAGGTTTCTGTAGTGTGTGAAAAAGAACTTCCTGGCACAGCTGATGAGTGAGACAACTATGGAAAGTGTCCCATTAGACTTGTTGCTTGCAAAGAGAAATGGAGTGGTGGGTGGTGTGATAGTTGGAGGCCATCTTGGGCACAGCAATCACAAAACAGTAAGAGATTCTTGGACAATTAAGAAAAGGGGTCAGCAAAATATTCACTTGGGCTTCTGTAGGGTGGACTTTGGCCGGTGTATGAAACTGGCTGAGTTTCATACAGAGTTCCTTGCTGTCAAGTTGCATCAGAGGAGGTTTAGATTGGATATTAGAAAATTTTCTTCAGAGAAACAGTTGTCAGGCATTCAATTACTATCCTTGGAGGTATTTAAAAGACATGTAGGTGTGACACTTAGGGACATGGTTTAGTGCTGGACTTATTGCTGAGTCAACACTTGGAAATGATGATCTTAAGGGGGTCTTTTCCAAACTAAATGATTCTGTGAGGGGATGAGGAGGTGCTGATACCTGCCACAATGCTTGCACAGCTCACTTCAGCAGCCACACTAGAGTTCATGTTTTATCTTCCTCTTCTGCAGCCTCAGAAGGAAGAGGAAGATGGAGTGTACAGAGAGCCCAGACTGCAAAAGACTTCACAGCTTCATCTCATCCTTTCTCTCCACATCAGTGTAAATACTTTTTGGTGATCAATAACTTTTTAACACCACTTCTGTGACTTAATTAGTGTTATAGGAGTATAAGTATGATGTTTTTTAAAATACACCAAGCTCTCTTTAGATAGAAGTACTATTTCTAATGTAGAAGACTAAAGAGGGGAAAAGTACTCACAAGTAACTGAAATCTGTAATAAAATAATAATTGTTACAAGTTTACATATATAAATTAACTCGTACTAAGGAAGAATTAATTCCATATGCTTGTTTTCAAAGTCACATGCTTTTTTTAAAGCAGAATTAGCAATAGAAGAAAACTGGGTATTCTTATTATGGCATATTTTCTTTGTGAAAAAGACACAAAGTTCCTTGTGTATCTAAAAGAAAATGAAAAATAAAATGGATTACATAATGGTTTCTGAGTATTAATAAAAATGGCCACCTATTATACTTCACTTTTCATCCACAGGTATCAGGGTCAGACTTACTTTTTCTCTTTGGCAGAAGAGGAAACAAGGCACAAAGGCAGAGTGACTTCCTAGGGTGATCCATCAGGCTTACACAGCTTTGGAAACAAATACAAGTTTCCTGAATCCCAGCCCAGTGTTCTCTTTAGCAAGAAATGATTGGCCGTCTTAACCACAAGAGGACAACTTTACCAAGTCATTCACGTGTCTCTGAAACCAAAGGCATCCTGGAAAACAAGGTATTTGCCCTTCAGTGGTCTCTGCAGTGTCTGACACTTCCAGTGCTTGTAAAGTAATTTTTTAATGCAACTTAGTGATGAGCTAGAGAGACGTGGCTGACCTCCATAATTAGGTGTAATAAAATTTGCCATTCAGATGCTTTCCTACATATTAATATGTTTTTCAAGTTTTCAATCTGGAGACTTGTTTTTGGGAGGCTTAGGTTTCTAGCCATTATTTTATAGGCAACATTTTAATTCAATAATACTTTAAGTGCAACAACAGATTTGACAAAATGAAGCATCTGTGTGAAATATACAAATTAAATTTCACATGGGGAAGGCAAATCTGAGACTGTCTGAGAAGATATTATAACAGCAGCATGACTTTGAATATAGCACTGATGAAACTTTTGGAAAAACATCCTTCCTTTCTTCATGAGAAGATAACTTGTAGACAGATGTCTACACATTTTTAAAGTCTGGAGACTCAATTTCTTTACAGAGTAATTACTAGATAACAAAATTATAATAACTTCCTGGACCATTAAACTTTGTTAAAGGTGACTGAAATGATCTCAGGGGAACCAAGAGCTTGTTTAGAACAGGGATATTAAGGAGCAGTAATTAACTAACACAGTGGGAGTGTGAGTCCCAAGTGAAAACCTTAGAGTGCCAATTTTTATTACACATCTCAATTACATGTTGCTCTGCACTTAGCTTTCTGCCGTAGAAATCTACCACCATTTCAGATCTCCAGAAGCCTGGAGCACTGCACAGATGTCCTGAACACCTTCTCTAGTCCTGAGACCAGGTGGCCCAGTCTAGTCATATTCACCCTGGAATGGTAAATTTGCCCTGGAAATAGGATGGCCATTTCCAAACTGCCCAGAGTTAATAGCTTGTGGTATATTAATTCTCAAACTGTTCTAGGAATAACCTGGAAGACTGCTAATACACCACAGCTGTGCATGGGACTTTTTGAACAGTGCAGGCAGCCTGTTTCTGCCCCTCTACCTTTGCCCTGGCACTGTTTATTTATCGGTTAAAACAGAGCCAATAATGATTTCCTAGCAAAAACAATGTGCTTGTTAGGTGTGATGAGTGGACAAAGCATAGACAAAGAAGAATAGCAAAAGGAGAGGGAAGATAGGGCCAAAATTCTTAACTGGGAAAGCACTGAGTTAGCAGTGTTGTAAATAAATGTGAGCAGGAGAGGATGCTACAATAGACAACTTACGAAAGGTTGAGAGATGGAGCTAGTTAAGGGTATTGAGCAGCATCTGCATTAGAGGTATTAGGCAAGAGAAGTCTTTGAAGTTCAGAGTCAGCCCTGGGCAGGGGCTCAGCTGAAGACAATTCTGAGATCCAGAGGAGGTGGTGCTATTCTTGGAGAGAAGAAAGGATGTGGCAGGGAGGGCTGAAGAGGTGGTGTACTATTGATTATGGTTATCCACCACTAAGTTGGATCCCTATAAAGCACAGGCCTGAAATTTATCTACCTACACTTATGTACCTGAACACCTCACAGTCTCTTGGAGGTTCCCATCTGGGAAGGAAGCCTGAAGTTTATCTTCTACGTCATCCAGGATTATGAAAAGAGACACAGAGGTCAAAAGAGAAGTGTCTAAAGAGGCTGCACAGATGAAGAATATGACCCCAGTAACACATTAAAGTGATCATCCCTGTCCTACTGATCTGCTGGAGAGGTAGAGCTTCAATGCATCCAAGCTCAGGAGGCAATCGTGGGTGCTAAAATTACTTAAGCTGCCCTCTTGGCCAAGCATTTGTGGTTAGAGGTGTTGCAGTCCTGCAAGTCCAAGATCACGAAAGCTACCAGAAAACCCAAAGAGCCTCTGAGAAGCAGGTTCAGTGTCCCCCTCACCCAAACATCATCTAAAGGATTGTGGAGGAAGGCCATAATCTCTGTTATGGTAGTCTAGCCAGCAAGACAGGGCAACCAGAAAAGAGCCTGGGAAACCTTTAACTATTCTGTTGCTTATGGGAGCAGCCAAATCAGAAAAAATCCTTACAGACCACAGCATAAATACAGTCACTCTTTCACACATGACAGCATACATGTTTATATGCATACTCAGACATGACTTGCATGCTGGAAATCACCCAGAAAGTGGAATTTTCAGAGGCATCCAGATCTTACTGCCTACAGCTAAATTAATAAGTTCAATAGTGCCAGCATCTTGGTAAATAATTGTAACCTCTTTACTGCATAACAATTGGAAGGTGATTAGCATAGTTTTGAAACAGGGGTTACTAACACTCTTAGGCAGCTCCCAGGGACAATTTGGGATTTCCGATGAGTCGGGGACCATTTCCAGTACACCATCTGGATACAGACCCTCTACTTTGAATTTAAAAATATAGGCACAGTCAAAATATTCCATTTGAATTCAAGGACAAAGAATGGGTTCTGATATTGTCCAGTGTATTATTCCAGATGTATGCAGACTCACTATCCTGGAATGAATAACAGTTTTGATACCAGCAATTTTGCTGTTTTTTAACAGAATCTAAAGTAGATAAACTGCATATTGGTTGCTAGAGGTATCATCTAGAAGTGTGATGTAGGTAGTAGTATGACACATTCTATTGGCCAACAGCTGATGTTTTGAGTTTCTGTGAATATTGCAATACATACATAAATCTTTGTGTGGAAAAAATATCTTACAGCATTAAACTTAGTCTGGAAAAATATGGTGCAATTTAGCACCTTTCCCCATACTTCCAGATAATCACATGGATTGGCAGTGTGCTGGGGATTTCATTTGTCAAGATTGTTGCTAAGGATAAAGATCTTAG
>JAWWEV010000115.1:46047110-46115297 GCA_035583235.1 Hafferia zeledoni | reverse complement strand
TTCCAGATAATCACATGGATTGGCAGTGTGCTGGGGATTTCATTTGTCAAGATTGTTGCTAAGGATAAAGATCTTAGAGGACTGAGCAACTCCTGGAAGCTCTTCATGCACTGAGGTGCCAAAGGAAGACAGGAGATTTAACAGTTGAATCCTGAAAGGCTTTGTGTTGGCAGCCAGCATATGACTCAAAGTTTGCTGTTATCTTTTCTCTCAACATGGAGATACAGCCCTGTAAGGACTTAAAGAGCACAGTTGCCTGTCTCAAACACTTAAAGCCACCAAAGGACTTTGTCATGAGACAAGCACAGAGCAGAGCAACAGGCCTGTTGCTAACTCCAGGCCTGGTAGAGGCAAGAGAACATCCTGAGTAATGCATCTAGACAAAAATCCCCACTGTGGCAAACTGTGAAGAAGCAGCTTCTCATATGCATATCACTGGTCAAACAAATACCACCCCAACTTATGGGACAGGTGCCATCTGTGACCCACCACTGAAGCTCCCCTCAAATATTACCTGAAATTTGGACTGCAAGTTAAGCCACTACCAAAAGAACTTAAGATAAGAAAAAGATGGTACTATTGTCCAGATGTTATCTCAGGCCTAGGGGAGGTTAAAAAAGCAAGGGGAGAAGAATGTATCACTGATAATTGAAACAAAAAATGCAGAATTTATGGGCCACCAGGAAAGTCAACTCAGCAACTGTGCTGAAATAAACTCTGACTGGGTAAAAGGTAAGTCTGGCAGGAGGAGATCATGACCACCAATGCACAATCCACTGACTCAGGAAACCCACAGACTCAAAAGAAGGTAAAGACTGAGCATACGGATTAATTAGCATTAAAATAGAGGGAATCATTTAACTAATAGAATAAGAAAACTGTGTAACCAATGAGCACTCGTTCCTTTGTTTGCTAAATGTATAAATAATGAAAAATTTTAAATTACCTTGGGAAGCCAACCACCAAGACACCCAGGGTGAAAAAGGACTAAACACTGGACCCCCAGATCGTGACTACCTTCTACTTGATCTCTCTCTTCTCTATATCTTTCTACCTCTCTACCTCATATTAATTGTTAAATAAAACCCATATTATTGACTCTAGCATATGGTCTTATTTGCACCTTTACTTGGGCAGAGACATCTCTCATGATCTACTAAACTAGAATTAACTTCCAGTAACACTTGCTTCAAACACATGCACCCTTTTATAGAGTTGTTTAATGGCTACAGCCACCAGTAATGATAGTAGCTGTGGCCTCATGCTTCCACATCTAAATAAATATATCTAGAGGCATTTATCAATGGTGATAATGTTTCTGAGGCTGGAAGGTGCTGCAGTATATATGCATACATAATAGTTACAATTCTGCTCCTGTTTGTCAGAGCTTTAAGCCTTGAAGGGCTCTGTGCTCTGTTAGCTGTTTTCCACTCTGTTCAGTATCAATCACTCTGCTATAGAGCAACAACAAACACTCTGCCCTTCCATGGACATTTCAGAGCAGCAGAGAGTTCTATGCTGCTCTGAAATGTTTCATAGTCTCTGCTTACCTTCTGAAAGAAAAAAAAAATCTGATTTAAAACCCTGAAAGGTGTTCTAATGCCAGTGATTGTACCAGTGTTTCTTTGTGCTTATAAACATCTGCAGTTAAAAAATTGGAGATTGACCTAAGCTTCTCTTCAGAAACTGGGAAAAGTTAGGATTAACCTGAATCTTATAATAAATAATGCATCACTCACTACGCTTTAGGATATAAGGTGACTTGGTCCAAAAATTTCATATGTATTATATCCTTTGGTCTAAGAAAAGCATTTATTATTTATAGTGAAATAATGAAATAATGGTAATACAGAAGCTTTTGGGTGGCCAAGGAAAGATTTTTATGGCTCCAAGGCTTATTTATCATAATGCTTATTTATTGCCCCTTTAAAAAGCTTTTATACAATTACCATGCCTGATTTTTCTCAAGGATAAGCATAACCATAAATATTTTCTGCCTTTTAATGTACATTTGGGATGAAGTTCTTCCAAGTGCAGATACATTACTCTCAGAATCCTTATGCTCTCTGACCTCCATCCCTTCCCATCTTTAGGTCCCTTACTGCAAATGCATAGGACCTTGTCCATGGAAGAATTTCCTCTCTGCAGAGTGTTTTGGTGACACAGAAATGTAGGAGGGAGGCAAGTCAGAAAATGGGATGCAGTGTTTTGGCCTGGATACAATAAGCACCCACACATGAAATGAAACTTCTGAGAAATTACTTTAATCTGATTTCCGGTTTGGTTGGGTTTCAGTCTTCTCCATCCCAGGAACTTACATACCAAAAGATTGTCCGGGCTTTACATAGGGAAGGCTATTTAAGTCTCTTTGTATTTAAAAGAATAAACTAAACTCATTCTTCTTTCATGGTTTAACAAGTAGTTAAATGCTCACCTGGGTTTCTAGAGACATTATTCCCTGCTTCAGTGGTATGTCTTTGTCTGGTGTGGGAGGACATTCCAGCCTTCTCTCCTGTCTTATACCTCTTATGATCAGCCTACAGACTGATGGGAATGTACAGAGTTAAAATATGCTAGTCCAAATCTGTTTCCTAACAGGCCATTGGCAGAGGAGAGCTACAGTAAATATCTGTTCACCAGCTGACAGATTCTTTTCTTTCTGCATTCAAAATATAACCTTGAATAAGGATACTTATGTCTACCAATTGTATGGCTCTTCACAGCTCAAGGGCAGCTCTGCTGTCAGCCATAACATAACAGTCAGATCTTTCTATCTATTAAATGAATTTTCTGCTCAAAGCAAAACCAAATTGAAATAGCTGTCTCACAACAGACCAATGACTCCATACCGAGACACCAAAAAGACACAGTGACTAATAGCAGTGAGAGATTAAACCTTTCTACATTGAGAAACTATTTAATCTCTTATATGACTCACTACTATCTTAGTTTCAAGTTACTTATTTTTTTTTATGACCATAAATTAGAAAATCATGAGAATTATCTGGGAAAATAGGCCAGTAAGGGATGAGGTTCATCCCTACACTTTGTTGTCCATAATAAAACATATTATATCACAGTTTTTAATTCCATATAGTTCCAGAAGGATAGCAAATCCCCTCCTGTTCACACAATCTGCAAATGGTATTAATTAACCACAGCATGCGAGTCAAACCCTCAGTGACTGCAATGCACTACAGGAAGAGAGATTCAGAGGCTGAAATAGGGGCTGCTGCTGGCTGTGGATTCACAAGTAGACAATTCTTGAGGCTTCAAAGTGACATGAGGCATCACTTCCTCTCCAGCATCATGCCTCTCCCAGACAGGAAGAAAGAAACAAAGAAACCTGACTGTAAAAATGTTAAGTGTTCCTGTGGACAGAAAACTACTACCACTGATAGAAAGGAGTGACCAATAATGGTCTTAAATAGAAACAAGCATATCAACACTGGCTAACTGGGCTGGATTTAGCATGGACTAGTAATTACCATGTAAACACACCAAGCTGCAGAGGCAAAGTTAAAAAACAAAACCAAAAAACAAACAAAATCCCAAAACCACAAAAAAACCCTCCAAATAACTGCAAAATTCTGCACAGTCATTCTGGCATTCCTCAGTGCTGGAAAACTGGTTTTCTCTCTTCCTTTTTGCTATAGCCTATACAGCACCTTTTTCTGCAGAAATCTGAGAGGATGAGAAGTCAAGCATCGTTCTGGACTGGGAACAGATTGGAACCTATAAATGATTACAAGAAGTAAATAGAAATATAAAGATGATATTCAGATCTGAAGGTGAGCCCTTGGGGATGCAGTACAAGACCGGAAAACAAAGAAAAGCCATGAACTTCTCACTACCTGGCTGGTGTTTCCTGGGTTTTCCTACAGTTGCTGGAGAGACTCAGGTAATTCCAGGAGAACACTGAAAGTATTCAGAGTGCATGTGTTCCATTTCTCCGATATCCTGGATACTTGGAGATAATAATCATGCCAGAGAGAGCACATTTTCTCCTGAGGAAAAAAACAGAAGTAAAACACTCAAGTCTGAAGATCTCTGCCTATAGCCCAGCCCGTATGGGTGAGTGCCTCACCTCAGTGCTGGGAAGCTCCAGTTGTGTCCTGAACTCAAAAATTACTCCGGGGGCAATCCTGCAGTATTAGATCTACACTTGCAGCATACACTACACAAAACATTAAGAGTCAAAAAATTGTTTTTATTTCTGTGGTTTATGGTTTTCTGCATGAAGTTTTTGAGGAGGGAAATAGTTTGATTTTGGATGAGTGGAATAAAGTAGGGCCACAAACCCATTACCCCACCCATTCTTAATGCCTTGCTAATGCCAGTTCTTATTCATTCTGCAGTCAAAACCTAAACTGAGGAGGGTTAGAGATGGGTGGCACCTGTTTGTTGAGTTCAGACTGCAGAATACAATAACACTATCCACTGGTGTCCTAATGAATTCCCATTTTTACAGTTCTCATACTCAGAAATTCCAAAACAGCAACACACATGTAGCTCACCTTTAGATTGTGTAAAATCCCCTGAAAGGTATACAACAAAAATATGCAAATATGGCAATCAACACAAAGACATTATTTCCTGAAAACCAATAAATTAACATAGTCTTTGGCAAATCCTCTTACTTAGGCAAATCCTATTTTTCAGATAAAGAAAATATCTCCTGGGGGTTTTTTGAACAAAGAGCCATGTCTGAAAACAAAATGCCTCTGCAGGCATAAGCACAGGATTTCTTCTTAGTAATCATAGGTAAATTTATTAGAGCCTTTTCTCTTCCACCCCATGTGACATTTTAGCTCCTGGCTGTTGTGACAGCACCTGAGGGCTGGAGAGAGACACATTTTCAAGCCCATAAATTGCTTTTTATTTCAACTCAACTGGGTTATGATTTGCTTGAACAGAAAGTTGCACAGTTCAGAAAAGAGGAAAGAAAAGTTAAAGAGACCTTAGCAGATTCAGAGGAGGGAGAAGAGACAGCTAAAAGGTCTTTTTCTAACAATACAGCCCTGGATGAAAAAAAAAAAAAAAAAAAAAAAAAAAAAAAAAAAAGTTTTTTTCACTAGCTAAGATTGCAGCACACTCTTTCTGTCTTGAGGCAAAGCCAAGTGGATCTCTTTTAACCAGGCTTTCCTAAGGGCTTGAAATTGGGGATGCTTTAGGGACAGACTCAACAGAAGGTAAAGCAGGGGGCACACACAGTCAGGGGACAACAACCCTTTTATTTGGACTAAGGGATGATCTGTATCCAGGCCCCTATTTTACTGTGATTTGCTGAATAGAAATATGAGCATGTACACCCTGGAAAAGTACTGGTACTAAATTCCAGATTCCCAGACAGCACTGGACTTGTTCTGCCTGCACCAGTGGGGTTAAGCCTGTGTCTTGCACTGACAGTTCAGCTGCTCTCAGTAGGCATTTGACAGCACCTCTGCCATCAGCAGCTAACCAAAGAGGCAAAAAGAGCTAAATCCTTCCCAAATAATTAACTTTCCCCTTCTTCCTGCCAGGCAGCAATCCAGGCAAAACCGGCATAAGGGTGCCAGGAGGTGTTAGCAATGAGGCTAAGTAAAGCTTAATTGCTATTAAGCTTTATTTAATTGCCATTTTTTTTCCTAGCTTCCGAAATATCCACAAAGCCTGTAACTTGGTAGAAATCTTTCAACAATGGATTTTAGGATACACTTCTTAAGGACTTTCACCAGTAAGTCAATTTAGTGTTAAAGACATACACATATATAAACTCTGTGGAAGTTACTGAAGTTTTTTTTTTTTTTTCTATGTCTTGATCTATTCTATTCATATTTAGACTTACTTGATCGCTCAGTCTTTGCAAATGCCTCACTTTGCACAGACATACCTTAATACCAGCAGGATGCACTTGCTGCAGGCTTTGCTATGACCTTGAATATACAAGAATTTAAGCATCATGTTTAACAATCAACCTTCATCTTGTGAAGAATTGTGTAAGGAAGCATTTTGTATACTTTGAACCTGTCTGAAGATGTTTATTTCAGATTCTTGAGCTCATTTTGGAGTAGGAGAGACTTTAGCTCTGGTCCATGTGATATCTGCTCATGTCAATGACAAGTAAGAGGCTACATCACTATACAGATCTCTCTCCCCTACCAATGACTTTCATTAGAATCCTTTGGTTCAATAAAAATAAGATTGCTTCTACTTTGTTATAAAAAACAGTATGACAGCAGATAAAACAGGAAGTTAGTTGGAAAGTTACAAAGCTACTTTTTTCCCCAAAACCCTGTTCTGGGTGCTGGTGGGGGGTTTTTTGTTTGTTTGGTTGTTTTTGGTTGGTTTTTTTTTAAGAAAGATCTGAATTAAGAACTAGAATAAAGAGCAAAACAAAATGAAACAAAAAAAACCCAAAAAACCCCAAAAAACAAAACAAAAACCAACCAACCAAAAAACACCCAAACAAACAAAAAAACCCCAAACCTCCCACAGATCCAACCTATGAAACTTTGTTCAGAAAAAATAAGACCAAGTTGTGACAGTTCTGCCATATTTGTTGGTGCTATAGGCGTGAAGGTCAAAACCACCCACCTTTCTTGTATTGTTATGGCAAAAAGTTACACTAAGACTTCACCAACAAAGTTGACTCGTGTTTATCAATAACTAAGAGAGTAAGATGTAATCCTGGTCCTAAGTGATCTAGTCTGCTGGAACAGACATCAGACCCACACTTTTATGCCCTTCAAATTTGCAAAAGTGACACTATAAAAACATATATATATATATATATATATACACACACACACATATATATATAATTTTATAGAAGATAGAAGATTTAAAGCAATAGTATTTGTAAAAGAAAATTACTATTAATGAAAATTAAAATTAAATACTACTATAAAGAGAAATGTGATGAGAAATAGGTGGTTTGTGTGTGGAAGGTCATCACAGGTGGAATAGGTGTTATAACAAGAGATATGAGACTAGGAGGAACTTATATGGACAGATTCAGGCAAAATGTATCAGACTGACTGCATGTTCAACATGTCATGGTGAATCAGACCATAGCAAGCCCAGAGTACATGTTCAAGTAGTGTTAGGGGACTGCAGTGACTGGAAGTAGGGGATGAGACTGGGCAGAGACCTGGCAGGACAGGAGCTGGCAGGCAGTGAACAAGTGCTGCTGGCAGAAAAGACACTTACAAGCAAGGCAGGTGATTGGCATTAGATGAACACAGGAACAGTGTTACATTGCTTTGCATGACTTCTTTGCAATACTTGCTTTTTCTTTATAAAGCTTTTGGGACTTGATGATTTCTTCCTAGTGGTAACAGGTTAGTTTTTTCTACCCTGAACCGTGTATTTCTACACTTGGGGTTTTTTTTCTGGTTTTCACGGTGCAAAATGAAAAATGACAAAAGAGATATTGCTTTTAAAAAGAAAGTAGAAAGAAGAGAGAAAGGAAAAATGGTGAAAAAAAAAAAAAAGAGACTGTCATTATCAGCATTGAAAATAAAATCTATTTATATCTGTTGTATAAGGTTGTGTTACCTGCAGTATTTTCAAACCAACTGTACCCAAGTTTTGGTGAGAAACTCATACTTAAAAAGTTATTTCATCCTATGTTTTTGAAAATGCCCAGAAGGGAGCATACATTTTAGGAAATATATGAATATGTCTTTAACTTTTTAAGTCAAAGAGAACAGTGCCCAGAATCTCACAGTAGTGAGATCAGTGTAGTTTTAATTATTCAGTACAGTCAAAATCTGACAGCAGGATAAGAATGTGTTAGACTGTAATGCAAGTAAATTTAGGTCAAAACCTGTGAAAAGAACATAAATATTTGGGTGGTGGTGGTGGTGTATATTCTTGACCACTGCACTCAAACCTCACATTAGCTACAAATAATCTCATTTATTATATTAAATTTTCAGTTTTATTTTTGCTTTCTTGGAAATAACATTTTAATTTTCCTGGTTCAGGAACAAGGCTCAAAAAGAGAGGAAAAGGAATTTTAAGTTTGATGGGAGTTTTTTGTCTCATATATCATGTGCTCTTTTCTTCCTGTCCTCTGAAGGTCTTCTAAAGTCCAGAGATCTCTTGCTTTTAGTTAATATTTTTATTCCTACATGTAGTAAACCTCTAAAATAAACTCAACCAGATCTATTGACAGACTTAACTCACAGATCATAAATACATTCAGTTGTAGCATTTTAGCTTAAATTAATCTTCTTTTTCATGTAACTAGTATTTTGCTTAATACAGTCAATTCTAAACTAAATTAGCTAATTAGCATTTACTACCTGCTATTTTTACCTTAGAAATCCCAATCACTGAAACCACAATTAATCTATGTAGTTAACAACAGCTATAAGTGTACAGTATTGCACACCTCCTTAAGCAATGCTGTATGTAACAGAGGTAGTCTTCCATGATGAGTTCTTTCCTTAAGCAAAGTAACCCTTATTATATATTTTAAAAGTCTCATTTCTCAGGCAAACTGTCTACTGCCTTTGCCAAATAAGCCTGTGACATTTGACTTTTGTACCTATCCTTATTTTATTACCGTTCCAAATTATACTATGTCCATAACATCCTCTTCTTTTTTCCTTCAAGTAATCAAGTAGAAAAGAAAAGAAAAGAAAAGAAAAGAAAAGAAAAGAAAAGAAAAGAAAAGAAAAGAAAAGAAAAGAAAAGAAAAGAAACACATATCACCAAAAAACTAAGAAAAAGGTTCAAAATTCTAAAAAGAAATTGCAAATGAGCGTATTCAACAGGGAAAAAAAACCAAAAACAAACAAACAAACAAATAAAAAGCAGCATTCTATCTATCAACAATTAAAAGAGACACCAAATTACCAGCATCCTTTACCAAACAATACTCTATTTGAGCAGAGATCCATACAGAAATAGAAATAGTTTATAGAGGAAATTCTAATTGTTTTTTTTTTTTTTCTTTTAATATAAAGAAGGCTATTTGGGCAACAAAAACCTAACACTAATATTTAAGGAATACATATCTTTGTAACAATGCCAAAATCAGAGTTTGCACTTATCTATCTGAGGTCTTTAAGGAAATACAGGACACCAAACATTCACTGCAGGGATTCCCTAGAATTGAACATCTGCCAGGCTTCACAAACGACAGAAAATTACCTGCTAGAGTACATTTCACATTTGCAATGTTACCCCTACTTGGCACACCTGGCTAATGATATCCCTTGAAAACTAACCATCTGTGATGCAATATGTAAAGTATCTATAAAATGACCAAACATCATTAAATAAGAATGATGTGATGAGTGCATATATTTAACAGGACAGGGAACAGGACACATGCCAGCTTCTTCAAGGGGGATGGACAAAAGCACAGGGCTAAAGAAAAAACAGAGAAGGTAAACAGAATGTTGCTGGAACTTGCAAAAATTGAAGTATCAGTACTGTCTAAGCAATATATCAACCTACCTTTCACCAGCTTTCCATGGCTTCCAGATCAGATGAGCTGCTCCATTGGGTGGATGCTCTAGTTCAAGGACTGCTCCTAAATGCTTCAGTGTGAATTATGGTACAGCACTACATGAAATAATCCAGGGGTTACTTCTCTGTCACCATGACCTTGGGTATACCATCTGGTCCTACCAAATTCTGTGAAAATAAGCTGAGTTTGAAATAAATAAGATGTTCTATCATTCCAAGTCTTTAAATTACCAGTATAAGTCTCACACACCGCTAGTCTCCTAAATTGGTTCATCTCTAGAGTACATTTGAATAATTTGGTTAATTATTTCTTTATCATAGGAGGATTTACCAATTTTGAAAATCTTAGGGCTGATGGCTAGACTTGGGAGCTCTAGCAGAATTATTATACAAGCTATTCTTATGAAATTTCCTATTTTTAGATCAAGGGAAGACATACCATTCTGTTGGTGCCAGTTTGTCCCACTCTTTGAGGAAAAAACCACAGTATTGTTTAAATGAAATACTGACTGTACAGCCAGAATTACTCCAGAAAAAAACCATCTATTTCATAGGTTAGAACAGAAAGATAAAGTCCAATCTGGGATATTCATTCTGGGTCAGTCATTGATTCTCCTCATAAATGAAGGTGCTATTGTTTTTTCTAGCTGATCTATCCCTTTTGGAAGACACAGCAGTCCTGCAGCCCAGCAATCACAGAATCACAGAATCATTAGGGTTGTAAAAGACCATGTAAGATCATCAAGTTCAACCATTAACCCAGCACTGTCAAGTCAAATGCTAAACCATGTCCCTATTGTCACTAAATATCACTATGTCACTAAACCATGTAAAGCAGGGCCAGGGCTGGTGCCTCAGGCTCTGCACAGGGTTTGCAGGGACTCAGCCCTGAGGTTTGCTGGCTGGCTGTATGGGCACCTGCCAAGTTTTGCCTGTGACTTCGCTGCTACTTGGCTTAGCTGTAAAAGCAATTCTTCCATGAAAATAGCACCTATCAAATTCACCATATACACTCCAATCTGAGTGACCTGGACTTTCAGAGCAATGAGGAAATTATAAGGTCTTAGAAAATCGTTAGAAAAACACATAAAAATTACCCCAAGCAGATCCTAGAGTGAAGACATGGAAAGCATTGATTTCAGCATTATCTTTCTCTTGGCAAAGAGCTCAGGATTCTGATTTCCCACCATACTCCCCTAAACAGATCCCACCATCAACATTAGAACACAGAGGGCAGTGGCATGAGGAGCATTAGATACCAGAACATATACATAGTAATATTAACTTACATTTTATTGTTGACAACCTTTCTGCACAGTAACATTAATTCCTTTTTTTTTCTTTATTTCTCTTAGATCTGCAAAAACAATAGTTATTTTATTAAAATATTTGGGTTGCAGGCTGCAGATATACAAATTCTCAGATTTATATATGAGGTTTTGGTTTTCCTATTCCAGCCAGAGCAAAACTTTGAATGTAAAAGCAACTTAAATAAACATTAACTAAAACACACTTTGTTACATCTATTGGCTTGTGTAAACTGATGGGATCTGTCTAGTGACGTTGTATTAAACAACTCTTTTCAACACGGTGATCAGCTGGAACAGGGAATTTATTCCAGATTATTCTAAAATGGTATTACAAAAATCTTAAAGTAAATCAGGGTTACAAATCAAATGGTTCAAAGAAATGCAGATGCATGGTATGACTCAGCCAGACTCAAACTTCACAGCTCAAACGTTCACTCTAGCTATTTGAAGTCATCATTTATGAGCTTCTGGTTCAACACCAACAGAGCAAGTATGGTTAGACAGAATCACCAAACTGTAAAATTGTTATTTTTATTGTAGGCACTGTGTTGGCATGAAAAAGCACAATGCTCTTAACATTACAACATGATAGAAAATGTTTGCATTGATAGGTAATAGGTAAACTCAAATAAAATCAACTTCCTCTGAAGTGAACATAAACCATGAACTTTCTCCATCATCTTTTCAATCTCTTTCAAATAAATCCTGGACTTTGTTTACATACCATAATTGAATTGAAGTCCATTTGTCATATCAAAACATATCTCCTGGGTACAATCAATGAGCAATCAATTACAAAGATCAATGTTAGTTCATCTGTTACATGGCGTGACTCCTCAAACAAACCCATTGACAAACACACCGTGCTTGAGATCAATACATTTTTTCCTTTTCCCTCTCCCAAGAGAGATTAACAAGGACAGACTGCCATTGAAAATGGTTAGTAAAACAGCAGGCAAGATACAGTTGCATTCTTCCTTAACAGTAATCGTTAGAAAAAACAATCTTTCAGCAAGGAAGTCTTAAAATATAAATTCACTTTTGGCAAAGGAAAACCTTAAGGCCTCCTCTTCCAGCAAAGGTCCCACCCCCCATTCAAGCAACGGCAGCCAGGATTTGTCCCACTGGCTTGAGCTTAATGTGGCATTAAAAATGCCAGCCTGTCTCAAAATCAAGCCTCATAAATTCATTCCTGGATACCCCTGACATTCCGCTTTGTTGCATCCTTCAGTTTGCACAATGTGTAACAACATGAATTATGGCACCTACCAGCTGTGTAGCACATCACACCTAACGCTTTTACCTGCCTCAAGACAGGGCATAGGCAGATGTCTGCCAACAGCTCAGTGGGCTTGGCCAAGGGCTACATGCCCTATGCACCCCCAGAGACCATGCAGGTGTCCAGCCCACCCACACTTGCACCTCTGCTCCCTCACAGGCACAATGAGGGTCCCTCCACCCTTTTATCATAAAGGGGGACTGCACAGCTCCCACAGCCAAACTTGATCACCTTCCAGTTCCAAAAACAGTGAATCAAGCATAGAGGTGGAAACTCAGGGGATGGCAAGCTGGCAGCAACAAAGGTGAATGGCAGGTCAAAAAATGATCCTGTCTGCCTGGTAGTGAAACAAGTAGAGGACAATTTCTCTGTCCTTGTCATGGTACAACAGAACAAGATAATTATTTAGCAGCAGATTAGGAGTTTTACAGTAATGTCATGATTTGTAGCTATTTTGATGTCCCTAAGATAACTATTAGACTGGCAAAAAATTAATAATTAAGTGTAGTGGTATAAACTCCACTGAAGATGCTTTTGTTTGAACATGAGGGCAAAATGTTCAGTCTGTGGAACCTGTCAAGTCGGTGGAGCTGTGAGCTCCAGTTAGGGGTTGAAGGTTTAGCTACTTGAATTTTCAAGCATGCAAAGCTCCAAGAAGTAACAATTCCATTGTGAAGAGCAGTGATACCCCTGTAAGAGGGGAAACACCTATTAACTGGGGAAAAAACCAAATTTCTCAGATCCTTCACTAGCAAAAGAGCACAGTTACACTGATTTCAGCAATCTCTTTTGTTTAGCTGCTGTCATTTACACCAGCCTTGGAAGCTGTCAATATGATTAACACCTCTTAATTTCTTGAAAGCTGATTGATTATCAATCAGTCTGTGAGTACTGAGAACTGCAGAAGCCAAAGCTGCTCATTGTGGCATCTGACCTTAGGTCTGCTTTCAGGACTTACTCAATCAAAGATCACTGCACAATGCTTCCATCTAAAATCTGTCAATCCGAACACAAGCAATGTTAGCAGCCAAACAGTATATGATGAAAAAAAATCCTAATTATATGTGTCTATGTCATTGTACATAGGCTGTTGAAGAAAAATGCCATTGAAACAGCAATATTTTTAGAGCACAAGGACTATAGATAGAGGGAGTTGTGTGAAGTACATAGAAAGAAAGGAATGCAAATAAAGTTATAAATAGGAAAATAAGTGCTCACTGTACAGTCTAACTATTAAGATTTACAAAGACAGTTAAGCATCTTCATATCTAAAAAATCAGCTGACTCAGGCATGTGACTACAGCTATCTGATTTTCAGCACCTTTTAATTATCTCTTTAACATTAATTCCATAATCCATATCTTAAAATATTTAAAAACTTCTGGGCAAGAGAGTTTATTGTATATAGGCATTACCATTTTTTTCATAATTTTAGGATTCATTTGCCTTCTTATGTCTAGGATCATTACAGTACAAACAATCCTATGTTAAACGTATCCTGTGATAAGATTCCCAGGACATTTTGTATAGATGGGGATTGTGTTTATGTGAGAGATGCCACAAACACAGGATGTCATTTGGTAATCCCTTGCACTAGAAAATTATCATTACAGCAACTTCCAACTGCACTGAAATAATAAGTGACTATTTTTAAAGAGAAAAATAAAACTCACAGGACACATTTGTCCTCAAGGATTTTAAACACATTATGAAAATGTCTTCTGTGTCCCACTAGTCTTCATTACCAATAAGCATGCCTTAAAAATCTTGATGAGAAAGGAAATGTACAAAGGGCATTCATGATGAGGATTAAATATGCTCAGCCCAAACCTTTAGAATTAATTTCAGAAGCTAAAATGACAGAGAATTCAATGATGTGAGGAATGAAAGATGGGAATTACCTGAACTGTAGTCTGCATTTTAAGGTAAAAATAAAAGGTTCTGTGGTAAGCCAGAATGATTTTATTGCCAAACAGTGTCCCAAGTATTCCACACTAGATGATTCTGTTTCTAAGGCAGTGGAAAGAAAATAAACCTACTGAGACCCCTTTAATTTCAAATTGACTGGTGATTAACAAGTGAAATATGTACACAAACCAGCCCATATGGACACCACTGTTATTACAGTATTAACTGCTTCCCCAATCCAATTCATTTATATTGAATGAGAATTTATTGATCCTCAAGAGCTTATTAACATGCGAACAAATCAAATTATGAGTTAATTAACCCAAACACTGTTAAGATTTCCAGATTGCAGTCTCTGCTCTAGCTAGAATTGGTTTTCTGAGCAAAGAGTTGTTAATGACAGATTACCTATAAATAAGATTACAAGTTTAAATGAGAGGTTTTCCTAAAGTACCTAGTTTCAAAAATATAGAAATACAAATGCCACATCTGTGAATGCCAATTATAATCAGAACCTTGCAATCCTGGCATTGACATAGTATTTTGTGTTATTTAAACAAAACAGGCATCTTATTAAACCTATTTCCAGTTTCCCTAATACAAAGTAAACCATGGGTATCATAAAATGTGAACACAATGCACACCAACATAGAAACATACTGGTAGCTATTTCAGAGATTACAGAATCTGGACAACACCGTTCCCAGAAATATAAGTTTAAAAGGACATGTGTGTCTGACAGGAATCAGTGGAGACCCAGCCAAGCTCTCCTATCCACACCATAGAAGAGGCTTTACCAGAAAATGCACTCTCCTTTTGGCATATAGACCCAAATTCAATTCCCATCACTGCCATATCCCTATTTCTCAATCTGCACAAGTCCTACAGTGGCATTTAGTATAAGGTCACTCTCTGTATCCCAGGGTTTTTGCAATGCAATTCTATTTCTCTTGCCATGAAAATGTTCTTATACACACTCTGAAAAGTAGAAGAATATTCTGAAATAGACAGTCAAGGACAAATTGTGTTGCTCTTATCAGGCTTTCCAAAGAGCACAGTGCTAGATATCCAGGAGCACAGTGCACAGAATTATGTTTTTAATTAATGAAAAAATTAATATTTTTCTTTTACCTGTAAGAGAAACAAACCTGTTGGTATTGTTTTAACCTTTAAAATTATACCAAGCTGGGGGGGAGCGTCAATCTACTGGAGGGTAGGAGGGTTCTGCAGAGGGATCTGGACAGGCTGGATAGGCTGGATAGATGGCCTGAATGCAATGGTATGATGTTTAACAAGACCAGGTGCCAGGTCCTGCACTTTGGCCTCAACAACCCCCAGCAGCACTACAAGCTGGGGACAGAGTGGCTGGAGAACAGCCAGGCAGAAAGGGACCTGGGGATTCTGATTGACAGGAAGCTGAACATGAGCCAGCAGTGTGCCCAAGTGGCCAAGAAGGCCAATGGCATCCTGGCCTGTATCAGGAATAGTGCGGCCAACAGGTCCAGAGAAGTGATTCTGCCCCTGTCAGCACTGGTGAGGCCACACCTTGAGTTCTGTGTCCAGTTCTGGGTGTCTCAATTTAGGAAAGATACTGAGGTTCTGGAGTGCGTCCAAAGAAGGGCAGTGAGGCTGGTGAAGAGATTGGAGCACAAGTTCTATGAGAAAAGTCTGAGGGAGCTGGGGTTGTCCAGCCTGGAGAAGAGGAGCCTTGGGGAGACCTTATCACTGACTACAACTCCCTGAAAGGAGGTTGTAGCCGAGTGGGGATTGATCTCTTCTCCCAGCCAACCAGCAGTAGGACAAGAGGGCAGAGACTTAAGGTTTAAGTTGGACATTAGGAAGAAGTTCTTTACAGAGAGAGTGATCAGACATTGGAATGGGCTGCCCAAGGAGGTGGTGGATTCACACGTCCTGGAAACATTTAAGAAGAGAACTGGATGTGGCACTTAGTGCCATCATGGTCTAGTAGGTAAGGTGATGTTAGGTCAATAGTTGGACTTCATGATCTCAGAGGTCTTTTCCAACCTAGCTGATTTGGTGATTCTGTGAAAAATAATTAAATTCATTCCTGAAGGTAAAGTGTTCATTTCAAATCAACTATTTGAATCCTTATTAACTTTAAAATTGGAACATTACAGCTAGCTTTCTTCCCCTCTGCCTACCCTAAAAACTTGATGAAGTGAACCCCAGCTCACCAAATCCAAATTTGTGTTTCTTTTTTAGGAAATTGCCACCTTCACTCAATGTCACTGCCAATTTTCTTGAAAACCTGGTTTTAAATGTCACATTAAGAGTTGCTGAATGCTGAGCTTCATGGTGTGGGCTGAGCAGCTGAGATATATTCCCCCACACACACAGAGATGTCTGTGTATCATATGCCTGTTTTCATCCAAACCTCCTGGTTCTCTGCCTGTCCGTCTCTTGAGCCTTATTAGTAGAACTTTTAGATCATCTCCAGTACTATCTGCCAGCCAAGTTTCTGTACATGATTTTTTGTCTCATACAGCCTGTCAAGAAAAAAGGAGGCAACATTGAGAACTTCTTGGCTGATTTGAATATTCAAATCCATAGTGCTTAGAGGAGCTTTAAAGTAGGGGAAAATAGTCTACTCTGCTTTATATTTATCATTAAAAACAGTGGAGCAAAAATTATAAGATGATGTGAATAACAACAGAATTCATATGATTCCAACAACTGAGAGAGTGTGATGGACTAGTTTAACCCCCTTAACCATACTAACAATAGTTTGGTACAGGTTCCAAAGGTGGTAAAGTTCTGAGCCACAGTCAGGCCAAGAACTCCTTCAGAAAACCCAGAGAGGATCAGAGTGACCCAGTGAGCATCAGTGAGTAGGAGTATGGAACACTGTGGTCAACACATGAACAGATGTTTTTTTCAAGACTCACAAAGAAAATCATAGGTACATGGAGTCTCAAGCATATCCTTCTAATGCAATTTAACTGTTAGCCAACCACTTTATCCCCAAAATATGACAGTTGTTGATATCCTTTGAGCGCTCCCTGCACAGTAGCATGGATGCAGGGTGGTGGTTTCCCTTAAACCTGGGACACCTCTCAAGTTCAAGATTCCTTATCTGAGACTGAGAACCTTCCTTACATAAGTCGGAGAGGCCCCTTATTTGCAACAGGTCCTTGCTAAGTTGCTGATAATATGCTAAATCAATACTAATGTAGTCCATACATTTCTTCCATTAGATATAAACCATTTTCCAAGTTATGATTGGACTCAGCTTCACCTAAGCTCAGTCAAGAATTTAGAAAGCAACAGGGGCCACTCTGAATCTCATAAATGAACAGGAGGGTATCCCTTATCCCTTTGCATCTTCAGTCTCTGTGTAATTCACTCTAATTTATAACTCAATTTTCCTTTTTTTGTTTCATCCATATAGTAAGCAATAGAGAGAACCTTGTCATGGAACTTTGTTAAGTTACACTTCCATAAATTCATATTGAAATCACTTTTGCTAATACTGTTGATGGTGATTCTTTGAGTGACCCTAAATCACTCATCCAGGATATGGAGAAAACTTAACTGAGAGGAAATTAAAACAAACAGAATTAGCAAAGTTTCTTCTTGTCAATAGTTATTCAAAACAGCATTTAGCCTTTTGGAGAAAAGCTTTTATGCATGTGTGAACTCTTCTATGGTTAACTAATGGCTTATTTTTTCACAGCTATTCTTCTAACACCTTTATTAAACACTCAGATGGAGGTTGGATATCATGCAAGCTCAGCATTTCCATACCAGAAGCCATTTCTGATCTTTCCTTACCAGTTCTAAAGGATTTCTGTCAATTGTTGGAGGTGGTGGCAAGCTGTGAAAACTGTGAAATACTAATTCTGAAGCAAGTGCTGCACAGAGGAGTAATCACTGTCATGTAGCACCAGTGGTGAATGTCACCAATGGAATGGGTGGTAGGTGCCTGGATTTTGTACACCTCACTTGCACAGCCGTGGTGAAGAGGTTTGGAGGTCACTGCTGCTCAACTAAGTGCTTGTGTCCAATTAGACATTTTTTCAGTAGCAGGGAGACAGACAGGTGGAATGAGTTGATTTGACTTTCAAATCACACCACTGTGTCATTTTATGTCTGGTGCTTCTGCAGGTCCTTTATTCCAGCGAGACAAATGGATAGAGCTGGCATTTGTCTGAAAAGCAGGAGACTGGAAAAAATCATGTGTGACTTGTCTGAAAGTTTTAAATATTGGCAGATCTGAAAGAAAGGAGAAACTGAACATAGCTTAATAAGCACTGAGATGACAAAGCATGTTAACACTAACAAGTCTTACAGTCTAGCAAGAGAAGATCTACAGGGTGAAGGAAGTCGGTATCAAATCTCCAAGATTCTGTGGTCCATTTTTCATGCATTTCTGGGGCAAGGGAATTACTTCAAATAGTTTTAATCCACCTTTGTTGGCTGAAAGCTCATTAATAGGACACTTCTAGAATTGTTTAATCAAAAGAAAACTCATTTTCAGACTGTGAAACAATTCCATGATGTGAGTCAAAATACCACAAATGGGGAAAAATGAAGACTTTTGTCCAAAACACATTTTTTAATTGAACTAAAATACTTATGGAGAACCAATGAAAATTTTCTGAGTTCTGTTGCTAAATAAAAATGATTGTGAATTCTACAACATCAAATCAACTTCAGTTTCTTCTTACATTACCACTGTTTTCTTGCCTTATGGCAGAAAATAATTGTAAAATTTTGACTCTTAACTACTTTGCTGGTAAAACAGTCTTTTGAAACTATAATAGCAGGCGTCAGCAGTAGTACTTGATCAGGCCTCTTTCATCCTGGTGGCTATTTCCTAGTAATATTGTAATCACTTTCCTTTAAAACATTTAGAGGCATTAAGCAGGTCAGAGATGCAGCAACTCTAAACTGATATTGCTTGACTGAAACAAGGTCACATAAGAAGTTTGTCCAATATCACTAGAGGGTGTTGCTCAAGGAGTCTATTTATTCTTTAGTGTAGTACTGAAAATCAGTTGTAGTGTAGTACTGAAAATTTGTTGTTACAAATGAGTAACAATCCAGTGGGAAATTATTTCATAGATCTAGAAAGAATCAATTTATTGCATCCCTTCTGCAGAACATTAATAGCTGCTATCAAAATATGATGCACTCTGAAAAATACCAGCACAATACTAGTGTCTGCTTACAGCTTTTTTGTTTGAAAATTGTTGGCAACTGATCAATACTATTCACAATAAAACATTCATATACTAAGTGCCCCAGGACTAGGCCCACAGAAAGATAGGAGAAGACTACATGATTACTGTTGGCTCTTCCAACAGACTTGATTTGTGTCAGCACTTTTGCTATTTTTTAGAAAAAAAAGCTACCTTGATTGCCGTGATACCACCACAGACAAAGTGCTTTTGATAGCAGCAGCCATCCATAAGGCATGAGAAGCCCCCAGAGCCACCTTCAAGATTAAACCCTATGGGAACGACTGCAGGTGTACCCTTTCCAAGAGAAAAAATTAAGTGATGTACCAGCAGACATCTCTAATAGTGACTGCAAAACCTTACATGCATAACAAGAACTGGCTTTTAACAGAAGATTTTGCAGACTGCACCACTCTTGATAGGTGTCATCTGTGCTTCTGTGGGTGAATTTCACTATTTTCCTACCCAGAAGGTGAAATGATAAGGTAGAATACAAGTTACAAAACAAAGACATTAAGTAATCAGTAAGGATGAATCAACCTTTGACCTGTTATGTTTTGCAATTAACCTATATTGCTAATAGATGACTGAATTGTCACCTTGCAGTACATTTTGGAAAAACAAAACACAATTGCTTTTCTTCATAAAACACATCAGGGATACTTTGCACTAAGAAGAATATTTCCAATTAAAAAGAAAAGCATTAATACCTTTGCAAACAAATCTTTGGGGATTCCTGGTTTCGGGTTAAGAATAATCAAGCTGACTTGGATAAAATTGTCAACAAGGACATTTGATTTAACTGATCTTGTTTATTTAGGCAATTTAAGCTGTTATTTGATCCCACTAACTCCAGCCTTATGTCTCAATAGAAATACAGGGAAAGTGTGCAGGTAAAATCATTGCTGCTGCAAGACAAGACAAAGAAAGAGCTCTGTTGATAAGAGGCTACAACGGAAATGATCATAGGCTCAGGGATGTGCAAACCAAGTTATGAGAAAATCTTGTTGTTGCTTTGTTGCAATGTTGATCCAAATTACTGTTAGACAATCCCTGTTTCTGGCAGCAGCATTATAAGCCAAGCTTAACTACACACTGTAGCCACAAGTCCTCTTCTGCTTTAAGTACACACACAGAGTTCAATCAAGGCACTTTCATGTCTGATTGATAAGTTGTGAGAATATAGATACTTTAAGAATTTTTGCTATAGAAAGTTAGCAGTTCAGGCATTAGGAGATGGATGCCTTCTGAGTTTTCCAAAGCCACTGCAGAAGAAAAAATTATTTTCTGCAGTTCATATATGTTTGGAAATTTATTTTTCTTAAGAGTTAAATTATGCTATTATTTGCCCTGAATTCACATTCTACTCAATAACATTTATCCTTTACAAGAAGTTAAAAATATTTCATTATAGTAATCAGGGCATAGAAGAGATATCTAAAAATAACTCCACAGCTTTATAATAAGTAGGCTACACTTCTGAACTTACAGGCTATATGGTCTTTCCTCCAATATATTGAGTGTTGACAATTCTGGGAAACGTGTGCACATCTCATTTGATCCCAAACCTTTCTCTTGGTAATTTACCATAGCCAGGAACTAGACAATGAGGCATTTTCATAATATGCACAAAGCTTTTGACTTGAATTAAATAATAGTCTCAATTTAAACTTACCTTTATGTAAGTCACATTTAAATCAAAACTTGTCCACAGTCACTCCTAACTAGAGATACTCAAAGTGGATTTCCAGGAAAAGGATGGTTCTCTCCAAGGCCAACTGAGCTGACCTCTTCAGCCAGCTTTGTCACCTCTGACTTGCCCCTTAGGACAATGACATGGCATCAGTCAGCTACTGGAGGGTAGGGTAGGGTATATTCTGGGAACCACAGACACCATCATAAATTATAGCAGGGCACAGAAAAACTTCAGTAGCTGCAGCAGGAGGATCAATAAATGTTTTCCTGATGACTCCAGATACTAAACATACCTCTATACCTGCAGAATTATGTCTTGGTTCATAGAGGTTTAAAAAAAAAAAAAAAAGTAAGGATGTCAGCATAGATTTAAATATTCAGACACTAAAGGCAGGACAGTGCAGATTACAATGAGATCACTCTTCCTCTCAGCGTCCAGTGGAAAGCAGTAGCTCACTTAACACTGAGAGCTGTAAGAACATTTCCAGGTGAAAAGGAGCAATCTTCAGGAAACTGCCCATCACTTCATGTTAAATTATTTTCTTTCAGTTAAGTTATATTATTCCATGGTTTAGGCCATGACTATGTTTAGGAAGAAATAAAAAATTTCAGATGGGTCAAAATGTGTTACAGTGACTAAATCTCACTTTGGAGATACACAAGAAAATGGTCAACACATTCAGCCTGGGCTTCCAGCCAGCTAGAATGACAAAGAAATGTGTCAACAGCTTACTTAAAATAAATATGGAAAAATAAAATGCTGGCACAGAGGTATGCATCAATCCCAGAAAAAAATTAAAGTCAATTCAGACATTTGGTCTGTTCTTTTCCCCCAAATTTCATGCAGCTGCTTCACACAGCAGGTTTAAAGGGCTGTGAGGAAGCTGGAATAAGGCTGGATTCACAGTCCCCAGTATGCTATATGTTACTTGATGGGGAATGTCTGCCTGTACATTTTGCAGTCTCCCTGTTGCTGCCATTAAAGGGATTTTTAGTGTTAAATTGGGCTCACAGGAGTGAATTCAGGAGTTCATAAGTCTTTCTATTCATTGCAAAGGATTTTAGGCCAAGAATTTTGACCCACCCATTTCAAAAATATTTCAAGGGCTGATTACTAATCAAGTCCTGCATATTTGCAATAAAGCTGTCTGAAAATCTAAACTTTTATTCCTGTGCATCTCTAGAATTTTACCTTTTCTGAACATCTCATTCACCACAGGAATCTATTTTCATTTTTTCTCAGGTCACCAGTGTATTTCTACTCAAGATCAAAATTTAAAATTGATATATTTTTTTGAGTGCTTACCAGACCAGTGTCTCATAGCCCAAAAGTAATATTGACCTCTTCCAGGGCTTCTTTTTCTGTCTGTGCATCATGCTTCTCATGAATTTAATTGTGTAACTGAGCACTGAGAAAATGCTTGTCATTACTCAGATTCTTCCCTAGAAAATGACTTTCAAAACAGGTAAAGGAAATCTTCCCTGCAGATAAGAGACCCAGAGTTGGCTTAGAAGAGGAACATTTTTATTTTAGCACTGTAAGTGGTAAATTTCCTGGCACTTCTTTCTTACAGCATAGACAGTGCTGTGACAACACCTGTTCCAGAAATCCAGAGCCTCAACTTCAGTGAACCGCTGTGGGATTTCATAGCATTTATGTCACACTGGTTGAGTTACTGGCAGCCAAGCAGTTACTGCAGAAAAGCATTCCAGAGTTGAGGACAAAAAAATGATGCAATAGGGAAAATCTCTCTGTCGCTTAAAGCTAATGTTTTGATTTTACTTTAATTTGCATCAGAAGAAATTTTTTTAAGTACCAGGAGAGTCAATGGAGGGACTCCACTATAATGCTTTAGCCATTGAATTTCCAAGGAGCAACAATTCCTCATATGTTCCTGTGATGAACAGTACCAGCCCAGTGAAGAATAATATGGCAAGAAGAAGGAGCTAAACTACTACAATTTTCACCAGTTGCATGACATAGAATCCACCACATACTTAATGAATTAAGCTAGATATTAAATTATGTATCTTTACTTTGGGAAGTTAAAATGGAGACAAAAACTATTACTTTTTTTTTAATTTACTGTCATGCACGCCAATTACATTTCAAAATTTTGTTTAGTCTTGCGATTCAAGAGACACTAGATTTTGACTTTCTGATTCTTACTTATTTTCAGAGGGACTTAAAGAAACCCTGATTTCATTTTCTGGGACTGTGACAGTGCTTCACCTTTAAATTACCACCAGTCACTTATCTCGAGGGACACTCCTTATTGTAAGGCCACTTCTCTTTCCATTCATTTACGATGTAACAGAAACACAAACAATCAAATCTTTGTGAAGCCAACTGAGAAATCATCAATTACATTTTTTTCCCTGTTTTCCCAATCTTCCAACAAAATCAAGCCACAGATGATGGGGGCCAGGCAGGGGAGGCGAGAAGTGATGCAGGGAGGGAATTCTCTTCTGTAACTCCCTAAAATTGCTTTGAACAATTCTGAAATATAGAATGAATAGAGTTGCATGCAGTCACAGGTTTCACACTTTAATCCATACCTTTTCTAAGTTTTTTTCTAATCCAGACTTTTACATTCTAAGTAAGGAAAGTGTATTCCAGGAGAAAAAAATCTAAAAAGATTGATTAATATAGAATCGTAAATTCATAGCATGGTTTGGGCTGAAAGGAACAACAAGCAGGGGCACCTTCAATTAGATTAGGTTGCTCAGAGCTCTGTCCAACCTGCCCTTGAATGTTTCCGGGGATGGGGCAACCACCACCTCTCTGAGAACCTGTTTCAATGTTTCATCACCTCCATCATACAAAAATCTCTTCCTTATATCTAGTCTGAATCTACCCTCCTTCAGTTTAAAAGCATTACCCCTTTTCCTATTGCAACAGGCACCACTAAAAAGTCTGTCCCCACCTTTCTTTTAAGTCCCTTTTAAGTACTGAATGCCTGCAATAAAACCTCTCCGGAGCCCCCTCTTCTCCAGGCTGATCAACCCCAATTTTTTTCCCATTTTCCTCATAGGAGAGGTGTTGTGCCCCTCCTCTGGACCTGCTCCACCAGGTCCATGACCTCCCTCTGCTGGGGACCCCATGGCTGGACAGAGTACTCCAGGCAGGTATCTATGCAAACAGCAAAGGTTCCCACCATGAGAATTCAGACCATTATATGCAGGTTAGGACTTTCAAACACAGTCTAGGAGAGACTGAGACTTTTTCAGTCTAGTCCTCTCTGGGAACTTGGGAAGCCATTACTCAGGACCCACAGGAACACCAAACACACAACGCTTGTACAACATAGATAGACAACACAGACAACACAGGCTGCATTTGTTGACCATTCTCCTGCAATTCTGCAGCTCCAGCTTCATATTCTGTGAGAGTAAATATTGCACAACAAGGGAAACAATCTTTTTCACAAAAAATTTCATGTGAAATTGTCATTAGGACCTTTATGGGTCTGATTCTTATCTCTGCTGACTCTAACTGAGCAACTTCTGCTGGTGCAAATGAAATCAGAATCCAGTAGAGCATCTCCACAGGAGATCTTGAGAGTTCATTACTTTGAGATATGATTTATTTTTCCCTTTTATGGACTAAATTGCCAAGTCCTCTTTAAGCAAGTAATTTGCCTGCCTGTACTGAGAGCAAAGGAATTGCCTGTTCCCCCCTTGCAGGCTGTTAATATTTGTAGAGCTGTCTATATCATCATATTTTCATTTGGATATGCTTGAGCTGAATACAAAGGCTTAATACTTGTCAAGGGTCCCCAGGATAACTCAACTCTATCCCCATGCTATTCTTGTGTATTTTGGCATTTGCAATCAATATTTGTCTTGTTTGTCATCCTGCTGCCATCTAGTTCATTCATTACAAATCCAGCCTTCAGAGAAGCATTATGCAAAAAGATTTCCTGTAAATCTTACTTGTCCTAATAGCAGTCCATAGAACAGAAAACCCAAGTTGTTATAATTTAGGTGGGATGGATGTTTCCACTTTTAATGTAACAGAATTTTAATTTAAAAGAATAAGACTGATGAGATCTCCTCCTCCTCCCCCCCCCTCCCCCGCCCCATTCAGTCATCTTTTCTTCCAAGTTCTCAGGTAGGGGGGTAGGGGTTCCCAAACTTCTGTCCAGGTTATGTCTCATACATTCTCATAGGGGCTTTCAAGGAGTACAAAACACTGTATATTTTCAACTTGTGACTGACAAGATGTGCATTTGTCCCAGAGCCAACAGACACCCTGACAGCCATTTATGATGTGCAGTTATCTTATGAGCTGGGTGTTCGTCTCTGAATGGTACATCTGCAATGTGATCAATTGAAGGCTGATGCATCAGGTCACATTGCCACGAGCCATGGAGCAAAGAGGACAGAAGGGAATCAGCCATCAGAACACTGAAATGTTTGTGCAGCCTAGATTTGGCAATGCCCACTGCTCATTCTAGAAGTCTAATGCCTGTTCCTCCTTTGCAAGGAGAGAACATGTAAGTTCTCACAAACAGTATCCTCCTAGTGATATGAATGCTTATCATTCTCAGGTCAAAGCTGAAACTCTGAATGCAATTCCACTGCACCAGTGAAATCTTCTGGATCAGTGAGCCAGTTCTGCCTGCAAAGTGTACAATCCTGCTTTATAAAAAATGCAACATTGTCAAAAGGAGCAAAAACGGTTCAGCAATTACAGAGTTAAAGACAATAGCATAGGTAAATTGGAGATGAAGTAAATTCAGTAGTGAGAAAAATCCCCCTAACCTCCTCCACTCCTCTCCAATGGGTAAAGAGAAGGGCATACAGCCATTTCTTTTTGTAAGAAAATACTTGTAATGGTGCAGCAAAATCGCAGTGCACCAGTATTAAAAGTGCAGAAAAGTATCACTGTATGCAGAAAGAATTAACAAATCCTGAGGCCTGGCATAAACTGTGTGAGAACAAAATGTCTTTGTATTAGAAACACAGAGTAAGAACTTCTGCTGTGAGCTTCAGCCCTAGCAACTGGAAGCAATGAAAGAGGAAAAGGATAGTGTAGTGTAGTTGTCAGGCACAGCAAAAAAAAACATAAATAATTGCTGTGATACATGCTTGGAAAGATGAGTTCCAGAAGCCATTTCAAACCTCAAGTAGAAAAGAAGTATATGTATAAAAATGAAGAAATGGAGAGTGGCTTTAAATTTGCACTGAAATAATTGAACTATTTCCAAATCACTGATGTTTTGGAATAGCTTTTCAATGGAATTTGTGAGAACAAAACCAAAATAAAATTATATTTCTTTTTAAATATGATATTGATCAATTTACAGAAGAAAAAGGTTCCTAGTTTGGATCCAGGCAGTTTGGTGTGTATGCCTAACGTTTGTGGTCATGAATCTTTGCATCAACAGTTCCAACCCTCCTCCTATGCCCTCTCCCCTCCACATACACAGCCAAGGCACTTGTAGCACGGGAATGACTGGGTTGCACATTTTAGTAAATCAGCCTGAAGTCCTTTCCTTGCTCTGGCTGTTGGTCCCTTTGTGCTGCGGATTGGTCAGATAAGGCCCTGGGATGAGTCAGCCCATGCCCATACCCATCCTGGTAAATTACTGTAAATTACTGACAGGATTAATGATGTGGAGTTTCATGCTCAGGAGACTCAGACCATTAATCTATCATATGCTTCACTAAGGCACAGAGCCTATTACAGATAAAACTTAAGGGGAATATTTGTTGATCACTGCAATACTTCTGTATTATTTTTAATTGCTAGTTTTTCTTAGCACTTATACTCACTAGAGCTGTGAAATAAGAAGACGACCAAGTAGAACTCATAACACCAGTTCAACTAATTAAAGTTTAAATTAGTGAGATCTCCATGTCTTTTTGCAGTTAATTATCACTCTAATGCCTACAACAAAAAAAGTCAAATTTAATCCATGAATCACAGTAGATTATCTAGTGATAATAACAGCAATAAAGTAAAATGATACACAGTGGGAACTTGGTTCTCAAACTCAACCAAACTATCAGCAATAAAATACAAATGAATAATACACTTCATTAAAGACAAAACACTGTTACCCGTCAAGAGTACCATCAGATTATAAAACCTTACTGGCAGTGGTATCTGAAAAGACATACTATGGACTTGAAATTCCAAGAAAAATGTTGAGTAATTAGCTGCATGGATTTTCTTGCCAAAACATAATCATTTCACCTTTAGAAAGCAAAGGGCTCTATAACAGCAAGAGCAAACTCTTTCTATATTTCCCTGAATGTAGGAAGGCAGGTATAAACAATATACTGGATGATAAGAGTCCATGTGTCATGCTGGTTTTTTCTCATTCATATTTAATTTTTCTTTTTAGCTCTGGGATAAGCCAGGCACCTAACAGATTTTTTCTCTCAATAGAGAGGCCAAAACCCAAGATTTCCAGAAACTAAGCTAATCACTTAGAAACAGAATCAGACTCCATTTTGTTCACTCTCCAAGTAGTTTCATTATTTAGCAACTTTGGATGGACTATGTTCTAGTTTCAACTAGATAGCGTGAAGGTACCCTGCTGCCTTATCTCTCACTCTGTTGCCCAAAGGTTAGGGTACTTCAACCAAAGAAGCAGCTTAAACCTTGCAGAGCTGTAGCACTTGAACCACTGCAATCTCTGTGCTAAGGGCTGTCTAGCCACTAAGATGGTTAACTTGTTTCCGATGGGAAAATTCAAGAAAATTGCAGATAAGCATAAACAGTTTTTGCATCATCACTGGACATTTAAGTCTCCCCATGCACATCCTAATGGGATAAAAATATTTTTAGAACAGGGATCAGATTTGTCACATCTGTTTGCATGATGACTCTGGTATCAACTAGCATTAAACAAGCTCCTCACTCAGCATATAGCTTTAGATCACCTCTCTAAAGAGCCTGATTTTCCAGATGTATTACACTAAGCATGGCACAGTCTGGGCTTTGAATTTCACATGAGAATTTAAGGATTAAGGATCTTCATCTTCTCTGTTGGGAAATAAGCTGCAATTGACCGTAAACCAAATACAGGGCATTTCTTTCTTATCTGCTAATGTTTTATGACAAGGTAAGAAATGAGCAATGTATTGCTATTTAGACAGCTAGCTAAGGTAGTGAGGGAGCCATCTCCACCCTTATAAATAGGGTTTGACCTCAATTAATGAATTATACTTTAATCCATTATAGAACACATCTCCTACTGTGAATTACTAAACTAATGAGGTGCAAAAGTGACAAAATTAATTATCCCTAGAGCTATGACAATTTTAATGAGGCAAGGTGAACACAGAGGAGAAGGCAATATCACATTTCTTTCCTTTTTCTTTTGGATATTACCTTTTTTTCAGGATTTGGCATAAGATTGTTACACTGTGTTATGTTTTCTAATCGGAGTGGGCATTTGGAGGAAGTTAAATTCAGTGTAAGAGAACATAAAAGATGCTCATTAGGAGAATTCCTACTGTGCCCTTTCTGTGGGAGTTAGGAGGAATGAGCACAGAAGCTGCCATGTATATAAAATCCCACTAATACACCCTGTCCTTGAGGAAAACTTCATTTGGAAATACCTAATTGCCTTGCCCAGTCCATTGACCACAGAGAAGCCAAAGGTGGTGGCACTCCTTATGTTCTACAGCTGTGTGGAAGGGCTTGCATGACCTGCCCAGCTTGTGCGAATTTACAGTTCACCTCCTGATTTTCCTGGATTCCTCATGAGTTTGCCCAGTTTCTTTGGATGGGGTCTTGAATGCAGGGGAAATGCCCATGGTGTAAGTTAAATATCTAAATGCTGGAAAATTGCTGCCTAGCATGCTGGCTTACACCCTTCTCCTCCTTAGAATTTCTCAAGTAAATCAGTATTACTATAGAAAGTAATTTCTTAGGTGAAACCAAAAGGTTCGTGTATGAGAACCCACCAGTTTTCATGAAAGGAGTAGGTTTTTTTCAGTCTCAGCTGTGGAAAACTGAAAGGGAATGATGACAAGACCCAACTCTGACACTGCAGGTTTAGAGCTGATTGCTGGGACATACAGGGCTGGATCCCTGTCCCAGTCCCTCCAGCCCAATTCAAATAGAAACATGCCTTACAGTCCTTACAATTCAGGTGTATGCCAAGCTTCTCTCAAGATTTCTTCATTGTTTTGGGCTAACTTCATGCCAGATGTATGACAATCAGAGACTTAGATTTAATTTCTTTCTTCACTGCTGGTAGCATTACATTTTTTTGAAGTATCAAAGTTGGAAAGAACAAACACTGAAAAAAGAAAGGATGAGGAATTTTTTGATGCACTCAGACAAGAAAGAAGAGTTTCTTTCAGACAGAATCTGTGCTACATAATAAATAAATAAAATACTGTTTCACCATAGGGTTATATCAAGGGAAAGAGCATTCAGGGGGTTATTTATTACCAAAACCAAAATATTATTCTTGAGTTCTTCTGGAAAACAAAATAGCTTTATGAGTCATTCCCTTATCAGAAAATTGAAGCCATTTGTTATACAGCCAGCCACTCTGAAGATTTAATAAGACTTTTGTTTAATTATTTTCTTTGATGTAATTTCTTATACTTTTAATTAATCTTTAATTTTTTAAAATTAATTTCTTTGATATAATTTATATCATTTTTTAAAAGCTACACATACCACACAATTAATACAAAAGACTTCTAGGGTCAAACTCATTTGATCAGATGAATGAATCATCACGTGCAAACTAGTTGCTGACTGTAATTGCTCAGATAGCAAATTTCAGTCCTGCCATTTTATGCTAATTGTTCTAGCAGCGCATAGCACAAGTGAGCTGACAAATGACATATGTTCAGTTAAGTACTCCTCTATTAGAATAGAAACTTAGCCACTGAACACAGTTAGAAATAAAATATGTCCTAACCTTTGCTCTGCAAAAGATAGAACAAAAAAATTAAAATACTTTTTTTTTTCTGAGGGCAAGAGATTTAATTCATTACTTGATTTGGGTTTTATTTCAATATTCTTAATTGTTTTAACTATAAAAATACTTATTGTCCCTTAACAGGCAATATCACAGTATCACAGAATCAATTAGATTGGAAAAGACCCCGGAGATCATCAAGTCCAACCTATAACTGAACACCACTGTGTCAACTACACCATGGCACTAAGTGCCACTTCCAGTCTTTTCTTAAACACCTCTAGGGATGGTGACTCTGCTACCTCCCTGAGCAGCCAGTTCCAATGCCTGAAAGCCCTTTCTGTGAAGAAATTCCTCTTAAATGTCCAGCCTGAACCTCCCTGGCATAGCTCAAGGTTATGTTCTCCTATTCTGTTACTAGTTGCCAAGGAGAAGAGGTTGACCCCCACCTGGCCACAATCTCCCTGAGTCTTCTCTTCTCTAGGCTAAAACCCCCATCTCCCTGAACCATTCCTCATACCGTCTAAAAGTGTCACCAGGAAGGAGGGAGTAAGTTGGGAAACTGTCAACAATAAAAATTAATAGAGGAATAAAATAAAAAAATGCTATTCTTTCAATTCAACCCAATCTAAAGGTCCTTTCTGAATCTTGTGAAGCAAAAAACTGAAGAGCTTATTTGCTAAATCCCTTAGCAATTTCAAGGAGATGCACATCAAAGGCAAAGACAAAAAAAATCTCTAATTTTCACAACTAACTTTCCCAAGTCTAATTATTCTCGTTAAAACAACTCATTACTTCTTTTGAGTCCTTGAAACAGTGGGGAGAAAGTTTAAAATGCATCCTTCTTTATCAAGAATTTAAGTAAATTTTTTTTTCATCTATTCCCAGCTGATTGAAAATCAAAACTAAAATTCCTGAAGAAACACACAATCTTAGAGAGAAATGTCATCTTCCATCATAAATTAAAAAGAAAAAATCAGCCACAAAGATTACAGAATTTCACTGTATTGTGTTGTTTCAGAGCCAGCAAGAAGGCATCCATCATGGTAAGACCAGAAAGCCAAGCAGTCCGAAGGACAGCTGAGCCATACCATGCAAGTAGTTGCTCCATGAAGACTCATTCTGGGAGTCAGCAGGGCACATGGGCTTAGGCAGGGGACATGTTGATGCCTTGTGCCTCCATTCCAGCCTGCCTGTCTGCAAGCAATGCTGCCAGGGAGCACTAAAACTTCCCTGTCTTGGTGGGTGGAAGAAGAAATTCCAGAAAACCAGGGAAGACTGGAAAAACATGAGGCAGGGTACCGAGCCAGTTGGCCTCTCTTCCCACATAGTTTAATTTGAAGGTTTGGACAGAATTAATAAATTATCATGGAGCACTTCAAGTTTTGTCAGACTGTTCTTTCTCAATGAGCTTTGCTGAGGTAAGAAAAATGTGTAGGCTGAGGAGGCAAAAAGGGCAACATAGGCTGCAGTTTTCTTCTGTTGCTTTAAAGAGTTTGACACAGAGCATGTCATAACTTCACTGCCTTAACAGTGAGTCTCCAAATAAAAAGAAATGTTCCTCATCACATTCATCTGACCTTGCTTTGCAACATGAATGACAAAGCAAGGACTAGGCAGGGCATGCTTGTAACTACCATGCCAGTATCTTTGGGGATGAGGCAAGCTGAGCACTGCTTACTTGGAGTCTGATTTTCATATTGGCAGGAGCATCACTTCGCAGCTTACCTGGAGAAGACAGAGAAGTTGCGGAAGGAAAAGGAAGGCAGAGATGTCTATCAAATAGTTTCCTCTTTTTGATTTTGCAACTCTGAAAGCAAAGTAAGACAACTTACTGTTGTGCTGGTCATGACTGTTGGTGCTCTACTCCGTCAATATCTTGAACTCCTGAAGTCTGTCAGCTTTGGACAGGAGAAAAACATCTCTAGAATGCATTTGAAGTCTGTCCTGTGCTAGGGTGCTCCTATCAACCCACGGGAGGAGGCTAAAAGGAATACAATTCTTGTAATGCCAGACTTTATTTTTTCCTAGTGCAGAGCTTTTACAATCAAATCCAAAATGGACAGGTCAGACTTGCTACAGTAATTATATCGGTGCAAGTGGAAATGCTTATCAAGCTTACGGTTAGGATTGGTAATTTAGGAAGCTTGATGAGGATGTAATTTAGGAAACCTGTAAAGTGAAAGAAAATTATCAGCATACACTTTCCCACAGTAAATAAAATCACGTCCAGATCTAAGACAATCCATTAAATGCCACAGACTATTACAGAAAACATGAAGCTCCTTCATTATTACATGAAAAGGATCCTTGAATTTTTATGCTAATGAAGATAAAAATACTGATGTGAAGTTACTTTTCGCATGCTAGAAATCTAATATCAGATCATAATTATCCAGGGGCACTTCACAGTTCATTTATTTAGCACAAAGAAGGAAGTAGTCTCTATGTAAATATACATGGTCACCTATAAAGAGATTTAGCAGAAAATTTAATCTAATCCCAGTACAAGGCTACTACTCCAGTGGGTGATGATTACCTTATTCAGAAAAACATTTCTCTGCCCTGGAGACAAAAATTGTCAAATAAGTAATATTATTTTATGACGACAGTCTCTGTTTTGTAGTACCAAGTAGTCTTAATTCTTTTCTCTCCATGTAATCATGTGTTTTCTCTGTGTGAGCTACAGAGCATCGGCAGATCCTAACTTTGGGAGGTCAGGGGCTTGACACAATCTGTTTCTGTGGGAGGTTTTTCTCAATTTGCATATGCTGTTATTGGCCTTTTCCTGCAGCCTAAGTAAGTGAGTCCAATTACAGAATCCTGCTGTGATCAATAAACATTGGAATTTTTGCAAGTAATAGAGGAATAAGATATAAGATTTTCCAGCATGGAGCTTTTTTGAAACAGGAGAAAATGTAATAGTTGAAAAGTCTATTTCTAAAAAGTCTGCTTATTAAAAAATACTGTGATCTGAGACTTTTTTCTTTTTTTAATTTTGTCATTGGAAAGAAGTCACCATTATGGATGATAAAAGATTTTTTTCAGTGCACTGTATATTTGTAACCAGGAAGCAAATAACAGAGACATATTAAAATAAGATGACAATAGATTTTGGAAGGCCATTTAAATCCACTATCATATATTCCAGTGTAAAAAAAAAAAAAAATCTATAGGAAGCATATACCCTTGTTGCTAATTCTATTAAATATCCATAATAGCTACTATAATGAATGACATATTATAAACAGCTTAATTTTTCAGAAATTCTAAGGATCATACTTGTGTAAAAGAAAGAAAGGGGTTTTTTTCCTCATTTGTTCAAGCAAACAAAGTTCAAGAGTGATCCATGTTACCCTATGAAGACACAGTTCAATGGCTATGGGAGCCATATTTTCACTGTAATTTCAGAAAAAGTCACAGCAGATACATGGATTTGTTCAAGCTCTATCTGTACCATAATTTTCACCTAATGGAGTGGTATTTAAATTAATCATCTGATCTTTAAATGGATTCTACACCCAAGCTCCAAGTCAGTAAGCAAAGACGAAAAGATATGGATGTCATTAATACAAATAGGTACATTTTTTGATATTTAAAGATACAAGACAGAAATCAAGAGTAGAAACATTTGAAACAGCACAGAGCTCAGATCAGCCCCTGCAAAAGATCAATTTATCAACAAAATCATACAGAATAAGCCTAGTTTAGCTGTGAAATTAATTCCAATCCTCCTCTAATCCCTCCATCTACCTACCTGTGCATGCATCTGTTCAAACTGTTTCTCCCAAGTGGCAATGTATCACCTTTGGTAATGACATTAATAAATCTCAGAGATGAGAGCTAGGAATCTCCCTGATGTCACCATGAGTGATTCACTCTCCAGCAAGGACTGGCAGCCAACTAGCTGCCATGCTGCTGCTGCTGCAGTTTCTTTAACATCATGCAATAGGAAAGAACAGGCTTAGGAGAAATAGTTTAAATAAATCTCTCAAGCGCCATGAATACATTTGGCCAACAGATAGCAGTGTAATGTATGGCACGCATTAGAGAAATTTCAATTTGGGGTCCAGGTCTTCACCCCCTCATGCAGTTTCTGTTGTGCTTTGATAGTACTGAAAGAAAATTTGCCCACAGCACAGTATATGCTTTTATCAGAGAATATCTCTAGCCAAGGTAATGATGCAGTAAGTCCTTCCAGCTTTACTATATAGTTTGATAAGTCCTAAGATTGTATCTTCATTGTTACTCTAACATAGACTCAGGCTATCCTCATTCATCTGACTGATAAACCCAAGATTACTTCCTGAGGTGGGTGTTTTTCTTAGTCACCTTTCATGGGGTGGCAATCAAATGCAGGGATGAGTGTGCAACATTCCCTCTGGGTCACAACATACTTTAGAAATTATATCCATCTCTGGCTAAAAACACCGCCCTGGCTCTGTTGTTCTGACCACCTTGTTATTCTTCACTCCCACTGGAAATATGGCTTGAAGTTTTACCAATATTACTCAGGAGAAATAATCTATTATAGCTTATGAAATAAAAGGCTGTAAGACACAGCTGTGAGGTTTGCAAAAGACCACTGTAGTCCTGTATGTCAAATATCCACACACCACAGATTAGCTCCAGGATGTAGAGGTAGATTGGCAGGTTTCACATATGCTTCTCTGCATGTTTTTACTTGGTGGCATTATGAGACAGAGCTAACATGTTTTGTCATCCTTCAACCTCTGCACACTTATGAATTAATTTTTTGAAAACTTGTCATGCCTTCTCTTATTAAAAAAGATGCTTTGATGCATTCATTGGTGCACTGAGAAAGCAGGAGATTCGAGTATGACAGCAGGTGAGGGAATGGCGAGACCAAACAAAAGGCCAAGACCAACTTCTGACAGAAGTCTTCACCTTGATGTTGTGCCAACACTGTACCTGGATCAGCAAAGAAAAGGGAGCATTTACTGCACCCAAGACAGGCCAGAGGAGATAGGCAGAGCAGCACTTGATTTCTGTCTCTGCCAACTGATCAGACCCATCAAAAACAGAGACATTTATTGGCATAATGCAGTAGAGCCTCAGCTCAGCCAGGTGCAATTATGACTAGCTGCATCCAGAATGGATTTTCACATAAATCTTGACTGAGTGGCCTTATCTGGACCAAGGCACTCCTCCTTTCGACAAGAAAAAGTAAATGAAGTACTATTCTTTCTCTTTCATTTCTCTAGGAGAGTGCTTTCATCTTTGGTGGTAGCTGAGTAAAGCCAGCTCCTGCAGCACCACCATCAGGAGGATGCTTGGGCTCATGACCAGGTCTGCTGTCACAGAGCAAGGCATTTCTAGCAGGCATGGTTATCCAACACTCTTATTTTTCTGGCTACATATTGCAAAATCCAGGTAGATTTCATTCAGTGTATTTCAAATTAGATATTCCCTAGCCAGGCATCAGTCCAACTCTGATCTGACTGTGGGAGATATCCAGTGACATAACCTAACAGAGTGCGACACATCAACTGTTACTCATCTGCCTGGAAACCCACAACCTAGTTCAGTCATTTGAAGCCTGGAGAAGACTCACTTAAGAAAGCAATTTAATAACAGAACAAAAGCTCTTTTTTAAAAAGCTGTGGCCTACTAAAACAGAAAAGATAATACTAAATAAATTATTAATAAACTTTAGTGGAAATTGTCACTATTTGTGATCTGGAGAAAGAGTTACTTTTCATTCAGTATCCCTACATTGCCACAGACACTGTGATCTACCTTAAATCCTGCATCCTTTTGCATGGTGCTACTGCACTAATTCTGATGAAAAAAATATACACAAATGGGAAGCTCCTTGTAAAATCTGTGGTGGATAATAAAAGATAATAGCTGGATATTGTTCCAAAAAATAAAAGGTGAATAAAAATAATATAAAATATAATGGGTAGGTAAAAGATAAAATGTGGGTAACAATACTCTAAAGCCTGACAGCCTACACAAGTCTGGAGCATGTGGCATATGGAAGCATGTGACATATAGAAATACATATGTAGAATATGTAGAAATACATACATAGAAATCATACATCTCAACACATTTAAGCAAGGTATCAGGAGAGAAATACACTCACCTTACTCTTAACATTTAATAAGTATGAAATTGTGGTTGCTGTTATACTCTTAGTTTATGTTCTCTTGCAACAGGTCTAGGCAGTTGAATCCAAGTCAAGATTGTGAATACAAAGACCTTGATCTCCCTTGTCACTGGAAAAGAGACAAGAGTGTTTATTCTTATACTAAGCTGCAATGAAAGTAAAAGCTTAACATTCCATTAAAGTATTAAATCTGCTTTGCATTTTAACTGATCCCCTATAAATGTGGAAGCTGGGAGCTGAAAGAACAGGTCTTTCCTGTGCTTCTTTCAATGATGCTACGAATGATACTTTGCAGGAGGAAATGAAAAGTGTGATAAGTGCTCTGGTGCTCTGCTTAATATTTTTAATGATGTCAATTCCCATTTCCTTTAGAAAAAACACATAGAGAAACACAAAGCCCAAAGAAAACAATGCCAAAGACAACAAGGAATTTCTGCCTACTAAACAGTGGTATTTTCAGCACAGTGGTTGGAGAAATATTGACACAGCACAGTTTTATCAGCCTCCAAGACATGACCTGACTGGCTCCTACTGATTCTGAGATGGTTTATTTGTTAGTTCCATCTCCTTTTTTGCTTCAGGTGCAAAGAGGTGAAAACAAAGTTTCAACTCTCCTGAGTGCCAAAGCCAGACTTCTATTAAATCTGCAGGGAGTCTTAGGTCAAGGTGAGCAATAATAAAGAGAACAGATCAAACGACAAGTGAGAAGATAAACAAGGGCAAGGACTCAGTTTTTACTTACATGTGGTATTCAGGACTCTTGGACACAAATGGAGGGTGTAACAAGCACTGTAGTGCAGTAGGCAGCAGGGTGCAGCTTCTGGAGGGGTGGAAGACCAAAGACACATGTGTTTCAGACCCAGCTCTCTTAGCCTTTCTTCCTATGTCAGACTCTCCAATTTTTTAATCATCTTCATGATTCTTTTACTGAGCTCAGTTCCTAAGTGCCTATCTGTCTTATACTGAGGAGCCCAGAACAGGACCTAGCACACCAGCTGGGTCACCAGGGCTGAATAGAGGTGAAGGTTCACCTCCCTCAACCTGTTTGCAGCACTATGCCTAATGCAGCCAAGTCCCATATCTTTTTCTTCAGAGCTGCTTTCCAGTAAACATGTGTATACTCTTGCCTGGGTATTATACCTCTGCAGATGCAGAACTTTGTTGAGCTCCATGAGGCTCCTTTTAGTCCATTTCTCCAGTCTGTTGCCATCCCTCTGAATGGCAGCACAACCATCTGGTGTATTACCTACCCATTCTTGTAGTGCATCATGATCTGCAAATTTGCTGAGAGAATATTCTGTCCCCTGGTCCTCATCATTAATGAAGATGTGAAACAATATTGCCTTAGTATTGACTCCTGGTGAGCACTGCTGGGAATTGGCCTCAAGCTCATCTTTGTGCTGCTGAATCACAGAATTTTGAGCTCCAAGTTCAGCCAGTTTTCAATCCATCTCACTGTCCGTTTCTCTGATCCATATGTCCTTATTTTCTTTACTGTTGCATAGACTTGTGCATGCCCATTGTTTTAAATGTTACTTAACCTGGTCCTCTTCCATCAAGAGTGTGCCAAGATCCTGAATGCCAAGCTGCACATTCCCAACCAGTTCTTGTTTGAAAGTGTGAGGTCCAGCAGAGCATCTTCCCTTGTCAGATTCTCCATGTGTGCTAGTAAATTGTCCCCAATGCACTGCAGAAACCTCCTGGAGTCCTTGTGTCCTGACACATTGCCCTTTCAGTGGTCATCATGGTGGTTAAACCTTGTCGGCTGGCTGCCATATTTTACAGTTGTTAACTACATATTAATTTAGGCCTATCATTAAGAGATAGCTGTATTCAACTAAGCATGAGCAGTTGCAAAAATGCGGTAAAGCCACAAGTCATTCCCTCAGGCTTCAGAGTATTTATTGTGCACCATTTTTTTTTTTTTTTTTTTTTGGTCAGAAGTGAAAAGAGAACAGATTTATGTAATATTTCTGACCCACCTGGATTTCTAGGTACCATCCCAATTAGATGCCTTCACTGGCCTGAAGCTATGGCTTAAGGCAAAGTTCTGTGCTCCTCTGGATAAAACAACCTTCTGCTCTCTGCCTGCCTCCCCTGCCCTGAGGCTTTTGTGCAGCCAATGATGCTCAGAGCTACACTTACTTGTTTCATTTCCAGGAAGGTGCTAAGTGTTATAGTTTTATAGGCCTCGGGGAATGCCCTGAAGTCAGAGGGAAACTCATGTGGCATACCAGTTAACAATTCACTGGCTTCTCTGTGTCGTCAAGAAAATATAGGTGGCAGCTGAGGGACCAGAACAAGATTTTTCAGCTCCTTGTGCCCTATTGCTCTTGTGGTTTTGTTGCTTCACTAACAGAGTCTTACAAGCAACAATAAGAGTAGGAGAACTGGCAACTCAGAAGGTAGAGACTCACTGCCAAAGGGACTGCTCTTACAGTGAAAGCAGAAAGAGACAAAACACTAAATACGTTTGTACTGTTTACCAAAATGAGATCAGACAATCACAGTTGCTAAATTCAATCAACACATTAAAATGAAGTGAGTGTCTCTCACTGATCACAGCCAACAGTGAGAGTTAAGTACAGCTAAAGGCAGACTTCAGAATCTTTTATCACCTTGAAACCTTACCACCCAAGTCAGTTAAAGAAACTTCTACAGTGCCTTACAGTCAGGCCATACTCAACACCATTCTGTAGGCCTACATCTACATTCATTCTTATTCCCATCACAAGTTTTGTATAAGAGTGCTGACCCAAAAGTCAAACTACAGAAAATGACATTCAAGAAAAAAAAAAATGCCATGTTCTGTTAAGCTTTCTCTTTGACCATCATCTTCTATGTAGATATTCTAGAGGGAAATTTAAAAACTAGATTTAAAATCATAACAAATTGGTCATTGTTCCTACTTACATATAAAAAGATCCACTAGTAGTAGCCATGGTGAGTTTTCTCCTGAAAAATCAGGTTTTCAATACAGCTACCAGCTGCTGGAGCAATAAGCCTCGCCTGTCAGAATGCCATATATTCATCTGGAACAAAAGACTGTTTATCTATCCTCCATATGTCCTGAAGGCTGATTAAGGACCAAAAGAAGAGATATTCCTGTTTTATCCCAGATTTCTTACAAGTTTAAAACCAAATCACACTCTATTTAGGCAAGTCGCAAAATAAGAAATAGAGATAGGCACTTAAGAGTGAAGTGGTTCCTGACTTTATGTTCTTTTTTGTGTTACTTTCAGGTTTTGCCTTTTGCAATATTTTCCTAGCTTGTAAGAGACTCAAAAATAGAACAAAACAAGTACTTAAATTTGTTGTCTTTTTTAGTATCTCACAAGGACTTAAATGTCAAAACACTGAACATTTACATATTTTCTACAGAAAGCATGGATCAGTTTCTTTACATAGCAGATTAATACATATGGCTTAATACTTTTGGCTACCAACAGGATTGCAGTTTTCTGTAGCCCTCTTTCATAATGTTGCAATGTGAAAGTCAGCAAAAATTAACTCTTTTACAACATATTTATATGCTTTAAAGGCCAAGCAAACATGGAACAAAAGCACAACATGAACGTTGACTCTTGGGTTTCTGAGGTAAACATCTGGTGTCACAGCAAGCACATACTAGGCATGGCATACTTTTCTTGAACTCCAGTGGCCATCTGAGGCAGATATCTTACTTATCTTGTAAGTCCTGGATAGCTGTATCTGGATGCCTGAGTGTTATCCAAATATTTTGGATAATGGAGAATATCTCAAGTGACTGTAGCTGGACATTAAGTTTAAACAACTCATCCTAAACCCCTGGTTTGACCCACTATACCCAGGTCTTATATTGTTATTAATTTTGTTAAGACCTCAGAATGATACGAAATAGAGTTGCCCAAGTTTTCACTTCCTGCATGATATTGTACAGATATTCACGGCAAGAAGATTAAAAAATGTCTTTTCTTCATTACTGTTTTCTATTCAGAGACAAATTTTTGGAAATACAACCATAACACCGTATTAAAAGAAGTCTTCTGCACCAGGCCCTACAGTTCTCCACAAATATGGTAGGAAAATAAAAACAAGAGCATTTCACTCTGTTCTGACAGCTATTTTATCCAGTGTTTCTTATTCTGTAGCCCAAATGAATCTTCTGTCTCTTGGGTTCCTGAGAAAGTTTTACTTTCTTTCAGAAAATGAAGACAGCTCTCTCCTTGCCTGTAAGGCAAAAGGGATTAAAGACCAAAGGCAAAAAATAAAAATCTTCTCTTTTGTTACTGCACCTCTGTTTATGAAAGGCAGAGATAAAGGGAGTGGATACCACTGGGAAAGAATAGCAAGAGCTACAGCTCAGCAAGTTAAGCCCGCTGGTCCCCACCATTATGCCTGTTGCACCACATTTCACAAATTGTACTTTGAGACCTCCATTTTCAAATGCACTTCAATAAACTCATAGCTCAGGACTAGACCAGAAAGAAGGCAGATTAGTTCTTAATTCATAATTAAAATAAAAATAAACAGTTGTCTAGTTTCCCTTTCCCTTATGCCTGCTCATTTTGTTTCTTCCCTGCAGACAATTTTAAACCTTCATTGCTGCCTGGGAAGTCTCCCTGGTTGACAGCAGAGCCAGGATAAAGAGGTAATATACGTAAGTAAAGTTGTTTGTTTCATAGCTGAGAGTTGGTTTCTCTTGACATGACAGGAATAACCAGGAGTCTGGCTCCCTGCAAACAGGTCACAGGCACACAGGAAAAGCACAGACCATTTTTTTGCCAGAGTCTAAAGCCTTTCATGTGCATCGACTGCAAGGGCTGGCAACCATCAGCATGTAAAAGAATCATCACCACGTCATCACACTTTTTGTTTTTACATTAAAACTTCCATGTAGTTATATCAGAAGAAATATTGAAATTTTATTCCTCAATGGTAATCTTATTGACAACCAAGCAGAGTGAAAGGTTATTAGAATACAACCATTTGACATTCTCTTTGAAAATAATTGTTATTCATGGGCTTTAATTTCAGAGTCTGAGCAAAATCAGAATGAGAGCTATCTAAGTCCAGTAAACTGCATGTCACATATATTTGCAGGACCATATATTCTGCTATAATTGCAAACTATTTCAAGGTTACAAAGAAGTATTTCTATGGGAGGACACACTGAATGTAAGCTAGATATAGACAGGAAGCTAAAGCAGTTCTTATTATGTTGTTTGGTTGGGGTTTTTTTTTAATAAATAAAATGCATCCTTCTGTGGTAGCAATAGTAATAGTTCAGACATTGAGAGCATAACTCAACCCCTAAAACATAAAATCTATTTAGAAAAACTTGAACCATTTGACTGAAGCATAAGCCTACCAGGGGATTTGGGAGAGGCACACAGCCTGACAGAGTGGAGGCTGAAAAACAAGCTGAGTGCTTTAAAGCCATTGCAGTGGCATCAAACATGGTGTTCAAACAACTGAATCCCATCATGCCTCCTTATCGTAGTGGACTTCAGTGGGAAGAGGTGCTTAAAAATATCTTTTCTGTGGTTAGAAATAAACAATAAAGGATATTAAAAGTTCATTGAAAATTAAATAGTGAGTTTCTAGTGATCTGAAAAGACAGTGAGTCAGTCTCATAAAAGTCAGTCAGCTAGGCCATGTTTTCTGTATTCTGATGTTGCTTCTTAGATTATTTGACAGAATATAGCCAGTTTTCTGCTGCAAGGAGCAAGATATTTTTTGAGGAGTAACATCTGAAGAGCTTTTTGGAGGAGACGTTCACAGGCATGAGTGTAGAGTTAAAAAAAAACATGATTACCAGATTAGATGATCGATTTTCAATTACTCAGATTAATGGACAAAACTAATGCACCAAATTTGGGTATTTTCACACCTCTCTCTGTGTAGGAGTCAAGACTGGGAAGCACAACTAGTTCACCTTCTCAGTTTCTGGCAATCACATGTATAATACGAAAAGCAAAACACCAGATTGATTTGCAAGAGGTCTTTCCCCAAATGTCTGACTTTATCTCTTTATAGTACTTTGCATTTTTTATATAGGAAAAATCATTAAATGTTCCACATACAAACTGAGATAAACCATAAACTATAAATTACCAGAAACGGTGAAATGTCTTTTTTCACATTAAAAAAAAAAATCTCATAAAAGCCAGGCTAAGGAAAATTGATGCTATAATATTTCACAGTTTTTTTTCCTCTGGTGGAAATATTGGGTGCAAGTTATTCTTAAAAGTTGAAAACATATACATTAAGCAAGGAACCTCACAAATCATGTCATATTATATTAGGAATAAATTACTCCAAATCATTTCTTGATCTAATATTGAAGTCATTGATTTGACAAATCATTTTCACTTTGTGATGTTTCATAATCTCAGCTCAGAATTCTGAGAAGAAGAAAAATTGTAAGCCACCTGATGCACATGCCTGAAAATAGCTTAACTACAATGCCTTTAAGAGAGGATAGTGAAATGGAAACATCACATGAATGGTTTAATTTTAATGAAAACAAATCACAAAGCCACAAGGAAAACTGTGACACCTTTCTTACTCTTGGTATTCTGTGTCTTTAGGGCTGCAGAGATATTTTACTGGCTGAGAGTAAGCATGCCCAGTGATTCAACTATCATAAACAGGATATGTTTGAGGCAAAAATGAGGGAGCTGCTATCCTGAAGAAATATGGAGTAATTTCTCTGTAAGAAAAAAAATAATTTTAATCTTCTTTCATTCTAATTAAAAAATATGAAATTTGGAACTGTTTATGTTGTGACAACTGAGAAATATATCTTCTAAATATGTGAACTTAGTTCTTTTATTTAAAGTCATGAGATATAATTACAGCCAATTTAGGAATGATGTTTAGGGGTTTTTTTAATTTATTGGGCATGTGTGCTGAATTATATTTGTAGGGAAAAGCAATTAAGCACATACTTACTCATGCTATAAAAGCATTTTGAGTGATCTACTGGCTTTGCTTCATTCTATATTTTCTGTTAAAACGAATTACTTTTCAATATTACCAGTACTGCCAGCCTGAAAACTTACCACTACCATATGATGATTACTTTACTTTTTTCACGCCCTTTCCCCATTATAACAAGTTATCTGTGGGATTTCCTCTCCTTTTGCCTTTTTGCTAAACATCTCTCTTTTCAAGAATAAAATGAAATACTTTTGAAAAACAATGTGCTTTTTATATCCTGCAAAGAGGATTCTTTTATTCATTTTGGTTTTTTCTGACATGAAAAGTGGAAATTAAGCAATTACTCCAGTAAACTTGTATTGCTCTGTGTCACAGAGGTTTGGCAGCAGGGTTCCCTTGGTATTTTTCTCTGTGTTGCCTCTGCAGTGAGACTAAGTGCTACTGACCACATGGCTGAGAAGCATCAGGTAGAAAGGACAACTGCAAATAGAAGCAGCACTTTGTTCTCCTGTAATGCATAAGCCATGATTTCTTTGTTAATATTTTACTGAATAATCAAATTGAAAACACAACACAGCATATCCAGAGGAAGATAGGTAGTGGAACTTCCCCTACCCGGATTTTGGTAAAATGCAAATTCTGAGACAGTTACAGGGTAACAGTGGACAGAGAAAACCTGAGGAAACTGGGCAAGCTTGGGAAAATCGAACTGGCTTGCTTGATCCATTACAGCATGAGGACAAGGACGAACTAATCACACCTACTTCCATGGAAACACCACATCAGCAGAGCAGAGTAGGCACATTTTTGCTAGTTGTCCAGATCCCACAGTGTTATTCCTTCTCTGAATCCAAGTCTTCAATCTAGTATCTTTGCAATGCCATCTTTATTAGTTTCGCTTTATACCTACCTCCACCAGGTGCTAATTAAACTCTTTGGTTTTTTAAATTCAGACCTCCTTTAGGTAGCATGGGTAAGGTATATACAAACAGCCATCCCTCCCTTCAGTTTCAAATCTCTCCCCTCGCTGCCACTTCAGCCTTTGGTTTGCCCAATACGCAAAGCTTAGACCTTGCTACACTCTGTCCACTTCAAACCTCAGGTTATTCACTTCCTAGGCCATTTTCGTAGCCACCTTCTTTTTGGGAACCTCCCTGTGTGTTCACAGCCAGCAGAAGAGAAATTAAAAGATCAGGAAAAACACTGTGGCAATGACTTCCTCCACATCAAAAACCATCCTGTCTTCCTCCTTCCTGGAAACATCACTGCCATAGATTTTTATGTCAGTCTCAGATGGTCATCGTATGTGGCCAGTACTGGCCTAGGATACAGCGAGTTAGTTAGACCGGGAATGCATTTCTGAAGTGACTCTCCTGGTTATTCCCACTAGCCCTTCTCATGAATTGGATTTCTCTTGGATTAAACTAAATAGGAAGATGCACTTAATGCAAATTAGTTATTGATGGGTACTTTATCCATAGTTCCAGGCTAGTCTTATTCCAAAGTAGAATGCTCGATACACAAATATTGTGGACATTTCAATCTTAGTACCAAAAGTATCACCTTTCTTATCTGTTCTTGCTTCTCCACACTGCTTGCAAAAGGAGGTATGGGCAATGTTTATGCAGAGTTTCAGGGCTATAGACTTAATACATGTGTGTTTGCTTCAGGGAGAAGAGTCTGGCTCAGGTGGCAATAGATGGATCCATGGATTTCTCATGGAAGCTGAGTGGATTAGCATTCATCTTTGTGGTTTGCAGAGCCTGCTATGAGAGAAAAAGCTAAAGTGTTAGAAAGCAATTCAAAGATCTGCAGTAATTAGGCAGTAACAGAGCATAAGGTTCAGAGGAGCAGCCCCATTGCCCCTTACCTGGCCACAATCAAGTCACTGGAGAGCAATGACAACTATGCCCATCAGAAAAGTAAGCAATAGCTCATCAGCACCCAGCTTGCAGGGAATTCATTCCTTTGCATTTAAGCCATGGAAAGTCAAAAGCAGAAGAGTGAGACCATCTTTAAGAGGGCTTATTTTATGGGAATAAGGCTGGCTAAAAAGAAATGTTGATTTGAGAGTTCCAGTAGTATCAGGGTTTAATTCTGTTCTAATATACAAATGCTTATGGAAAATTAGATGGTCTGCCCCTCACATTTTTATACATAAAGGAAAGCACTCTATGAATTGGCTACTTTTAACAAGAACTCTTCACCAAAGTCATCATCATAGCCTTCTGCTAACTCATTTACCTTTGCTGTTTTCTTCACTGCAGCTTTGTTTCCACATCGTCAGCATGTCTCTCTTCAAAAACCTAATGCCACAGTTTGATTGCTTCTTAGGAAGCATATGTTGTAGAACCTCTACAACAAAGACAGCTAAAAGAGTCATTATAAAGAGAAAGTAATAGTCCATGTTTCTCCAAGGAGGCTAAAAAGCAATTAAAGTACCACAACCCCATGTAATTAAGGCATAATTGTTTCCTCTTTTATATGCAGTGTTTCATTTACCATGACCAGAAGCTGCCACCCTAATCATTCATATGAGTTAAATCATATTAAAGTGAAGGAAAAAAAAAAAAATTAACCAAAAATTTAAGTGAGATACTCATGTATTTCAAAAGGAGTGTGCCATATCACAGCCAACTTTGGAACTAAGTGCTAATCTTTATGGCTTTAAGGTAAGCCATGTAATAAACAGCTGTTGCAATTGGCCTGAAAGGAAGCAGAAAGTTTACTTAGCTCCAAAAAATGAGCTTTGTGTCTATTGCTAGACAGTAACTAAAACTCAAGTACAAAGTGGATGAAATTCAAAAGAAAATGCTAAATTACTAATTAATTTTTGGAACACAATTCCATGTCTCACAGTATCATGAAAGAGGACTACAACAATACCAAATTATTAAGAGTAATTATTAGTAAATAAATTTTTGAACAGACCATTCTCCTAGTAAAGGTTTTCCTTGTTAATTATTATAAAGTATAAGATAAATTAGCATTTTTAGTTCATTAATTCTATAAAAGCTGCTTTATTCTCTGGCCAGCACATTTTTTTCTATGAAACTTGGTTGCTGTAATGAATATAAGGCCAGAATAATCCCTGGAAGATTTTCATTTGGCTCCAAAATTTTCATATCCACAGTAATGTTACTATGAAATTCTTTAAAGAGTAACAAGCACCAGCACTTTTAAATGGGCAAAGGAAAAAGAAAGTGTTTTACACTACCATGCATGACTGTGCATGCCAACATTAATCCCTCTAAATCAGAAGAGGTTATTAATCTGCAACCGAGCCTGCTTACCCCGCAATGCAATAAATAAATTTTGAAATAGTATGCATTATTAAGCTGCAGATTGACAGAAGCTTGTTGATACGGAGCACAGTACTTAATAGGTACATTTACAAAACCATTACACAGCCATAAAGAACTTTCCAGGTGGAAGATTTTCACTTCATTCCTTTAATGGGAGATGAAAAATGAATTTCTACCAAACACTTGTTTCAGTCTCTGCATGTAAAACAGCACACATCTCCAGAGTGCCAATCTGTCACCTTACTGATTGAAGAGAAGCTTTTCTTTCATTACTCAGCCTTGACCTCAGAATCCCTTTCACATGAACTCAGGGTGCACTCTCTTTAATTTCAGTTTTCAGTTAACATACCTTGAAGTATTCTTCACAAACGCTCCATTGAGCACTGTTACATACTTCTATAGAAAAAAACCCATCTCTGCAGAGTGTACCACTGCTAACAAAACTGTTCCTTCTGAATCTGTTGTCTCACAGCGTGATGGCCTGGGGATGAGTTGCTTCCTGCAATGCTCAGCTGGGGTGAAAGTTATAGCTTAATAGGTTCATGCAAAAGTTTACCATGTATAATACCACAGACACACACTGTGAGCTTTATAAGCACTCTAACTTCTTTTTTTTTCATGTAAAGTCCTTTCCTCAGCTGCAGTTGGGCTCTCAATAGTCTGAAATTCCCTGCCAAGCTGTTCACTACATATTATCTTCTGTTTAGGTGGAAGAATACTCAGTAGCTCACAAATCACTTCATGTCAGGATACATGATGGAGACAAAACAAGCAAAGCTGAACTAACTTCTTGGTGGGAAACAGTAAGAGTAGAATTCCATGCAGAGTCTTTAGTGGAAATTAGAATTTATCTGCACACATACACATAGACTAGGGTTGTTCATTTTAACACCACGCATCTTTTGGTCACCAACTTTCTAGGTTAAATGCTTTGTTCAAGGACACAAAATTGACTCCTGCTTAGGCTGACCTCTGGTGAAGATTCACCCTTCTATTGACCATCTATCCATTGCTGATAAACTGGACTACTTAGTCAGCAAAAAGATGGCTGATATGAATATGCACGGTTCTGTTACATCTTTCTCTACATACTAGATAGCAGAGTCTAGGGGCACTACAGGGCAGAGACAGAAAAAACAGATGTGATCAAAAACTGGCATTGGTGCTACAAACTTTTGCACTAGGGAAAAAAGGACTTCATATCTGTCCAGAAGATTTCTAATAATCTCCTTCCCATTAATCATCCTTTCACACAAAATGAACCAGATTTTATTTTTTTTCGCATAGAGACTTCTTTCTGTGAAAACATTAGCAGAAGATAGAGTTATTGCTAGACAAAGAAGTCCAGAAGTAGTCCAGTGTCTTATCAAGCTTTTTCTATTAACACAATCTCATTTTAGAAAGCCCCAATTCCAATGCAATTCCTATAAGTGAACCTTGTGAAAGGTTTCATTTTCTTAATTCTGCAAGTCGGTAAAAACACAGACCTATCTGGACAAAAACCTTGTAGTGCTAGTTCTGTATATCACAACACAGAAAAAACAATCCCTGCTGTATATCATTGTCTATAATGTATCTTTGCCCTTATTTCTAATAAAAATGACACTTCAATACATTTGAGCTGCTACATAAAAAGACAGCTAGAACAAGAAAAGCATTAAGATAGATTTTTGGTTGTTAATTTCCAGTTTCAGAAGTTACCATTTAATTTACTACTAAAGTTTTAATGACTAGAACCTTATCTGTCCTGCATCCATTATGTAGCAAGGTATAAAGAATATAATTTCTTTCTGCATTTAGTGCCTTTTTTTTTTTTCATTTTTGTAATTTTAAGCTAAGGACATAGGAAGTGGCCAAAGTATTTATGCTATGCAGTTAAAGTCCATTCATTCTCTTTCAGTGATTATTTAATTGGTACACAAAATTGGCCTGATTAAATCCAAAGAAAGGTTGGTTACAGGTGGACCAAAGGTAGGTTACAGCATTGCCAATGTTTTAAATGGACTATTTGATTCTCAAATTAGTTAGCACTTTTTTGATTTAGAGGGTTTGGTGATTGCTTGCTTGATTTGTTACTGGAGAGAGAGAGAGAAAGAGTCACCTCTCACTAACTTTTTCTTACATTTTACTGTCATCCAACTTTTCGAATATATGCTGTCTCCACTGACTTTTCTGTTTCTCTGCAGCATCACTCTCAAAAAAAAAAAATTCCCTATTCAGTAGGCTCTGAAGATTTATTATGCATTCACTCTGATCTTTCTGCCCTATTAAGTTCATGACAGCTGTGTTCAAAACAAGAAAGCATTGCACAGACCTCTGGCACAATAAAGAAATGTTTTGCAAGAGACGTGAAAAACCAAAGGAAGAATAACTGGGTAAGCGACAGGTTGGGGACCATTACTGAGTAGAGTTCCTACCTTTGGCTAGGCACCACTACTTGCCACTGGAAATGCATTGGAGACCTGCCTCTTGCCAGCAGGAAACTTGTGGCCAAGTCTAGCAGCTGAGTAGAAAGTTTCTGCCATTCACTGACTAGCCATGTGTCAGAAGATGAAAAAAGAAAGTGCTTGTAGCATTGTCTCAGACTCTCCTTATGGTTCACAAGATCCTCGCAAATCTTGCTTCAAAACAGAGGAAAAGCAGAAACTAATACTCTCCAATTCAATAGCACAGCTATAAATTTCCCTCCCTGTTTCCTCACTTCTCAGCTATGTGTATGTAGGAATACAGCTCAACCAAAAAGATTAAGCAAACAAGTCTTTCTGAAAATCAATCTTTTTAAATGAAATAAATACATCTCTCTTTTTTGAAATATCAATATCAAAAATATGCAATAAATTCTTTTTGCCAAAAATCTAAATTTCTAATTTTTTGTCACAAACCTAAAATTTTAATTTTTCAGATTTTGTTTGGACTGATCGTTTCAATTCTATTAAAGCAAAAAGGTCATGTATGGCTAGACATCACCATCATTGTTTAGTTCTTGTTTTCAATTGAAATCCAAATTTTTCCTGAGGTGTAACTATTCAAGATAACACAGTGTTTCCATATGTTAAGCCTCTCTGTACAAAAACAAACCAGAAAAGAAAATCAGTAGAACTGTGAAGCTTTTTCTGTGTTTTATATTCCTATATTCATGTTCCACTATATGTCCTTGTCCTTCCAAAACTCAGACAACAAAACAATGATGAAAAAGTTGTTCTTAGTTCTGAATAGCCAACTGCTGCATTTTTTTTTTTTTGCATTCACCAGTCATAGTCTCTTTTTACATGATCAGCATGAAAAAACTAGGATTAAGCCAAATGAATACATTAACAAGAGGAGATTACTAGTCTTCCTTTGAATAATACCTAAAAAAAGGGGGGGAAAAGACCACTTTCAATCTCTTGAGGGCATCTGTTTACTGAGGCTCACCTAAGTGTTTACCAGAGAAAGAAAAGCTCTCCAAGAGATTGTTCATTATTGATAGATGTAATTTTTATTTATGGCAATGATGATAATTAAATGCATCACTTATACATTCAGGAGGATGTTACAAGTTGCTCATGGGAATTCTATTTATAAGTCAAGTTATCCTCTGATGTATATGTATCCATTTCAGTGGAATCATAACAGGTTTGAATCTATCCCTTGGTGTACTGAGGTCTCTGATTTTTTTTCAGATATGGCAGATCAGTCATGTCAGAGTGAAAAAAACATGACACTGATGCAAAACTGATTTCATTAGGCAAGCACCTGAGTAAAATTTCCTGTAAGGTCTCCAGTGAGTAATCAACAACACTGAAGAACTAATACAAATCTGTTATGCCACAATGACCAGCTGCATTTAGTTTATAGTATTGTTCTATACATTATGGTATGTCTAAGAGGAGGTGGCTGCCTCCACTACCCCCTACCATTCCAATGCAGCTAATTATTGCCCCATTTGTTTCTGTCAGTATTCCAGAAGGTATGCAATGTTTGACCATATAGCAGAACAGAGTGACCAGGTGTGCTGGTTTCAGCTGGGTCAGAGTTTATTTTCTTCATAGTACTTGACATGGGGCTATGTTTTGGATTTGTGCTGAAAACAATGTTGACAACTCAGTGACATTTTAATTGCTGTTGAGCAGTACTTATAAAGAATAAAGGTATTTTCTGCTTCTCACCCCACCCCACCAGCAAGGAGGCTGAGGCTGCACAAGAAAGCTGGGGGAAGCAGAAGGAAAAGGGGCATGTTCAGGGCCACGGCATTTGTCTTCCCAGCCTGGCTTTGCTGGGGATGGCTGAACACCTGCCTGCCCATGGGGGCGGGTGAGTGAATTCCTCATTTTTCTTTGCTTCTGCATACAGATTTTGCTTTCCTTATTAAACCGTCTTGATCTTGATCATGTTTTTTCTCACTTTTACCCTTCTGACTCCCTCCCCAATCCCAGTGAAAGGAGAGTGAGCGAGTGGCTGTATGGGGCTGAGCTGCTGGCTGGGCTTAAACCACCCCACCAAGTTAAGGAAGGAACAGAACTGAGTTTTCATGTCTCAGTCCTCTAGAAGATGCCAAAGAGGAAACTCTCTATAAGAGCTAACAACAAGAGCAGAAAAACCTATGAGAACAGTTGTACTCCTCTGACTACTGCCATTTCAGAAGTGGGACAGGCATGACAGTGAAAAAGAGAAAAATCTAATCTTACACATTTTTGGTCATCCATATTATGCACTGTCTCACAGTTATAAATATCTATAAAAACAGTAAAATGAAATCATGAAAGAAAACATGTATTATAACACATCACCTATTCAGGATATTCTGAACAAATCTTCATCTATTTTCCTTAACTTAATCTATAGGTAGGTTAACTGAATTAGGGGTAGGTTAACAAGGCATTCCTCACGCAAGGATGTGAGGTGACACTGCACCTGATCTCTCCAGCACAACCAAGATCCACTGAACATGCATCTAAACCACCCAGGATAGGCAGAGATCAGGGGCAGGAGACTGAGAAACATCCTGCAGAACCTGTTGGTAACACCTACCAGTTCTCCCACATGCTGGGAAGTAAGAAGTTGGAGGACAACTTCAGTCTCAAGGGCATCCATGAACATATATCTCCATGCCTTTGCTCTGTCCAGCTGACACATTGTATCTCATTTTTTTCCCTTAAAAATGATGTTCTTTCCTTCTATTCTTTTTATGTTATTGCTGATGTCATGATCTAGACTAGGGCAATAGTTCAGTGACTAGCATAATGAGGCTTCACACATGAATGTGCAAACATTAACACTGGTTACAGTTAAGGTCAAATTCCACAAATGTTTTTTGAGGAAAATAACAAGGGGAAGACATTTTGACAGCATCAAAATATTTGGTTTCGGCATGCTGAATTTCAGCATTTCAGAGCACTCTTGTCATTCCAATGGGTTTGTAAGGGTCAGAATACAAAATTCATTTGAGGTTAAACTCAGCCTTTCAGCATGATAACAGTTGTCCTCCTTTAGCTCAACTCTCAGTAAAATGCAAACAACCTTTTGTATGCTATTTGAAATAGAGCTCATCTTCATTCAAATCTATCCATTACACTGTCTCTGTGCACTTGGACCCATCTCTGTTCAGTGTTTGAATTATTTGAAGTGTATCACAATGGGAGAAGTGAGGAACTTGGCAATGGATTAAGAAAGATAAAACAAAATTTTATTTTAAGGCTGTTATAACATGATGTGGTTTGGTTTCAAGCTAAATTAGAATTTTAAATAGTTGATGAGAGGGTAATTGTTCAAGTTAAACCAACTCTGTGAAGGGAGGAAGAAATGTAGGGGGGGAAAGGCTAGAAAATTGTATTTCGGGTTTACTTGAAATATTTCATTTAGATATGAAAGAAAATGGTTACTTTCATTTCACTGTTATGTAACTAATTTACTCATCCTTATCTTTTAAGGGAGCTGACTTCAATCAAATTTTACATGAAAGATGCAATTTCTAATGAAAAAAAAGTCAAAACACTGTAATTGGCTCAGAGCTGGAAGGGTAAATATTTATACCTCAACTGCAAATTACAGCCTGTTCTCATTCCTTTCCTACAGATAAGGTGATTTTTTTTTTTTTTTTTCTGATTCACTACTGTAGGAAAACAGAAATGCTGAAAGAGGGTTATTTCTTCAAAAATAACTGAGAACTCCTGGCCTCTTTTTTCTACAGTTCACGGACAGCATGGCACTTACAACACCTGCTCCCAGTTTGTCTGCTGAAAGTAATTTATGACGCCTACAAGTTTGTCTTTCTTTAAAATAATCACAGGTTTACTTTTTTGAGAAGGGAGACCTGAGCAGGCAGAAATGCAGCAGCAACATGGTCTCCATATAAATCTGAAGACTGAATATATGGAGGCTTTATAACACTAAACCTTGGAGCAGCTATGTGAAGAAGCTGCTCAGCATGCTGCTTGCTCATTCTCCTTCCTCACGCTGCAGAATCCCCAGCAGATCCAACCTACCACTGTGCATCATTACTTAATTTAAGGGGCATTTTTTCTTTTGTCTCATTTCCACAGTAACACCCATAGTATTTTCAGTATTAAGCTCCTTTTTTCAAAAAGCTAGATAATACCTGATAAAAAAATCAATGTTCCTTCTTTGTTGTTCACAATATTTATGCATCTGGGGCAAATCCCTGAGCCAAGGCAAAAAAAAAATTGCTTTCAGAGTACTTGAATTTCAATCTTTGAAGAAATATTTTTCCTGTAGCAACATTTTATTTCTTTGTAGACTCTGTAAGCTTTTGCTTTCCTGGCTTGAAGAGGTCCTCTGGGCTGTTGAAAAAATTGCCCATTTCTTTCATCTTTCTGGAAGAAACGCAGCCTATGCTCCCAACCACATTTTAGTTCTGTGGGTTTGGTACTCTTTTAACCTTTCAGCCCTTGCACACCCTGCTGTTTCTGCTGCTAAGATTTACAGTGCTTTGAAGTGGGATTTGGGTTATAATTACTGGACTAGACGTCCAAGTACAGCAAAGTTGGTGCCGACGTATCTTCTGGGAATAGCATATAGATTGCCATGGGCCAGTTTCCATACTCTCTGCCATCCCACCCCATAATCTCAACAAATCTTATATCCTGCTAGACCAGAGCAGAAAATATTTTTCACTGTAGGTCCCCCTCCTCACATTGCCAGTGCAGGAGCACACTGCAAGACACACACTGCGGCAACTGTTATCTAAAGTTTTTGTTCCTTGGGGAAAGACCCTCACTGTAGAAAAAGGCAGCTTGAAAAATGTAAATCCCACAGCATGAAGCAGACACGAGACTTTTCCATGCAGCACAGGCAATACATTTGAATTATAGGATAGGTTTCTGGTTCCTTTTAATGTGAGTCACTCTTCAGGACACCATTACTTTGCTTACCCTTTATGTTTTCATCCATTATGAGAAAATGTTACCGTGAAATTTAACTTTTCTTTCCTAGCTGTCATTCCTAGCAAGAACCTAGAAGTACTGTAGGCAAAACCAGGACTTCTTTGAGGTCTTCAAAAATACTTTTTATCTGTAGAACATTAATTTTGTTATGACTGCAAATAAAAATGTGTCCAACACCATACAGATGCCTGTATACAAAATATTCCTAAGTGGTGCTATAAGGGCAATAGGCTTAGTAATACCTCAGCTGTTTCTTTATGATGTATTGAAGTATCAATATAGTTTAGTCAATGAGAGATAAAGAATTTTACACAAAATACTTTTGCCAGGTGGCTTATTCTTAGTGAAATTGTGGATTCACAGTTTAATTGCTCTAGTGTTTCTCATTCACAATGTTTACAATTACCTGACAATTCCCACTCTAAACCTTTGCTTTTAGGTGTTTTTCTTACCCTCATTTTAGTATTCAAGCTGGATGTCTTCTTTTAGATTAAAAATCTCAGCTGAGATCACTTATCTATTTCTGAGGAAAGTGATTAAAAACCAAAGAATTCAAGAATTTACCTTCAGTGATTCTCCAGTCCCTTCTTCAGTTTCCCTATATTTTTTTTTTTTTCTCGCACTGGATGATCTTCAATCACTGCTTCCATATCCAGTGTTCTGTGTGTGTGTGTGTGTGTGTGTAAGAAAACAGAGGAAATGTAAATATTAAAGTTGAAATGTCATAGAAAAGGGTGTTATCACACACACGCACACACAAGAACGAACAGTTAGGAAATTTTGTAAGCATTTCTTTTTTTTTTTTTTTAATATGAAATATCAAGGTTTTAATTCTACATAAACTTTACCACACCTAAGAGAAATCAACATTTCATTAACTTTCTATTTAATAGTGCAAATAGTACTAACTGGTTCTTTTTATCCTTTAAAGCTATGTAGTTTTTAAAGTTATCTATGCTCTGTTTGGGAATTAAGATATATGTCAGGGATATCACTCATTTCTGGTCTACCTTCCTAGAGATTTCTTTCCTATTGCAACTAACAACATCACAGTCTGTCAGAACGTTCACCCTTATCTTTAAAACAGCTCTGCTTTGAAAGCACTCAGACTCTTAGGAAGTATGAATTTAATAAAAGTTCCTAAATTACTGTGTTGATATTTACCTGTAAGAACTCTCAAAGCCAAATTAAAGACATTGTTTGGGGCAGTAAAGAAGAAAGCAAAAAGCTAAAAATAGTTACTTCAAATGAATATTAAATAGTACTTGGAACAGGAAATATCTTTCCTATTTCAAGTGTTTGCTTTATTTCCAGGAACTATTTCTTTGGGATTTTCTTGTGCATTGCCATTACTTTAATACCTAAACTGTACATGAATTTCATTCTGATCAAAATTACTCAAAAAATTCATAGTTGTTTTTGAATTTGAATACATGGGAATATGTATAAAAGTAAAAAAAGTGTTAAGTAAAGAAAGTTAAAGTGTTCTTCTTTGGCTATGTAATTTATTCACAGTTGTCTTTGTACATTAGCCAATCCTAATCACGTAAAAAACATTTGCCTTGGTCTTGGAGGCCTTTTGCACTTTGTACCTTCACTACAAATTTGATTCAAGGTAACAAATTTTGGCTAAGGTTCCCTCAACAATTGACAAATGAAGTTGCTTCTGAGTGAACTAAGGAGAAGAAAATGAACTCAAAGTCTTAGAAAATACTAAAGCACAGACTTTTCCTATTGACATATATTGCTTTTCTCAACAACTTGAACAGCTTTTAAGGTGTATGGGAAATTCATACTCAGATTAAACCAGAGGCATATTCATGTCTCTGTGCTTCAAGATAGCCATAAACATTTAAGCACTTGAGACCAACTCAGGTTATATTTGCAGTAGTGCTTAAGAACTTTTGCGTACCAAAACTCTGCCTTTGGGGTTTTTATGTGCATGTCATAATAGACTCCCATGAAGGAGTCAGCACTCTTATACACAAAACCACAACAAATCCTTTCCTTTCTAAATTATTTTAATTACCTGACTGGTACAAGTCTTTTCAGTGCTCTTTTATCCACATTTCTGCATGGATTTGTTTGCAGATCTGCCAAGCTATCCATACGGTAACATGCCTTGCCTTCCTTTGTTTACACCATTGCATTCAGACTGGTCCCAGGTGCCAGTATCAACAATTGGCTGCTAATTCACATCAGCTAAGGTCCAAAGTACTAACTTTCATTTGCTTTCAAAAAAGACAAAGCCACTTGATTTTGGATGAGAAGGTTGTTTTTGATGAGAGATAACTGCAGTCCTTTTGACTACTTACTGGTTTGGAAGAGTCTGGGCTGCAGTAAGTGTTCCTCAAGTGGCTGTAATCCCAGAGCACACATATTAGAGACAAGGAAAAGCAGTATGACATGCAACTCCTACACGAGCCATTTCCTACACTCATGTTCATCCAGAGACATGCACTAATTCTCCTTTCCTAGCCCTGAGGAAGAAGGCTAACATTGGCCTGAGCCTCACTTCTTCCCCTCCCTCAAGAACTTTTCAGCTACTAATTTTCTCAAATTGATATCTGAAATAAGAGCAGAAATTAAACCAAGTTACTTGGTCTGAAACTGGCACGAGTGCAGCAAGATTTTCTTTATGAAGTGCATAAAGCAAAAGTGTCATTATTTTAAACATGTGCTAGGTTTCCCATTGAAAGTGTTTTCTTTCATAACACAAAGACCTGTGATCTTTGCCCTGATTTCATTAGGAGTTCTGCTGTCATATTAAAATAAGAAACTAGAGTAAGAAGGTATAACAGGAGGAGGGCAGAGAGGAGAACATATTTGATCCCAAGTAAAAGCGAAGTGAAGGTCTCTTGACTCTCATTATCCAGGGGATTAGTTCAAGGGTCGACATCCATGACAGGTTTCTCTTGAAGCTGGCTGGAAATTTTATGCAGTGTACTCCAAGACAGATCACTAGACTAGAAGACAAAATTTGAATTATAGAAAAGTTGAAACTGAATTTTCAGTCCTGAGAGTAACTCTGATATGTCAACTTTTGCTTCTATCCTGAACAAAAAAGGAAAGTTTTAATTGGAAAACTGTTTGATGACAGATGAACAGCTAGTTCTTGTTAAATTGAAATACCTTCTAATGCTGGCTTAAACCATCTGCTTTGACCATGCAGAACACTACAAGCTTTCCTTTAGTTTCTCTGATGCATAGCAAAAATTTACTGTGCCTCAGTGGCCCTAATACCAACAATTCTAACAGTAACACTTGCTCTCTTAAAGTACCATGAAAGAATTCTGAAATTGAACCACTTCTGGAAATAGAAAAATATTTATGTATTTTAAAATAAGAAAGGTAATAAAAATATAATAGCATTTACTAAAACACAAGAAGTGTTACCTCAACATGAGGAAGAACTTTTTTACCTTGATCATGGCTGAGCACTGGAACAGGCTGTGCTGGGAGGTCATGGAGTCTCCCTCTGTGGAAACATTCAAAACCCACCTGGATGCATTATGTTGTAACCTGCTTGAGGTGACCCTGCCTTGGCAGGTGGGCTGGACTAGAAGATCACCAGAGGTCCCTTCCATCCCTAACTGTTCTGTGATTAATTGCAACAGAGGACTGTAAAATTATATTTCAACCCAGAGTAGAGTCAGTTCTGTGGGACAACTATTAGAGGTTGGACAGGAAGACAAAGGCCAAAAGAGAGGAGTATTCACCATGAGTATTTGAGGATTGAGTGAGAAAGTGTCATAAGAATAATGTGGAACATATTGGGAAAAGATTTGTCATGGGGGCTTAGATAAAACATCCCAGCAACCATAGCAAAAACTTGAAGAAAGCTGCAGGAATTTCCTTGAATGTTCCTGTAACTATGCAAGCCAAGTAAGATACTAAACAGAAGATACTAAGCCAGGAAAGACATTAGAAGTCCAGCTTTTGAAGAATCAAAATGGCAGTTCCTTTTATTTCTGCAGGCAGGGCTCTGGGAGCTCGATCAGCCACAGAGTCCCTCACAGCTCAAGTGGCCACCACCAAATGTGATGGGTGGCAAGGATCAAGCAGAGCAGCCAGACCTGGAGCAGAACAAGGATGTTTGTACAAAGAAATAAAGAAGAAAGGAGGAAAATGTCCCAGTTATTACAAACAAAAGCAAATACTGTTTTAAAACATTTTCATTGCAAGATGTTCCAGAAGGATGAGGTTTAAGCAAAATCCTTTTGGTTAATTTCCCTCTCACTCTTTCTTTTCCCCGCCTTTTCTTATTTACTTATTTCTTTATTTACTGATTTAAAATTGAATAGGGGAGTTGGAAAAATAAAATTGATATGAAATGTGTTTCATTTTCTTGTTTTCTTGCAGACAAGAACACTATTCTTTTGTTCTTATTACATCCCTACACAGCTATGCAGCCTGTTTTTCAAGGGCTGAGAGGAGAGTCATCAGTGTGGGAAATGAATGAAATTAGTAGGTCAGACAAATGCATGATCATAATCAGATGCTTCAAGGATCTAGATCATCAGGGGAGGGACTTCAACACACTTCAAGACAGCACAGAGTACTGTGACAGGAGGAGAGGAGCTGAGGTTTTTCCCTGGGGTCCCAGAAAAGCAGCTGGAAAGATAGTAGGGAGGATTAAGACCAAAGTCAGAGAAGGACAGAAATAAATTAGACTGAATCAGGAAAGGAGCAACTCGACCACAGATGTGAAATAGTTCTAGCAGAAAAATAATAAAAAATAGTCAAAGAACAGAAAAAGCAATAGATCCAAGGAGTGCAGAGTAGCACACCATCTCAAGACAATCAGGCAAACAGAGCTGTAGGTGTCACTGAAGACTCTGTCAGAAAGGAGCAAGACTAAACACAAGATTGGTGGCAGGATCCTGTAGGTATGGTGATATGTGGAAGCAGGTAAAGCCCAATTTCAAAAGCAAAAAGCTCTTCCACCAGTTCAACTGTGCTGTTGAAACACACCTAGAGGTACAGCTAAGCTACAGTCTGCAGAGACTGTAAACAGCCACAAATCTTTAAGTAATAAACCAAGTCACTGACCCATCTTTCAGCTAAAGACATATATATATGTGCATATGTATATGCATGGCTGTATATGCATATATATAACTTGAACTCCACAAAATTTCTTTCAAAGCACTGTTAAAAAACAGGCTGAATTATTTAACCCCCTATAAATGATGGTGTCTCTGTGCATAATCAATTGCATCTAAGTAATAATTCTCCCACATCAGTCAGTTAAAGAATCCCTAAGTTCACATTAGTGTTAACACACACTAACGGCACCCAAGGAACTATTACAGTGTCTCACATTAATATTCAACAGTCTAAGGGCTCCCCAAGCAGTCACTGTCAAGATACACCCAAAGGGCCTCATCAGAGCTGTAACGGTATCATGTATACAAAATCTGTGGATTAAACACGTGTTTATTGGCTCCAACATGAGGGAATGTAGCAGATACTGCCTGTAATGTCAGTCATCCATGGATAATGGGAGAAACTAACACACTTCCAGCAGGAATGCAAACCAAACTGACGGCAGCAACACAATCATTCTACCAGCACCTTCCAAACACCATTGAGGGCAAAATTTCCCTAATATAGTCTAAATTAGATAACTGCTTATATTTCACTTTAAAATTGCAGAGTAATCACACAATAAAAGAAAAAAAACGAATACAAAATAAAAAAATCCCAACTTCTCAGCAGGATGGAGAACTTGACAGGAACGCTCAAAAAGGAAAATTCCTAATCAATGTAGCCCCATCCTTCTGTTGTTATATTGTGAAATGCATGATGATCAAAGTGATCATGATGTATAATTTCGCCCAATGTAGATTCATTTGCATTCCAAAGCATGTTCACTTTCACTCAGAAGCATTTTAACTCACAATAATGGCTTCCAAACCTCTCCTGTATTTGCCCCAGAAAACAGGAGCTAATTTGGAGGACATGATACAACTGCAAAAAAACTGAAAATAAAGTTTGAATCATTTCTCTTTTCACTATTAATACTTTGACTGTCTCTGAAGCACTTTGAAAATTGTGTTGTTCCTGTGACTATATCTATCTATCTATCTAGCCTCTTATTAGTGCAAAAAGAAACTGTATCACCTCATACTTCAGGAAGGATATGAACAACATTCAGAAACATCGGAGAGGTTTGAAAGAAAAGAAAAGGAAGAGACAAGAAGGAACTAGCCCTTTTCCCCAAAAATACTTGACCTATATGAAATACATAATAGGAGTTGCCATGCAGAACTAAATCAGTACCCACTCAAGTACTCACTGCTAGTGGTACTGTAGAAATTGGTGTGTGACAACCCTTCTCCAACAACAGCAAGAAAATTCATGAAAGATCAACTTTAAACAAGGCTGCAGAATGAAAATGATGACTCTAGAGCTCTCTTATCTCATGAGATAACTGCTCAGTATTAGCTGCACCTGTTGCTGAGGACCGTGGTTTTGTGTAATCTAGTGAAGTCTGTCAGCATAGATGGAATTAATCTTTCCCAAAAAGTGCTTTTACAATCACTTATATTAATCAAGTGAGCATAATCCACTACCTCAAGAAAAAAGTATTGAATAACAATGAAGGAAACATTGAATAACGTGTCACTTATGTTGTTACAGCAGCCAAAGCTTCTAGAGTGGAAATAGTCACAGAACTGTGAAGCTACAGGATGGTGACCTGAAATGATTGCAGTCATCCAAGCTGTAGTCTGCATCCCAATTTGGTCAGCAAACCATTTCTTCATGAGTTATAGAAAGCTGCCATTTCAACAGTAATTTTAAACATTGAAAGATGCATTTTGGTGCAGAGTGAAGGGGACCTACTGAATTTAGAAACTTGAGTCAGTTGTTCAAAATACATCAAGCCCACATAAGTGATATCATTCTTAAAACCAGCAAAGTTGTGGGCTTTCTTTTTTTTTTCTCTGAGCTTTCAGCTTTCCAATTACTTTCTACAATTAGAAACATCTTTTGAAAAACATTACTCAGATACTCAATAAATCCCTCTGCCAGCATTCAAACCCCAAATGTCATGAGAATCCTGATAAAGCAAGAAATTGCAGTCTTTCAAATGGCAAAGCCCACAATTCTCTGCTCTTGATGTGCTACAGATGGGCTTTATCTTATTTCTTTATCCTATCCATCAAAAACTGTCTGGTAGGGGTTTGGTTTGGGAGATTATTTTTTTAGCTTGTTTGATTCATTGTCTTTTTCTAATGAAAGGGTGAAGAAGGAAGGAAAGTGTGATTGTTTCTGCACTTGAACCTATTTTCACAGCCTTTGTGCTTTGTGATGACACAGCCAAGAAATACTAGAAATGCCTCTGATAACCATGACACTTATTTTCCTTTGCTTTAACTAGCCTCTTACCCCAATGCTCTGAATTCCCTTAAGCCTTTTAATTAAGTGATCTGAAATAAAAAAATTCCTTTTCCTGAGTCCATTTAATTAAAAATAAGTTGCAACAAGCAAATATAAAGGAAGATTAATCTGGTTCCTACCACAGATAAATTCTGAACAAGCACAATCATGTGCTCCAATTGATTTGTGTATACTAAATGTTTTTTTAAAAAAATCTATAAGTAACTTAGAAGTCTGAGTCCCATATTTAAAAGACAGTTAAGAATCTTGGTCCAACTGATTTCTGGTGAAACTCAAAATATGTCTTTCTGAATTAGTAGTATCCAAAGCACAAATACCAGTTTGCCCAACCTTCATTCTGCCCTGTCTGGCTCTGCTTCAAACCGCACCCTCTGTTTCCACATTAAGATACCATTCTTCATCTAAGCAAAGCCTTGATATCATCTCTGAACACCCCTGAAACCAGTCCCTTTGTCCAGAAAGCTTAAAATTATTGCAACCCCCTCTAAGTAATTATGGGCATATCAATGCCTATGCAAGTTGCTGTGAGAGATCTCCTGCAAACCATCTTGCATTGGCTCTTCTTCCACGATTTGGATACATATATATATAAACCCCTACACTTTTAAATTAACTTTAAAATAAAAATATCTATAGCTTATGTAACAAAAACTTAAGAATAAAACATTTTTATTGCATGTTTTTGCATAACTATTAACAGACGAGTCTGAGGGATGCCTGATAACTCAGAAACACTTTAAAACAGCTGAGAGGCACCTCAACTGAATGTGGAGTTAAAAAGACTTCATAACCAAAAGAAGCAGCTTTATATTGTGACATAAAGGAGAGTGCCACTATAGCAGTCTCCCTTCAGACTGCACCTTCCTTCGAAGACTGAAAAGACTTGACAGCAGAAGAGAAAACACCTCAGATCACAGCATGCTTTCCTCATTCAGCAGTGTAAACAGCTATCACACCTGCACTGGGATGGCAGAAGCCAGGAGAAGGTTGTCTGTTCAAGTTTGACTACTGATCTTCCTTCAGAAGCAATGTTTAACCTTTATTTTCTGCAAAATGTCTTAAAACTAACACTTCATGTCTATCACGACACAAAGACCTGCCAGTCTATCTAGAGACAAGTTCTGTGAGGAAGGTTCACTCCTTTTGAACTCAAGGTCTCAGTTCAGGTCTTACCAGAGAAGCCAGCCTTATAAGTGTGTGAGATTCTTGTGCAGCCAATCCACAGAGCTGTCACTGCTTTAAAGTCTCCAATACTCCCCCCACAGACCAAGATCCTCAGCTCTGTTAGTACAGCTGCCTGAAACACATTCTGAAAACAGAAATAGAAGCAGAGCCAAAGATAAATTATTTCCCATCCACTGAAATCTGAATAGGTTTCAGGTTTTGGGTTCTGCACAAGGTCCTTGATAACACCAACACCTTCAGCACAGAAAAACTTCACTGTTACCAGCTGACAAGGCAGACATGACTTCATTTGCTCAGGGCTACAGCACACCTATTAATCAAATGTGAACCTTGCCAAACAATATCTCTACTTATTTGGTTCTAAGGCATAATGGAGTTGCAAAGGATGTTTAAATCCCCATGAAAAAGCTAATGGTACAGTTTTGAACCTGAGCTTTCACAAAACAGAAAAATAGTATATTTACGGTTTTGTGCCTGCGCAGTAAATGGTAGTTACTACTGCCAAAATATGGGCACAGCAGAATAATGGCACCCAGACCACCTCCCAGAGGAGATTTCTGCTCAAAAACAGATGTGCGTCTGACCATGTAATGAAATGCCTAGCAAGGGAAGCCAACAGTACAAATGAATGACAATAAAACCAATACACAACAACAAGAGAATCATGTCCCACTAAATGATGTCAGAGGGTTGGTCCTTAAGCCATTTATGGGGCTTCAGTGGAGTTGCCTCAGCAAAGAGATTTAAGACCTGCTTCTCAACTGCCTTGTGCTTCACAGAGCTGCTATTGCCAGCACAAGGCAAGCATGACACAAAGTTACTGTGACTTGATGGCATTTTTTTCAGTTATAAAAGATGATTAAAATATGACCCAAAAAGCCTGCCACCACTTCACTCTTCTGACATGACTCTGCCAAGTTAATCATTTGTCCTGTCTCTCTGCTGGTTAGAACAGAAAGAAGAACAACAGCTTTGCTCTTGAGTGCTTTCTGCCCATTTGGCATTACAAGCTCACATAGGCACAGAACTGTTTGATGATTATCCAGAGAAATTATGGCAAGGAAGGCAGAGAGCAAAATGCTGCTATTGTTACTCATCTTAATTGACAATAGTGAAGGAAAACTGAGTAAAACACTCAAAGAAGGAGGACAACAATGCTGCCACTTGGAAAAAAACAGCAAGCTCCAGATGGTTGTCACTTTCCCAGAGCTGCCTCAGCTGTTTGTGACATGAAGCCTGTGTTAGTGCCAAGCTGTCAGAAGCACAGTGGGAAATGGTCAACCAGGATCATAAATGAGGTCCTTGAATGTACACAGTGGAGTGTCAAATATGAACTTAACACTTCCTCTCTTGAGACTGCAGTCTAGTATGTCAAAACACATATATCAAAGTAATTCCAAAAGGACTGAAAATGACAAAGTAGTATTCAACCCATAAGATAACCTACAGTGGAAAACTGACCTATCTTATTTACAGAGTATATATCACTAGCAATTTTCTCTGTGCTCTTATTTACAGACACATTTGCTGGTGTGTTCTATGAGCTTTACAGGTTTTATGATAATAAGCCTCATCTGTACCTTTTCTATTTTACATGGATTTTCTTACAAGTACTTAGCTGTGACCTTCACACTGTTTCAATGGGTGCAAGGGAAAGGAACAGAGGTTATACCCAGTATGTATTGACTGAAGGTATCTGCAAAGAAAGTATCTACAAAATGATTAATCAATGACTTTCATGTCATAATGGAAAGATGTGATTCACACCATCAAGGAAGTAGTTCATCACAATCATGTAGGACAACAGCTCTGAGTTGTGTCAGTCACAGCAGAGGCTTTTTCAGCGATAACTGCCCAAGGGACTAGCTACAAAAACCAAACTCATTTCATGGAAGCCATCAAAGGATAATCACATCACAGTGAGTTTTGTTGACTACTCATGTAAAATATTCTTACTTTCACAATAGAAAAACTTCTGAATATGTAGTAGAAACTCTAGTAATAAACCAACATGGCAACATAAAAAGCCCTTAGGAACAAGAGAGAAGTCAGAAGACAACGTATTATCAACTTTAATCTTCAAAGCCTGCCAAGGAGCAGCCAAGACTGACACTTCCCCATGAGGCCAATGACTGCCTCCCCAGGAGGAGTTTGCACTGGGGTCATCTGTACAGCAGTGTCTCTGTCTCAGCCACTCACTAGGTGTGTTAGCCAAGAAAAAAACACTATGTGTGCTTATAATTTGAGTATGATCCTGTTTGCAAGCTTCCACATGAGCAAAACTTGCCCAGGTGTGTATGATCCAAAGAACTCCAGGTTCCAATAACAGTAAATATCATTTTTTCCCTCTCATGGAAAGTACTGGATTCTACATACTGCTGAGCAGTCTGGCTGCAACCCAATGAAGCGTTCAAAAGACTGCTGAGCTTAAGTCTATGGGTACTCTACAAAGGGCTATTTGCACACTTACAGAAAGTAGGCGATTAATTTTGTTGGAGGTAATGGCCATCAATGATTCTTTTTTCCCCTGCAGATTTGAAAGCATAAAGCCTCTCATCAGTCTGACTAACCCTTTTAGCTTTGAAGGATACAAAATATGAGGAAATAAAATACAAAGTCTTCCCAAAGAATCACATACAGTATATATCTTTTTCTTAAAACATCTGCATGAATTCATAGAATCATCTTTACGGTAACTTTTACTGGGGAACAAACCTAGACAACTATATCGATTGGTGTGGTCTTTGCTACCCTCTAGCCACACTTCAGTTCTGTTTTCAGTTCTGGTTCTTATCACTAGTACTACAATATAGCAATACAAACAGCTGTACATACAGAAGTTATAAGACTAATAGCTGACATCCGTCAGACTATAGTGCCTTCATCACATAAGCCCAAAACCCAAACACTCAGGTGATGAGAAGTGTTGAGAAAATATTTTCTACAGAAACATTACTGGGGGGTCAGAATTCAGAGTTACATATCACTGTAAAATGGGCTATCTGCTCCACGTACTAGGAGGAAATCTCGAAGACATAAATCAGAGAATAAACCTGCTTCTGCAGGAGATTGCACTGGATAATCTGACAGGGCATCTGTTTCCATCAGCAAGTCTCATTCGCTCATTATATTGATTCATTTGTCTGTCCAGAAACTTGTGCTGAACATAGCACCTGTAATTTACCTGGTGCTTAAACCCTAGGCTTTAAAAAAGCAAATGCTTTCCAAAAAATTGGCTTATGTTCAAAATACAGCTCCTGGATTTCTAACCTAGGATTTTTAAAAGGTTTCCTAAGCTTCTGCAGGGCCAGGGCAGTGCTGTACTGACTGTTCAGTACTTTTATTAGCCAAAGAGTTGGTATTTTCTCCAGTCTTGCTTTCTGCAACACCTGTGTGCATGTGTACATGCAGGCAGGCATCTGTGCATGCACAGCTGGTAAAATATTTGCAGCTTAAAGGCATTTTAATTGTAAGTGGTTCTATGGCACTGTCAATCGCAGCTTGATACATATAGTTTAAAGAAATCATTTTGCTGTAGGAAATGAAGTTGTTTGAAAAATCAAGAAAAGGTGAAAGAAGTGAAGGTGAATTATTAAATGGCCTAATCTGTGGTGGACATGCAATCTTATTCTGCTAAGAAGCATTAACAAATAGTAGCAACAAATATAGACCAGGTAACTGAGAACAATGGCTTTTTTATTTCTTAACTGCTAGAGTACTTGTATCTAATGAAATAAACTTGAAGATTAAATGAAACACTAGCAAGAAAAACTTTATAAAAGGTGAAATTATAAATCTTATGTAACCTTTGAAAATTTCCTCTGCTCTCCCATATATTGGCTTTTGCCAATTCTGAACCATTTTTCACATAGGTAGTCAGAATCACTGATTCATATTCTTTCACAAATCAAAAATTGTAATCAAAATTATTTTTATTTATTTCCTCTGCCTTGGAAAAACACAATACTTTCCAGAGATTTTTTCTCTTCCTACTTCAGTAACTTTTTTTTTTTTTTTTAATTTTTATGTGTGTGTGTGTACGTACCAGACTGGATCTTTTTCCTCTACCTTGTTCGTTCTTTCCTTCCTCTTAGTAGAAAGTATGTAATAGGATTGTATCTCCGCTACACTAGAATTGAAATTCTTTCTCATTGACCCTTTCTGAAGCATTGAGGCCATTCATTGTAACCTTTTATACTTGGTGACATTTTTTATGAAAAATAAAGATCTATCAACTTATTTCTATTACTCCACTGTGTTACAAGACTATTTAATACTGGTCTTACCATATAAAAAATTCAAAACTTCTCAGTTTGCTTTTCTTTATGCCTACACTGAAAAAAAAAAAACCCTCTAGCTTCAATTACACCCATGGCAGGTTAGAAAATCAAAGATTCCATTCATCAGCTGTTTCACCAGTGTCTTAGAGATTATTTTAACATTGCTTTCTGTACTTGAGTTAAAATCTCATGTCAAAGAAAAGGTATACAAGGATCAAATTTAAAAAAGAGTATTTTAGAAAATCACACTATTTTCAAGCTTCTACTAGGACTTTTCACTATCATTATATTTGCTTAATGATTTTCAAATTAAAAATTATATGACAATGTAGAGAAAATATTTGGTTTTATCTGATAATGAGACCAACCGAAGCACTGAATATTTTGAGACAGATAACTTTTTTTTTTTTTTTTTTTTGCACTGAGTGAATAATCTTCTACTTGAATCAAACACTCCTAAAGTAAGGAGCTTCAGGTACAAACTGTTTAACCCTTCTAAGTAGCACAAGGATCTGTGTTCTGCTGCAGCTGTTTGTGTTTAACTGGCATAGCTTAATCTATGCTTTAAGACAGTCTGATCAGACATAAACATTAGATAATGACAAAGACTCTATGAGGTCTCTAGAATAGTCAAATATCTTACTGTAGATAGTAGATCCCATGTCATAGGATGGCTTCTTAAAAACCTTTTGTTTTTATTTTAGTATTCTCTCATCTGATTTACCCTTGACATTGGTCTGTGTTGAACCTGAACTGATTTCACGCTGCGTTTATGTCAATGTAACCTCACAAAGCCAGATTTACTGCCACCTTGCAGCTGGTTTGTGCCACTTTTGCAATGCAAAACAACTTTTAACTGTGTTTCAGTAACAACTTTAGCAGGGTTTACAAATGCCTTGAAGAAGAGAGTGGCAAAAATATGCCTGCTAGTGGCACTGATGAGAAGATTGCTGATGGTTTTCATGAATTTTAACTAAGAACCATGTCCTTTATGTTCAAGAATACATCTATAAGGTGATTTGGCAATGACATTGTGTAGTCTCTATGTTATTATTTTTAAGCACCATAGAGTTTTCTTTCACTGTTTCTTATTTGCATGCTATGGATTTCTTCGGTAGTAAATGGAGGCTGAAACCCTGGCACCCTTATATCAAAGTTCAATGGACAGCTCAAGTTGCACTCAATAGGACTTCACTCAGAAATGTAACAAACATTCAGAAGAAGCCTCCCAAATCTTGCAAAAAATGTCTACATATCTTCTTGTAAGAATACATAGAGACCAGAAAATGTTCTAATGTGCTGAATCCGACCCAAATTCTTACAAAACCTGGTATCTTATGAGCAGGTGGTAGTGTAACAGATACAAAAACTAGAATTTTTGAGTATGAAGATACAATTTGTATGGCTACACAAGTTTCAAATAATTTATTTACTGTTCTATTAGGTCAAAGCGATGCTATATTAAGTCATAATGAACTCAGCCCAACAGAGCAAACAGAGAAATTTTTTCTTCATCTACTCTAGTGCAATTTCAGTGATGCCAAACCAAAAAGCCATCACGTACATCCAAATTAAATTAAAGACTGAACCAAATTACACCAGCTCTGAGTTCACATTCAAAGTGCCATTTTTGCACACTTGATTATAACTGCAATGTACATAAGCAATTAGATTGCAAAGCCCATAACAAATTTTCCTCAGCAGCCTTATGTCAGATTTACTCATCTATTACTAGAATTGTGCATTTAATAACTGCCACATTTGCAAAGTTGCACATGGGCAACAAAAAGCCAAGGTGCTGCCATTTCTG
>JAWWEV010000115.1:45967379-46047010 GCA_035583235.1 Hafferia zeledoni | reverse complement strand
AGAATTGTGCATTTAATAACTGCCACATTTGCAAAGTTGCACATGGGCAACAAAAAGCCAAGGTGCTGCCATTTCTGCAGTAGTGATGAAGGTTCAGGTTCCTCTCACCACAGAAGAGGCTGACTTAAAAATTAAGATCTCCACATACCCATATGATTCCAGTGCTTTAAAAATCAGATTCAGAAACAAAGCCCAGCAAAGTTCATGTTTGCATGGAAATAATCTGAATATTGACCTTGCTTCTGATACAGTAAATAATTCAAATCAAACAGCTAGCTCTTAAACCCATAGTCACAAAAGTAGAGAATACCAGATGACTGGCAACATCTGTTTTACATCACACACCTAAAAAACATAATCCAGCCACAGTTCAACAAATCTTGTCTTCAAAATAAACAAAAATAGGTAAATGAATACCAGCAGGTTTGTGGGTTTGCTCCATTTTTTGGTAACAGCAGCTACCTTAGATTCTGTTTGGTGTCCCTTACCCTGCATTGAGAGCTCTATTACAGAAACCTAAAAAGGTATTTTTTACAAGAGTGTTAGTCTTAAAATGACCAAACAAGAAGGAGCTACATTTCAGTTCTTACTTTCAATACACTTCCCTGTTGACTTTCTGTGGAGTTATTATCCTGTCATAACAAAATGTTAAAAGGGCAGAAAGAGACAGGGAGTGTGGGAAGGAGTAAAGGCTGAGGGAAGGGTTCCTATGGGTTTTGGAAGACAGCTCACATTTTGATCACAGCATGACTCAGAGAACGTTTGGGATCCTATCTGTCTTGGAGTTAAAAATTGCCATCTGTTAATGAAATGGTGCTCTGGAGGTGCTGAAATAACACAGTGGCAATCACCTTAAACACAGAGTATATTAATTTTTCACAGCTCACTCACAGATTCTACCTTATTTTAAAAATTAAACATCCATATGTTCAAGAAGTATGTTCCACTTGAGCTTGAAAAAGCTTACTCTTTTGTGCTAAGGTGTAGAGTACTGAAAATTCCACACTTTTATTCGTTACAAAGCGAGAAACCAAATTGATTTCAGAGCTAAATGAAGTTTTGTTTTTTAATCTTTAAAGTTATTTTCTTTTTATGTTTATGTGACTTTGCTCTTTTACAGTTTGATAATTGATATAATATGAAACTCAGAATATCCAAACACACACATATTTATTAAATACTTTGTGAATATTAGGTAACTTATGGCCATGTTTGAAAATATTTTAAAAATCTGTTCAGGAATATGAACAATAAGCAACATGCAATAGGTTAAAAGGTTTTTAAGTAAAGCAGAAATTAAAATTTGCTTGAGAATTTTCTGATCTAGAGACTGTTGACCATAACAGAAATCTGATTCACTGTTTATGTTGTCTCTATTACTGTTATAAACATTTGATTCTTCCCCAAACTTGATGTGTCTAACAGTACACTCCCAGAAAAGCTAATATATTACAAAGAAGTACTTTGTAAGACAGAGTTACAAAATCTAGATATAAATTCCCAGAATGCCATTCTTCAAATGCAGCCAAATCCAGCATTTTGAATCAGAAAAGGAGCGTAAGAGGGTATCTGTAATTCCTACTTTTCCTGTGTTCCCCAACTTGTACAGTGTAAATACAAAACACACAAAATGCATCTCTGTCCTACCTTTCAAACCATGAGGAAAAAGAATAATAAACAGGAACAAGTCTTTGTACATAATGAAAGATGCTTCTGAGGTCTTGGATTACTGACAGCACTTTTTTCCTTCTCAAGCCTGTTTCAGACCTGCTACTCTATTTACCTGCTAAAGTAGGAACATCAGTCTCCTAATTATTTTTAAAATAATCAATTTTTTAAATTTTTTGATGTTCTAAACCAGAAATTATTGTAAATATCACAGTAGAATATTTTCTCTGTAACATGCTTATGATGTTTTATATAGAAACAGATAAAGATCTTGCTGAAACAACATTTTCTATGTTTGAATGCCTAATAAGTATTTACAATGAGCAGTGAATATTAATAAGCAAACATCAGCTGCAATGGCATCTGCTTAATAGGTGTATCTTACTGGATTTTATCAAGACAGAAAGTGTAGCATCTTATTTATATGTATTTTGGTGGTATCCATCACTGCAATTTGCAGGAATCTTTTGAAGGGGATCATCAAACATCTGTGAGTTATTATATCAAGGAATCACTCACTGTTCAAAATCTTGCCCAACATCTTACTGAGAGAAATATTCTGGTCCATGTTTGGTGCAGGGGTCACATCTCATAAAACCATACATCCAAACTCTGAAGCAGCTTCCACAGACTATAGAGGTGCACTTTGCAACATCTCCTCTGATCTGGTACAGGACTAGTATTTATTATTGATGTGGATTGTTCCTAAGCTTATCCTTCCTACTGTCACACCTTTCATTCACCAAACTCCTTGATAGAACTCTTCTGGAAAATATTTAAAAGAGACCAGTGTGCAAGGTGAATTTTATCACTAAACAGGGTCTTGGTGTGGGGACAGTATAGATTTTCAGCACTTAAAACTCCTGAAGATGTTTACATAATTCACATCACCTGTCCAGGCAGTGAGCAAAATCCTTTCCTGAAAGCCAAGATGTTGCTACTTAAGTCTGTCAAAGAAGAAAGTGTTTTCTTCTATAAGAATTGAATATTTTTCTTTTCCTTTGGGGAGATTAAGAGTTTAACTTCAGCACACTGTAGAAAGCTACTGTTTCATATAAACAACTTCTTTGAGGAAGCATGATTTGTATTTATACATTTTATACAGGACTATATATGTATTTCACTGCTAGTTCTTAAAAGAGACAAGCTATGATGATAAATTCCAGCATCAGTGATGAGAAGAGGGCTTAGTGAAAACAAAGGATGTTGCATGCAGAGAGAATTAATCATAGAATCTTAACAGTTGAAAAAGACCTCTAAAATCATTGAGTCCAACATTTAACCTAAGATTAACGTGCTGTTTGTCATACAAGAAAAAACTGAGGTACAAAAGAATTAGATGACTTGGTCATGATCACATATCACATGGCAGAGGCAGGAAGAGATGACAAATGTTCTGACTTTAAGACCTATGACTTAATCATTGAATAAAAAACAGTCTTTTAAGGGATAATAGCATGCATGTGAGCGCCTTCAGCAATGTGTATCACACGAATAGTGTCTCCTAGAAATTGCAAAGAATATGGATTATATTGAAAACTGATATTTGAGCCATAATAAATTGATCAATCTTCTTACTAAATGAAAATATTTTTTTTCTTGCTCAATATCCTGCTCTCAAGCGTATTTCTCAATTCCTAGTTCAGCAAGGAATACACAATGTATTTTTCTTTTCTGCAGTTCAACAAACTATACTTACAGTATATTCTGCTTAGTATGGACATATTTTCATTGCCCATTCCCTTTTAAATTTTCATTTACATTATTCTTATAGTTTTGTTCTAACAATCCCATTTTTAGTAAACTCATACTAAGACAATTTTGTCATGTTAATAATGAAAACTTTGGTTCAGCCAGTGCCAACAAGAATGACACAGAATTTCTCATTTACCTTAACCATGACTTTGTCTTTGCACTAATTAAGATAATGATCAAGTCCCCAGCTTTACGTGCCAGTTAAGATGTCAATTTCAAAATCTCTGTTGAAAAATCCCAAATTTTCATTTCCTGATGTGCCTTCTGGATTCCTCTAATCCATACTTTAACAAGACACGGGATCTCAACAGCCAGAATTCAGCATAGGGTTAATATTAGCTGACATTTAGTTCCTAAGGGCTGTTTGCCATATGTTGCCAAAGATACTTTTCTTTCAATGTCATATTGATTTCAAGGCCACCTTTCTCAATTCTTCCCACTCCCAGCTGATCTCATTCTCAGGTCAAAGAGCTGAATTTCATCTTCACATGTTGATTTCTTCACCAGCCTAACAAGATAATGACTAATAATGCTAGTTTTGACATCTTAGATTGCTTAGGAGCAGGAGTTCATTTGTTGTAATTCAGGTATTGTTGCAGAACCACTGCCAAATGTTGCTGAAAAGATTAATTTATTTTACCTGGTATTTAAAATTGGTATAACCTCTGCTGACTAGAGCACTTTGATTCACTGCAGTGCATATATGCTGAATTTTTGTTTCAGTTTCCTCCAGCCACCAGTTTACCTAAACATGCTTTGAAACCTAGATGTCATAGAAGCACCACACTCCTGTGCTTGCCATCCTATCCAGGCCTGAGAGAAAAGGCTTTTGTTTTATTTTGGACAGCTACCGTGAAAGATACAGGAACAGAGCCTAGTCTACCCACAAGGATCAGCTAGGCCTTGTTGTTGATGATCTAACAGTGACCCTGTCCCCCTTACACAGTAGAATTATTCCCACTCCAGTGGAAACTACAGATGGAGCTGGAGCACTCAACCAGAAAATGGTATCTTAGGGAATAACTCTAGCCATTATAAATTTGGCAGGTGGTTTTGTTTGTTTGTTTGTTTGGGGGTTTTGGTTGTTTTGTGGGGGCTTTTTTCTGGTGTTTTTTTTTTGTTTTTGTTGTTTTTTTTTTTTTTTTATGATTTTTAGACAGTCACAAGATCTGGCTTATAACTTCCATATTCCCACAGGAACCTGTAGGATATAGAAAGAGAAACACATCATCTCCTCAAGATGCAGCTGAAAACAAAGCTCACCAGACAAGTAGAAACAGCTTGCACTAAGATTCTTCATTAAGATTAATAGATTCATAAGCCAGATGGGAACGATGTTGTCACGCACTTTGGTCTTCCACCTAACACTTGGCCTTTCTTTGGATTTATCTTATTGTCAAATTTAATTGCTGTCACTTGATTTTTCTTTGTAAATTTCCAGTGACTAAGAATACAGCAAAAACCTATGTGAGTTTTTTCACTGGTTAATTGACTTCTCATCTAAATGTATTGTCTGAATTTTTCTTGTTTCAACTTTCAAGTGCTGGATTTTATTATAAAGCAGGGTCAGTCCTGTAGTTCCAGTATCATTATTCTTTGTTTCTACCATTGTAAACCCAAAAGAAATAGTGTCTTACATTCTGTTTAGATGTCAGAAATAAAACACATTTTAAAAATGCCTACTGTGTCTTATTGCTTATACAGAGATGCATTCTTTGAAAACTGGTTTGATTTTCCACAGAAAATTAATAAGAATAATTTTATTAAGAAATCTATAAGCACAATGACTGCCTCCAGGGCCAGTTTGTATTTTCTGTTCATACAAGTTCACAAAACAAGTACAAGAGAACAACCTGCTTGCCATGTGAGAGTCAATCACAACCAAAGACCTTTTTCTCCATCAAGGTACTTCAGGGAGAAAATGCAGTGCTTACAAAGAATGCAGGGCACAAGAATTTTGAATATTATTCTAGCTTTGTAGTATTTCTTTGATGAAGTAACAACATGTAATTTACTACATTAAAATAAGTGAATTTCTATTAATTTTAGAAAGTGAGACAAAATTAATCAGCTTTTACATGGCTCATATGCCTCCTATTTTTACCTCACACAGCTCAGGAAGCATTACTGTAGTGCCAGGCATAGCCTGGGGTCACTTCACATGTTGTCAGCAGATAGAGCCAGTCTGCTATGGCACCAAGGAAGCACCATATCTGGAAAAACAGAAACTATTTTTCAGATTTGCTTCATTTTCTCTGGCAGTTACAGTATCTTATGGCCACAGTGATGTACCTTCTCATGAGTTTCACCATGACTTTCACACTGCTCATTCTTTATCTGCAGAGCACCTGTCCAGGATGTCACAGATAAATGCTTTGTCTTTAGTGCTCTGTGACTAGTCACTAAATAAAGTAAAACTTTTTAATGAGTATTACATTGTCATACTATATCATGTTACAATTATCTTTTGAAATTTCCAGGGAACATTATGTAATCACAGATGTGAGGAGGCACAGTTACTTAGACAATTAGTTGGATAGGAGGTGTCTAGAAGACATTTAGTCCCTCAAAAAGCAATCAGTAAATTACTGAATAACCCATTGATGTAACGATGGATTTGGTCTCATCGTATTCATATCTAGAGGAATAGATGCTCTCACAAATGCAGAATGATGATAGGAGGAGTGGGCAAAAGCAGCAGCTGGGCTGTGAAGGAGAATATTAAGAGAAACTTGACTGTCTGACATTGCAATAATACAAACAATGATTGCTTTGAGGAAATGACTTTCTATAATCATATTTTCTCATTGTAAGATTATTGTACCATGAAAGTCTCCTTTTCAAGGAGCTGGGGATAGTCAGTTTGGGGGTTTTTTTGCTTTGGCTGTGCAGGCTAGAAATACTAGCAGATGAACTAGAGTGTACAGCAATATTTGTCTGTCAGGGATCATTATCTCAGGGACCAGGCAGGACTATCATAATTTAAGTATCATCATACAGCCTCCAAATGAAATTTTTCCTTAGTTGCAACTTTTGAATAATAAGGCAGGAGGGAAGACAGCTGGAACACCTAAGGAGGAAGCCAGAGGCACAGTCTGATGAACAAGATCATAGCTATACCAAATGCTGTATTTGTCAACACATATCATATTTATAACAGTGATCTCTGCCACTTTACCTGAAGCAACAGAACATAAACAAATCAGTATTGTTCAGTCATCAGGGCTGAGGCTTGCTATTAACAATGATGGAAAAATCCAAAACATTTTTAACTAAGCCAGCCTTACCAGATCAGGGAATCCTCTTTGAGGGTATGAGACGACTTGAAGACACCAGCTAAAGGAGGAAATATTTTCTAATTGATTCTTTTTGCTCTTGGTGTTTTTCAGGGATTTGATTTGTGGAGGGGGATGTTGCTTTTTTATTTTTATGAGTTTGGGTTGTTGAGTTTTTTAATATACACAGATCATAGTCAAGTCTCTTAGATGATAGCTTCTAGAAATTTTCCTTGTATTTTATAAGAAAATATGAAAAACAAGTATTACCTAAATAAAACATCATCAGTAGTTAAAAATAGATTGTGTCACTTTTTGCATAGTAATAACCTTTTATCTTTCTCATGTACTTGATTTTATTTTTCACAGAATGACTTCATTTTAACAGAATCACCAAAGCAATATTTTTCAACTGTGAATGTTTCTTAGTCTTCACAACTGAAAAAAGCATAAATGTCATTGACCTGCTCTGAATTCAATCCTACTACTGTTGGAGGACTCTACGTAATATTTGAAATTTAATGCATCAGTTGAAAAGATTCTTATGCGTAAGTTTTATTACATTTCTCCCCATAGTTTTTATTACTTCAGAGTTCTCTTTGTTTTCATCAAGGTTCAGGAAACCTAAAGGACAGGTCTGAGAAAAAATGTTTTCCAAACTTGAAAGTTTGAAAAGGTTTTTTTTTCAGTTTTACCTGCCTCTACTCTTATTACATGATTAAATTTTTCAAAATTTGGACCCCATGTAGTCATTTACAGTTGCTTCTGTAGCAATTTGTGTAACTCAAAGTTGGCATGTAAAAATGAATAATAAAATGTTTTTACACATGTTCACCATATCAACTCTTTACCAAAGGTTTTAGTAATAACTGAAATGCCCAGAGTATAATTTAGTAAAAGATCCTGTGTGATACAAGAGGAAGTAAGCATTTTTGAAAGGTTTACAGTTCTCTTGCCAGAAAAACTGATGAACATCCGTCCAAAAGAACACAACTATTTCAGAGACAAATAATTTCTGAAATACTAATATAATAGCATTTAAAGTATTATGTTTCTTATCTCCTGTGTAAAGACATGCATCACATATCATAGAATCATAGAACAGTTTGGGTTGGAAGGGACCTTGATCATCTAGTTTCAACACTTCTATATGCTACATCTTGTCCTCTTCCATGAATGTAGTTTACTTAGATGGAAATTTGAGGAGCTTGATTTTACTTTTTCTTGAAATTTCTGCAACTTGAAAAGATACATGCACATTCAAAGCAAGCTACATTTTATAGTGAAGACATCAAAATAGTAAATGAAATAGTAAAATTCTCTGCAGCACCACACAGAAATCTGTCTTCTCTTCAGACTCAACATAACAGCTGACCTGCAACAAAAATAATACCTTCACACTGAAAATATCACTTGCAAAGAAACATAAGCATAACCAGAGAGAAAGCAAGCATATTCTAAGAGCATGTGTAACATGATGTGCCTTAAGAAAGAAAACTACACACTATGTAAAAACAGAGGAAGAATTTTTTCAAAACCTTAGTAGGGACACATCAGTTGCCCTCTACCAGTATCTCTGTTCTTAAGTAATTAATACATTTGGCCTTGTCTCATCAATGGCAAATTGAACTTAAAACAGTCATTACATTTACATCTACAGAAGGAAAGTCTACCATTCACCTCAGCAACGTTCACAGGCGTGCCTGGTTTTGTTCCCTGGTGCTCTGCAACAACAAAAATCTTCAGTAGCCAAAATCATGGTACAAATGAGGCCCCCAAACGATTGCTGAAATGAAACAAGTTCTATTGCTTGGCAAAACTGTTTGGAGAACATAGTCACACCTCTTCCAAAAGTCTGTAACTGATGACATCAAGAGTGAAGCAAACTCCTACCTTGTGCCCTGCACACAGTACACGTATTCCACAACGTGTCCATAACCTAACTTCAGTGTGATCCTTACTCCCTCACACTGTAGCTTTTGAAAGAGATGACAAACTACAGCACTAAGGAAACACACTCTTGTCAGATTCTTCAGCAGATAACAAAATTAACACGGTATCTATCTCCTAATCTCTATGATACTGAAGGTGTGAATGGTGTGCCTTCACATGCAGTTAAAACACACACAAACTAGTAACACTATCAATAAGCCAGGTGTAAGGCAAATACAAAGATAAAGAGAGAGCCATGTGAGACAACACAGCCACAGGCCAAGTACACTGGGAGAAAAAGAGAGACCATGTACAATATGTCTCTCCAATTTTTTTCTTTTGTTTTAGTTAAATTACTTTTACTATGAACACAGTATGTATAGTTACAGTTAAAATTATTTCTTCAGAGAGATTTGAGCTACAAAAGATTATGTTTATACAAGGTTTCCCATTTTGCATGCAGAATAACCTCTAATTTAAATAGTTGCAACCCACTACTCTAACTCTCATTATTATACAGATAATTCCGTTTCCCCACATCACTCCTTGTTATCACCTCCACTAGCCTAATGCAATAATGAAGTTTCACCTGCAGCTGTTGTACCCAAGGGATTAATATTTAAATTAACTCGTTATGCCATTTGTCCTTATCAAGCCTTTAAACTCAAGTGAGTGCAAGTTAAATCCCTCCAGGTTTCTCAAGTTTAAATCCAAGGCCGGATCACAACACTGAAGCCAATCTTGCAGATTAGAAATGGTACTTGCACAGGCTAGATGTGAGGACCCTGGAAATTTTCAGAAGTCCATTTTTTTATTTGATTGCAAACAACTTTTCTTCTCTAATATTTTATATCCCACTTCTCCAATATAGTTAATTTCAAAGATCTGCATTGCAATGGAGGAACTACTGGCAAATGAAGAATACTCTAAATCATACAGCCATAATAAAAGATGAAAGCCACATTAAAATTCACCATGCTTCTCTACAGGAATTTGTTGAAAAGATATAAATAACATAAGTTCACACTTGTCTGAAAAATTCGTCTCTGCTGTACACCCATCCACTAATAAAGGGAAACAGAGCAGTGCTTAAATAATGCAGAGGAATTGCTCAACTGTTCAGGACTGAAAATGAATACCAATGTAAATAAATTAATTCAAAAATAAACATGCAGTGGACCATGGTGAGTCCTCAATAATGCACCTAAAATCAAAATGCCTGACATAAGCAATATGACTCATATTAATACTAGCTCAAGGTTTCATGAGAATAAACCTACTCCATTACTGTAATACATGCAAGTGCCTAAGAGTCTTTTACCCAGACACTGATTGAGCTTGACTTTGCTTATTTAGGAATGAGTTGCTAATTCAGCATTATGGAAAAGAAGGAATACAGAAGAACACACATGAGACAGTCTTATCAAGAAAGCTGTATTAGTGTAATGTTTTCTTGGGTTTATGAACTTCTAGTAGCCCATGATTTTTTCATACATTTCTCATCTTTTTATTCTTCTTCATTATTCTGCTTCTTCCTTTCTTTTCTTTATTTTTTTTCTTTCTTTCTTTCTCCTGCTTGCAGTTACACAATAATCTGATAGACAGTTCTGCATGACAGGAACACAAATTACACAGGAGTTAGTTTCAGCTGTGGTGTAACATCATTCCACAGATTTCAGAAACCTTAAAAAAATGAATACTATTTACAGTGCAACAACAGCAAAACATGAAGATCTATTAAAAAAAGTATGGCTTCCATTGCAAATAATTCAAAACTAAAAAGTACAGGAGAAAAGTGAAAGTCAGAAGCACTATTGAAAGGTGTATAAAACTGCATCCTAGGATCCTGCACAGCAATCAGACTGGGAAGTATGCAAGCTGTTGCCAGCAAAGGAGCACTTCATGCTGGAGAGCAATAGAACACTCCCTGTCTGCACTATTCATTTAGCCATCATTATGGCTTGCCATTGATCATTTGTGAGGTCTCAGTTTATGCCCTGAAGTGTGATCTTTGATTTTCCTCATTTTATTTCAAATAATATTTCTGATAATAGAAATCTTCCATTTTCCTAATTCCAGTCCAAGTATTATTTTGATGATCTCCAGTGGAAACATAGACCAGATCCATATTATGCACTTTGTGAAAAAGTCTGTGCTTTGTAAGATGGTGCATTATTTATATATATATATGTATATATATATTACAACTTTGAAATTTATCTCTTGGATACATTTCACAGATATGGTTAAATTACATGCATAACAACTCTTCTCACCTTCCCTGCCTGAAGTGAAAGTTTTCCTAGAACCTTTATTTCAAATTCTGGACAGCTTCAAAGAGATATCATTAGAAAAAAAAACAAACATATTTTCTCTCTCATCATTATATATGCATGAAACTGCATATATGTCAAAAGAAAGGGGAAGATAATCCATGTAGTTCACACACATCAATTAGTAGAGCTTCCTACCTACCTTAATCTCATTTCACCCATCAAAAGGTGATGTTGCTGCTATCATCACCTTAGAAACACAGTTATATTGCTGTTATTAAACTAAATTAGCTAACAGTAAATGTCGGGAACTTAAAACCAGATTTTGCTCTTGAGCTTGTGGTTGCTAAGAAAAATTATATTCAGGCTTATACCATTTTGCATCTTTTTTTGATCCAAAGATTCACACTTCAGCTGATATACCTTGAGATACCTTGAGACGTGAAAATACAGGGCATTAATGGCCTACAAGAAATGCACAGTGACAGTCCTGAAAAAAAATCATCTTTTCCCTGTCCAAGGTCACAGATAACCCTGAGGTCTCTATTTGCCTTTGTCAGGAGAAATGCAATGGTCAATATTGCATTCTGTAATTTCTATGCAAATTAGACATAGGGCTTTGAGTTGTTAGCTGAAAAAGGCTGAAATTCTCTTGCATTTGTGAGTTTCTGTGGCAGGACTCATGCTCAGTAACCAGGGAGAAACCAGTCCCTCCAAAGTCCTGCCTTTTTTGCACTTAGGCATCTTTTATATACTTTTTTGGTTATAAAACTTTGTTTCTAGATATTAAGAAAAATATTCCCACTGAGTATCAATAATTCTTGCACATTTAGGGGAGATAAATTATATCTTGACATCTTTTTATACAACTCATCTTCAAGTTGTAAATGTGTTGAAATGTAGGCTGGCTTTTCTAACAACTGAACTATGTAAACAAGATGTTGTTTCCACTCAGAGGAATAACACTGTCTTTGTGGTAGAGAGAGGGTGTATAACAAAATGGATGATGATTATGAGCTTGAATAAGTCAGGCGGAATGAACTATTAATGGTTTCATGCTGGATGCAATTTTTAAGCAGACAGCCATGTCTGGAGGCAGTCTCTAGAACTTCAATTCCAATCTGTTGAAAGTGTGTTCAGCATCTGACAAAATTATTATAACATTGCATAAATGTTCTTCTCATTTTCCCCAAAGCAAAGAAGTCCTTAAATGCTGACAATCTGAGACACTGAGAGGCCACAGTGCTCTCTAGCATGACAGAAAATCATCTCAGTCACCTGAATGGAAGGTATCTACAACAAACAGCCATAAAAAATTGATGACAGCTGCTTTTTCTTCTTCTGTGGTTGGTGGTCTCTAGAGTTTCAACCTGTATTTCTCCATTCAGGAAAGTCAGTTATATTCCCTGGTTTGCCCTGCAAAGCAGCAGGTGTATTGGACTCAGGACAGCCTGAATGCAAGCTGCAAATTCAAAGCACTGTACCTACTTCTGACAGCCAGAGTGACCCTTCATCATGAGCACAGTGAGGGTCATGGGTCCAGCTTATCACACGAGCTAAGGAAGTTCCACCCTCAACATATGCAGCAACACTTCCCAAGTGTTGAAGGGAATCTCACCTGGAAGATATTGGTCTTGTAACATGTTTTAGGAAACATCCTTTGACTTAGAGATTTGCCAAAACTGACAATGAAAACCACAAAGGAAAGAAGCAACTTCTCTTCAGTTTTGTCCAATTCATACTGTTCAGAGGAGAGAAGAGGAAATAGGAACCAAACAAAACTGTAACATTCCTATAGTATGTCAAAATGGAAACCCTCATAAACAATTCTTTCCTGGTAATGTTTAAAGGACACCACTTTTTACAGTTAGGAATCCTGCAAGTTGTTTTAATGAGAAAACTTTAAAATAAAACCAGCTTTATTACATTTTAGTGAAGAACTCCTTCCAGCTGAAAGAGAAATAACATATTGCTAATGTGTCTGATTACCAGTATTGTGTTCTTACCCTGATGGAAAAAAATTCTGCAAAACTGGTTTCTGTCCTTTGGTGCAAACAAACAATACTTGTTATTTCTTCATCAGCTTTCCTCTGAACACACCTGAATATGTATTAATCTATCCTGTTTTAGTTTTAAAAGCTGTGACACTAAGGCCACAGGTTTTGGAACTGATTGCCTACAATTTGACACCTGAAACATATGACCCAGACTTCTGAACAGTCAGCAAGAGGCACATATTAAATGCAGAGGGAGTACAACCTCTTATGACCAGCTCAGTTTCAGATGCTTTGCCCATCTAGTATTAGATAACTAATCTAAACACACTTTCAGAGGCAGTGGGTAAGCAGAGGATCTGAGTCTCATGTTCTGAAGTTTTTTTTTGAACAGTCTGAGATGTCTTGAAGTATAATACACACACTTGCTATGAAAACAATATTCAAAGCATAAATAATAGGGATAACTCACTACACCATCAGTTCTGTGTCTAATGTACAGAAACTTGCAGTATCATTTCAGAGCTAAACCTGAAGCAGCAGGAAGAGGAGAGAAGGGCCTTCTTTTATCAGCTGTTACACAGAGTCTCCTACAAGTTTAGTCTTGTGCCACATAAACTATCTGTGCTGCTTCTTCCCAAACTGCATAAGCCTTCATCCTGTACAGTAACTCAGTCGTCTCTTCTGCCCCTTACCCCACACAGAAACACTCCAAATTTTTTTCTGATGTCCCCAGAGTTTTGGGAGAAAGAGCTAGAAAAACACTCCTTAGAAATCCAAGCAAAACACAAACCTAATGTGATATGCAAACCAACAAATGCAATATGCCAGACGGTACAATTCTTTTGCCTTCCTCTAGTTTCCAGAAAAGTTCTTATCCTGGGAAGACATCAATATCAAAAATAGCAAAGCAAAATAAAAAAATATGCAAAAAAATTTCTACTGCAATAGGCAGTCTGAACAAAGACAACTAGAAAAAAATAAATGGTCAGAGAAATAGAATTATGCACTTTATGATGACCTGTCAGGGTCAGGAGGTGATACACTATCTGTGCTGTTCATGCTTTATCTGACCTCTTAAAGAGGGAAATGGGCTGGAAGTGAAATCAGATGTTCATTTTCTCCTAAATGCAGGAGATATGGGAAGCTTAATATATTTATCAGTTTTGATCACCAACAGAGAAAATAAAACATATCAGGTCTAGAAAATTAAGGTCAATCTTCCAGCCCGGCCATTCTTCAGAAAATGACAGACCTTTCTTCATGCCAAAAATGAGTTTTTCTTGAATGATTATAGATTAACACAGCTTCCAAAAAATGGGGAGACAGTAGGCAGCAGTCAGATGTGCGTTGCTAGGAAAGGAAGAAGGTGAGGTTTGGTAATTATGCCATGTTCTTCTTTTCTGTTCTAGGAGGAAAATGATATTTTGAGGAATAAACTGAATTATTAAAAAGAGCATATTGATTCAATTTGCCAGAAAGACACTGCAATATTCATTTTTCATTAACAGCTTTTTTAATATACTATGCAATGTATCCTAACAAAGGTATTTATCAAATCAGCACCAGCATGGGGAATTTTAATAAGGCAAGCCCTTAGTATTGCACAGATTACATTCATTTGTTATCTAGTACCTCAGCCAATTTCAGTCTCATTTCCCAAAACAATCTGCCTCCAGCTGCTATCCAAATTTGTCCCTGTAAAATGTTTTCATGAATCCTGAAAATCTGTGAAAAATAAATGAAAAAATAGTCTTGTGCCATAAGGATAGACATGACGAGGACAAGAGAAAAAGGTGTGTTTGCAGCACACATAGAGAAGGCCTTTTCTTAGGGAAGTCCTCATGTACATATCAACATGTTTAACTGTAAGCATATGCTCAATTTCCAATGGCTTTAGTAGGACTTTATAAGCTACTTACAGTTAATTGCTGAAATATTTTTCAGAACATTCCGGCTTTTAATCAGAATGTTTTACCAGAATCAGTGCCTCTGCATGTTGGTAAAGACTAAAGTAAATATTATTTGCTATGGCTTTCCATTTTGTCAACTAGAAGCCATGGAAGGCAAAATATAAAAAGAAATAGAGTCTGTTTTTTTTTACCTATGAAACACACATAGTTCCGCCAGCCAGGTTCAAGTGCAGGATTAAGGAATGAATATTTTTTAGCTGTTAATAATAGTTAATGATTAATTATGGTTAATGTTTTCTTCTACTTTTCCCCTCACCAAGATGGCATTATTTGCTGTGAAAGTTTTTTTCTCTGCCTTTCTTTTACATGCATGACTTTTTACATAAACTGAGTAAATTAAAACTTGGAACATTTCATATAAGGTCACTTCCTTTATTTTCAACAAGAAATTCATCCAAATCTTACAAGTCATGAAGCAGTAGTCACTACTATAATCCAATTCCTGTATTTTTTTATATTTTGATGTTGTTTTGAACCAATTAGATATGGGCATAATAAGCTGGAGTGCTCCTTCCTAGTTAATCTCAAAAGAAAGTAGAAAAACTTCAAAGATGATGATTTTGCAGTCCATTTTGCATGAATACATTTAGACAGCAGCTCTGTGGTTGCTGTCCTACCAAAGTGAACTTTGAGAGCCCATGGAGATCAAAACTTGAGATGGCCGTACAAAAACGTTTCCTTTACCTCTGAAAACAGAAGAGAGGACCTCCTATTGACTTGATTTACTTAAGAAGCAAATCTAGGCTCTCCTCTGTTAATGAGGAAACAGGTAATATATTAAAATTGAACTAAGGGTGGCAATTTTCTCTATAATAGAATTTTATTAATTATACATACATGCTGATTGCAGCTGGATATGGACTCCCCTCACCTTTATATCACAAAATGACACAGTAAGTTCACATTTTTGCAGGTAGCAAAAGTGTTAATTTTGAACTTTGTGAGGAAGGGTAAAGGGACAAAAACTACATGTGAGCAGATAGCTCACAGCATGGGAAGAATGTCCCTCTTTCCACCTAAGGAAAGGCCAACCTATATAACTATTAATCAAACTGAACTCACTGACAATACTGGCAAGAGTAAAGGAAAAAGACCATTGAATAACAGTACTAAAACTGTGAAAAATACTTCCCAAACCCCCAGGTTTATGGATGACAGTGCAATGCAGATCTTCACCTTTTTTTTTTTTTTTTTTAATTGCGTAGGGTGTTTTTATCCTTATTTACATCATCGTATTACTTTTTCCCCGGTGCCTTCCTCAGTGCACTCAATGCTGATGTTTACACAGCAAGTAGCTATTAAGTACATTGTTCAGTCCTGCTGGTTCAATATGCTGCTCACTGTGCATTTGTACTTATGCCCTGCTCCTTTATATGGAAATATTCACCACAAATTTTTCAGGGATGATCCTGTATGTCAGTATTTTTGTTATTTTTGTAATTTTCAGTTGCAAGGTCATAACAACTGTATTGAAGGCATAAATCAACTCCATCTCTTAGGTTTTTATGATCTGGACCGAACAGCTAAAATCTTGCTAAACTATATACCCCAAAGCAATAAATGGGTGCAGTACGTGGTGTACGACTAAGGTTGCCTATGTCTTGATGTAAGACTGTGTCTTGCAAAGAATGGCTGGCTGTGAATAACTGTATTCCTCCACAGGACTGTGGCCAACATCTAGGGAAAAGCTACTATTGCATTCCACTGGACTGTACTTGTTTCATTCAGTAAAAGTTCTACCTTGTAGTCAGCTGGTAGATTGTTTTGACTTTCAGATGACATTTGTAATAAACTTTCTCACTGCTATTGGTCACTGGAGAATGTTTAAAGATATCTTAATTTTATGAAGAAACTTTTAAACCTTTTTGTCTGATCCAAATATGGAACTTTACAGAACTTTATTCTGAGTGCTGAATGACTTCTTTTGATAGAGGTGAGGGAAATTCTTTTAAAATATTCAGGTTCAAGTATTTTTCTCTGACTCTCTTTTCCATTTAACAGTGGAACTGGAGATTTTTAATTCTGGATTTTTAAATTCTTTTAAAAATCTTTTCTCAGAGTGTTATTAAAACCTGCTTTTTCCTTAGAGAAATTAAGATAATCTTCTTCTGGAGCAGTAGACTATACATGGTGTTACTCATGAGACACTGCTTAGAGCTGCCCAAAAGTTTTTACAAAATCCTTTTCAACAAACCAAGCTGTTTTGTAAAGGTCATAAAGTACATACATTTCAACACAGCTGAAAATTTCTAAATTCCTCTACATATATATGGCTGATTTGTTTATTACAGAAAGTTATTGCAGCTCAAGATTTTCTGCAAAACATTCTGGAGATTCTAACCTCACTATGAGGCAGAACAAAAAGAATTTTTAAAACCTCAAAAGGTATCATAAAGTGGAGTAGTTCTCCCATATTCAGCTCCAATGCCTTACAATCTGGGAAAAATAAGTCAGGCAAACATTCTAAAGAAAATGCACTTATCCCTTCAAAATATTTTGTGAAAAATGTAGAGCCAATGAGAAAGAGATACAAACTATTTGTTTTGTGGATTAGACTTTACAGGATGACAGTGGGACTAAAGATGAACACACAAAGCAAAGAACAAAGCAGCAATGAAGGCAAAAAATACTTGAAAGCACAAGATCTCTAACATCTCGATACATAGGTGTGAAAATAAAACCAAACACTGAGATGCAGTGAGGCTGAATCTCCCTATCCAAAACCAATGCGTATTGAACGTATCCTCTTTATACAATAAGGTCAGTGTATTGTAGTGGCCAAAGGCAGGGGGTGAATTTCAGCTGCCAGGGATCCAGGGGGTCCATGCCTCTGGTTTGGCTCAGGCAGGGCCTTGTCTTGGTCTACTCTACTCTCTGCGAGGTAACTGCTGGTTTACACAGTCTGAGCATAAGCATGAGTATCATAAATGTGTGTATATGGGAAATAATAAGGTACTTATTTGTATGAGTAGAATCATCAAAAGATTGTTATTAAGTAAGATCCAAGTTTTTGATATTTCACAAACTTCTGAATAGTCAAAGTGCATGCATAGAAATAACATATTTACATAAGAGAGTGAAAATCAGTCCTTTAGTGTCCTGACATTTCATTGATGACTTCATGTCAGTTAGCTTCTTCTTAAAGAAACAAATTATCAATAATAATTGAAAAGAAGTTACATCTAGCTGGAGACAGATGGGGTGAGAAAAGTCAGTGGTAGATTGACAATACTCAAAGTATGAGGATTACTTAGAGAGAAAAAACAGACTTTCTGACCTCTGTAGATACTTGGTAGTTTTCAGACACTGAGGGGAAAAAAAAAGATTTCCTAGACACAGCCTACCAAAGAAACTAAGGGAGGAAGGGAAAGAGCATCCTTCTGTTTTCACAATCCATGGTTAATTAGCATTTGATTTTGAACAAATCTCAATGACCACATCATCTGTCCTAACAGATGAATAGGGTATGATAAATAAAACCACTCTCCTCCTATTCATTGATATGAATTCTGAATTTCAAAATGCTTAGTCACTTAGCACTTCTCAACATGTGCCATTTATTCCTGCTGTTACGTTCTATTCCTAGGCTACAGTAAGATGGGTATTCATGCTTATAAAACTGTTATTTAAGTAACTTTCAGAAATTTTCTTTTGTGACAATGACTTCATTGGATCTGAGCCCTCTGTGGAGTTGTAGAACACTCCAGAGTGCATGGGTATGAAATTGATATTGTGACCCTCGTAGGAAAAAAATTCCCCTAGCAAAAGCCTTGCAAAAGCCAAACTGAGAGTATCCCATCAGGATAATTTAACCTGGTTGTGTGAGTCATGCAGATTACTTGTTTTTTATTCCTCAGGATATGCATATTATAGGAATATTAACAACCTAAATATACTTTTTGTCCTCCTACAGTTCTTTTCAATACCTTCATTTCCATATAATTCCCATTAAAATAGTTCTAAAGTCATTATTTAGGTAACAGAGATTTGCTTCTGAAATTAATGTGTGCAATTTTATCTTTAGAACTTAATAATACTATTTTGAGTTGGTCTGTTTTTAACACCTCACAAGTTGCAGTACTAATAGAGAGTCAGCTTGCAACATGCTTATCAGCATTAAATAAAGTAAGTTATTGGACTAATTTCTTAAAATTCAGACCAATAGTAACAACAAATAAAATATGACTGGATATTTGTTCAGCAGTCATTAAGCTGAGGAAGTTCCGTAACACAGCAAGAAATTTTAATAGACCAGAAAATTTGAAGACAGCTACGGGACATGAAACACAGTATGTGAAAAGGTCACCCAGCTTTTACCCTGCTGGGAAGCACCAAAGAGCAGCACAGAAAATAAAAGATTGAGATCCCTCTGATGTTTACATTACTGCACCTACATTTTTTTCTGATGCAACTAGCAAGTATAATGGAAGAGAAAAAGCAATATCAGCAATAGAAGTCTATTCTTTACCTACCCCATCAAGTACCAGCTGCTGGCTCTCTCTTTCCCCACACCCTACACAGGAACTTTTCAGGTGACCATCAGGCCTCTATTTCTTGTACTTTGCAGCACTGGCAAATTACTTGAGTCTTTTACTAAGAGGTCAAATGAGCAGCATGACAATCCAAGCATCACATACAGGTCAGAAGAATCTGGTACAGATGTCAGCAAAATGGAAGCAGACGTGGATTGACCTCTGGAAATACACAGAGCAAATGCCTGTTAAAAGGAGATGGGCTCAGGGATGGTTTATAAGGGGAGGATGATAGGATTAGTAACCTTGCTCTGAACCTTGCTGTCACAAAGAGAGCTGTTTTTCTGATTTGCCATTCTTCACATTTTGCCACTGTAGACTCAGCAATCGTGCATAAAAGTGACAACTTTTACTTTATAAATGAGATTAACTAAGTCAGAATTTTAAGGAATGTATGCAAATTTGTGCTTTCTGCTTCAAACTTTAGACATAGCACGATAGTGGAGACTGCAGCACTAAAGAGTAAAATGGGGCACAACCCTTTTCATTTGCCTACTCTATACCCTAACGTTTAATTCACCCCTGTAACTATTTAGTATCTCCTAATGAATATGCAGATGCCATCTTAATTCTGATTAATAACTTGTTTGCATCTCTAAGCCCATTATCCACTGACACAGAGACTGAAACTAGCTCAAATTCATCTGTGATGCCCAGTTCTGCTCAATAAACTGGGTTCCTGAGCACTGCTATTATCAGATGATTGGCATGGGTAGATGAAGGGCCATGGTACCTGAACAAAGCAGTTCACAGAAGCAGGGGGAGAACAGAAGGTGATACTCCTGAACACACATAAGACAGGTACTTTGGACAGGAAGAGAACTTGAAATACATGAATAAGGATAACCGTGCTCTGAGAAATGAGGCAGGTGTCAGAACTGAGGGTAGAGGGACTGGCCCAACTTAAGAATTGAGATGCTGTCTTCATAATTCCTGCATGGAAACTTGAATCCTACCTTAACAGAGCTAGAAAAGTACTGTATGTTTTATTTGAATGTATTTTTCTAGTTGCCATTTAGTTTGCTCCAGAGCTCGGCTTAACTTTCCAAGCCAATTTTGTCTAAGCATACAACAGTGCTCTGCCTGGGAATACTTAATGTTTCCTCTTGGACTAAAACTGCATTTTGCAATGAACTTTGCATAAACTGATGGGGAAGAAAGAATTTAAAACCTTGAAGTGTTGCACTTTTAGACATATAACATCATGACAAACAAGAAAATATTTCATTTTTTAAAATATATTTGCAGACATCATCTCCTGATAAAATATTTAAACTAGTCTTACTGTTACACCTACAGACTACCGTATCTTTACCATATAGATTTATTACAATACAACTAATAACATATTTTTATTTGTCACATGCCAACAGTAATTTTTATATCCAGTGTTATTGTGCAAAATGGTAGTGCTAGCCATAGTGGCATGACAGTTCATAAAGATTCCAGTTATGAATGAAATTGAATTTCCCTTATGTTTTCTACATTAAGCTGCATTTCACTTTGTTCTTAATGAACTTAATTATTCATTCAAAGCAATACATATCTCAGGTTTCAAAAAACCTCTCTAATAATAAGATATGGCGGTTGGTAATAGGTTCTATTCATGTAACACATTACATTTTTTAAAAGCTCTTGATACGTTTACAGTTTACAATAGTTTTGAAATTGAATCTTACAAACTGACATCCATCACTTTGGTTTTTTTCCTCCACCTTCATTTGTGTTTTCCCCCTACTGGTAAAGTTAAAACAAACAGATAAAACAGAGCCTAATCTGACAACAGAAAGAACTGCTTAGCCAAATTTATGTACCTCATGGTCTTTTAATATGTAAAAGGATATGTATTTATGTATATACACTCACAGAGAGGTGTGAGAGCTTGTATATCAAAAGGCAATTTCATCAATAATGAATGGCAAGTAAGCTATTTATCCATCATTTAACTTTTTATATTTAAATCAGAACCACATATGAGAAACAAATCTGAATTTATTTACTGATTTAATTCTATCCTTATCCTCTCTCTTGTCTGTCTCTAAATGAAGCCTCCATAGGAACCAAATTTCTGGACTGAAGGAGAAAGAATAGTAGGGAAGGATGATACCCATGCTTGTCCCACTCACAAAAAGGATTTGAATACAGAAGAACTTGGAATTGTTATTACCAGCAGAAATTCTGAACTGCCTCCTCCCTTTTACCACTAAACTTCATAAACCCACAGCATGAACTGTTTTAAAAAAGGACTCAGACATTTGGTTATTACAGCCCTGCTTATGAAACAATAAAGCAAGAGATCAAATGGCATTTATCTCATCCAGAAAACCTTCCAGTGAGGATATATGACCTGTAGCTCTACAAAGACTCAGAACAATTTCCTCAAAATGAAGTGTTTACTCTACACAAGAGGACTCAAACATAGAAAAGAAAATGAATTTAACACAACAAATGGCCTACATGTACTTAACTTATATAATTTAGTGATGTTTGTAAGCTTAAAAGACTGTCATGAAGTGGCTCTTCCTCAGCCTGTCCTCTCAAATCATACTCTGACACACCTCTGTTTCAGCTCCTCTGGGACAGGCTTTCCCCTTAAAATTCTTTTGCTCCAGATTTATAGTCATAATTATTTTCCCTTTCCACATCCCAAGACCATAAGTCAAACCAATTTACTGCTCCCAATACAACAAATAAAAAATTTCAATGATATAAAGTCCTACACCATCAGGTGCTAGTGGAAAAGATATTGAAAATTGAAGGGTTGTAGCAAACAAAGGGCAAAATTTCAGTGACATCAGGTATTTCCATGGGTTGTGTTAAATGTTTGAGGATTTTTTTAAAAGAATATAACTAAATAGATTAGCTTGTTGAGTCTCAATGCTGTTTAATATGTTTGATGTCAGTCTATAAAGAGTCTGGTGTGTGTCTTCTTTGACATTTCCTTTCCGAAACAGGAACCATCTTCATATTAGTCACTGTACACTCATAAAGCTGATTCCCCTAGAAGGTATTTTCACAAAAGAATCTCATTAAAAGCAGAAGGAGAGTATAAACAATAATTTCCATCCTTTCAATACCTGTATTGGGTTTGTGTGGCCAGATTTTGGTAGCAGGGGGCATTCAGGGGTGGCTTCTGTGAGAAGGTGCCAGGAGCTTTCCTTATGCCCAGCAGAGCCAATGCCAGCTGGCTTCAGGATGGACCTGCTGCTGGCCAAGGCTGAGACAATCAGGAATGTGAGCAATTCTGCAGACACCAAGGTCAGTGCAGAAGGAGGGGCAGGAGATGCCAAAGCTGAGGTTCTCTTGCAGAGCATGGTGCAGACCATGGTGGAGCAGCTGTGCCCTGGCAGCCCGTGGAGGACCATCACGGTGCAGAGATCCACTTGCAGCCCATGGAGGAGCCCAAGCTGGAACAGGTGGATGCCCAAAGGAGGCTGCGACCCCATGAGAGGCACATGCTGCAGTGGAGTCCTGGCAGGGAGGGACCTGCAGCCCATGGAGTGAGGAGCCCATGCTGGAGCAGGTTTTCCTGATAGGACTTGTGGCCCTGTTAGGGACCCATGCTGGAGCAGCCTGTGCCTGAAGGAAGAACTGCAGCCCATGGAAATCTGACCCATGTTGCAGCAGTTCATGGAGAACTGTTGGCCATGGGATGAACACACACTGAAGTTCATGGAGAACCGTTTCCTGTGGGAGGGATCCCACAGTGGAGCAGGGAAAAGACTCTTCCCTCTGAGAAGCAGCAGGAACAGTGTGTGACAAACTGACTGTAACCACCATTCTCCATCTCTTTGTGCCACTGGGGAGGGCAGGGAAAGGTGTTTTTAAGAGTTATTTCTCACTATCCTGCTCTGAATTTTGTGAGCAAGAAATGTAATTAATATCCCCTCTTCGAAACTTTTTTGCCTGTGACAGTGAATGGTGAGTGTTCTCTGCCAGGCCTTATCTCAACTCATGAACCCTCTGTCATATTTTCTCTCCCCCGTCCAGTAGCAGAGGGGAGTGAGAGAGCAGTTTTGGTGGATACCTGGCATCCAACCAGGGTTAACCCACTACAATACCCTAAATCTATTTCAAACTCTTTCTACTTTTCTGTAAACACTTCATTGTATAGTCTTTCTCTACAAATTACATGTGTTCAAGCACAGAGGAGTCAAATTTTCTAAATCACTTGTGTTCTTTGGGTTAGACAACATAATGATCATTTTGGCATACAAACTGAGATTCTATATTACAAAATTTACTGCTTTATCCTAGAGCTACCTGAAGCCAGTAGGCCCTTATTAAATAGGATTTATTAAAAGCTGTGATTGATTGATTGATTGATTGATTGATTGATTTAATGTCCAAAGATATCTGTGAGTCTTGACACAATTGAGCATGTTGCTATTTCTCTAAAATGAGTAATCTCTAGAACTACAGGGTTAGGTCCCACACCATACATGGTTTATGGGTTAAGAAAGAGAAGTTACTACTGCAGGGCAGCAGCTATACTGCCCCAAAGACTGGAGAGAGGCCTTGAAAGCTACCTGCAGAATAAATGTCATAACCATTACCTACCCTGATTTTGGATTGCTCTGTCTCTATTATTGCAGATTTCTGTCTTACGTACCTCACTATTTATTGGATCAGAAAAAGAGAGAAGGTACAAGTGTGACATTTTAGCCTAATGGTTAGACCTACCGGCAGGAATACTGGAACTGAGCTCCTCCCATCAGGTCATGGTCTAAGAGAAGTGCTTACATCAATACTGTAAATAGGACTATGGAGCTTGACAGAAGCCACTCAGTAAACCTTAAGTAAGGTACTTAAGGCCCAGTGGGCACAAGCATTCTGTATTCACTGCTTTAGATCACTCTTCTCCACATTTGGTGGACCATTCTCCTCTTATATTATCCAGCATTTTCTGTCCTCAGCGTTCTCTGCAAAAAAATGTTATAGTCTGTTCACCTCAGGACTATCAAACACCAAGGTGCTTAAAAGTTAGGTGCTTTGAAAGAAACCTTTTGTAACTGATCCTAGCATGCAAACCCTAAAAACTTTGTTCATTGTCCTATTTTTTGAATCCTGCAGCCTAAACATAAAGTTTAACAAGACGGATTGAACTAGTATTTGCATTGAACTAGTATTTGAATTTCTGTCAGAAGAGGTAACAGAGGAGAAAACCTGTTCCCCTAAAAGTCAATAACAGAATTGTCATTTCATTACCTTTGGGAACAGATGCTCAAATGCAGCTTTCAGTGAAAAGAAGAAAGTTTTATTGCCATGGTGGCTCTGAAAAGAAGGGCAAGATTTGGATCAGACGAGGAAAATGAAGACATATCCAAATTCTAGATACTAACATAGGTAGTACACATAGACAAGGATGGAGTTCTGCAGAGTAAAGTGGGCCTAGGCAGGAGTACACCCATGGAACAGATACAAAAAGCTGATTCCCACATACTTCCACAAAACTTTTCATACAGGACACAGGCAAAATTGTTTCACTTGTAATGATCAAGCTAGAAAAGTGAAAGTGGATTTTGGCAAGCTTTTGAACATCATAAAAATAATAATAAATCCATTGGATTTTTTTGTTACAACTGCTCAATAAGCACTTCTGTATACACAGATGATCATTCTTTTTCTGAGAGGATGAAAGCCAAGAACATTCAGAGAAGTCACCTACGCAGATTAATTTTTCTGTCTTGCTTATTTCATTTATGTAGTAATTTGTTGTGACTTGAGTGAACTTGTATTTGGCAGTCCTTATGTTTAGATGACAGGGACTGTGTATGTGATTGTGCATGGCATAAATAAACCTTATTTATAAAAACAAGATTTAAAGCAAATTTTTAATGGCTTTGGTGAATGTGCAATGTATTAATTCCACAACACAGTTGTTGGAGCATAGCATTTCTGCTCCTTTGCTGAAGAATTTAGGTCCTGTTGAGAGAGAGAGGACAAGTCTGGGGAGGACAGTTCTCTTGCAGACTTGCAGAAGATTGAGGAAACAGCAAGTCTCCTTGGCTTCCTTCCTTGATAACCTATGAATTTCTATTTTCAGGAAGTATAATAACTTCTAACACTTAATGAATACCAAAGAACACAATAGAGATTTCTATGCCTGCCTTTCGTTAGACTGGAAAATGTTACCATTTAGGTAACTTCCATGTAGGAAGTTTCCCCTTTGGAGTCTCCAAGAGAACCAGAAAGAATTTTCCTTTTACCCTGAAGATGATACTAGACCAGATTTGTCCAGAAAATGATCCATCCAGACCTTTTAGCTAACAGAAATATCATTTCGGTCCTTTTCACTTTGTGAAATATCTCTGTGTTGAAACTAGGTAGCAACTTATACACTTAACAGCAAACAGGTATTTTCCTTAACTATCAGTAAATTCCCTTCCCTTCTCTGGTAACTCATGTTTCAGTGTGAAATTTCACTTTAACTTTGTAATGCACTTGATAGTTTACTGAGCTTTGTAGCTGTCATGAGTGAGAATAGAAGACTTAGACAAAATTTGTTAAAGACTGTTGAGTCACAAGGGGCAGAAAGGATTTCTGAACCCCTGCTCAGAGAGGAGTCCAGATGAATCCAGTCTTATCCTCAACAGTTTAAATCTAACCAATTACAGAGGTGGGATTGAACCACTTTGTCCCACAGGTTTTAACGACTGGCATTATACAAAATGAATCATTTATTATTACAAATGATCAGGCTAAAGATCTTAATCAGAATGATTTACTACAAAATATAAAAGCTAAAACTACTAGTAGTATAGTATAAGAGAGGTAGTTCACTATCTTGAAGCAAGTATTGAAGCAATTATATTAAAGGCAGCAAAGAGAAATAATTATAAGTAGAGATTTGATGTAACTCGCCAATGCTCATGGGGAGATCTCTTTTGCTCAGCCTCAAGGAGTATCCTTGGAGGCTGTCCCCAGCCAGGGGAGGAATCTCCACACATACACCCCAAGAAGGATTATGTCATGTTATGTTAGAAGAACCTGACTGTATGAGAGGGAACTGGACTTCTATAGTATAAAGTGATTTACTGATAGTCACAGATCTACAGGCTAGCAGACTAGCTAATCTGACAAATCCTGCTTCAAAAAGCAGGATGTGTTTTCAAAGTCTGGTGAACCAGGCTGGTTTTAGCACAATTTAACACCAAGACAGCACCCTGGCACCAGCAGTTGAACTTGCATGATGGCTTGCATGATGGTTGGCATAGCATGCATTCTCTGACTGGATCTTAGGCCTTATCAAGGTGGGCTATCCCGCCATAGTAGTCTGCACATAAACTTGAAATCTAACCTCTTAAGTGATATCCATTTTCTGTTGTCTGTTTTTTTCTTTTGACTGAGACCAAATACACTTCTAATTTACTTACTTGAGATGCAAAAGAATTAAATGGATTTAAAAAGTTGAATTGCCCTTCAGCACCATTCTCCTAAGCTACATGTGATTCTGGTGATGGTTACTGCATCTATCTTTACACCAAGGTGAAATTAGCCATCTTGGCTGTATTCTGGAGCCACCTGGTGGTCCTCAACGCTCCAGAGACATTCAGGGTTACAGGTCAGGCGCTTCTTTCACTGATACCCAAGATGATATCATATAGACTGGATTAATTTATGAGAAGATTTGTTGAAAAATAATGAAAAGCTGCTTCAGGGTAGCAATTGGAATAGATGGGCACATATATTTCCCTTCTTGTTCAGATAAACATGTATAAAGAAATGTCCAAACCAAGAGAGGTTAACAAAAAATAAGAGTATGTCTTCATATACAGGTGTCTCATCTTGAAGGGAAAGGAACAATTGAGTGGAAACATTAAGTATAGAGAAGCAAATTGCTGCTACAGTGTAGTGGGTCTATTTGTCATATTTACTGTGGGACTATCTGAAGCACTTCTACCAGTAGCCAACAGGCTGTCTTTTCATTCATAATTCATATTGTTTGCAATACAATGATCTTTTGTCATAAGGAAGACAAAGATTTCACATCCCTGTACCATCTTTCATCTAGGTGATTCACAAATCACTTAAATTTCATGGTACTTACACATATTGCATTTAGAATTTTTTTTTGCCAGACACTGAAATAGGGCCATTACTTCTTGTTATGTCAAGAGAAAAGCAAACAGACAGAAAAGCCAGTTTAGTAACTCCCTAATACAAATCTCTCTTTGTCCTCTTCTCTACAATACAGCACCTGAAGTCTGAAGTCCCTTCTTTTTGCAAATAATTTCTGCAGTTCAGCAAAGTAAGCATTATAAATATTTTTTTTTTCCTGGGGAGTCTTCTGCTGTAAATATTTAACCATGACTGGGGTGTATACATGGTGGCAGAAGACAAGACATGCAAATGTTTCAGTCTTTTTCCTCACTATGTATATAAGATCAGCCTCCCAGAATAACTTAAAACAAACTGCAGTAAATCTGTGATAATATTCTTGTGCTTGAGAGGCTAAAAGTTCTATCTTTGATTCTCACATTTTCAGAATGTCTATAATGATATTTCCAATTTTTGTTCACATAATTTCAAAACTTGCTCTACATCTTGCACCTTATTGACAAGATAGGTTTGAAGCACACAAGCTTCCCATTTTTTTTCCTGACTTTTATTAATAAGTGTTTACATTTTCTTTTTTAATGGTGTTTTCCTTCAAGTTGCATTTTCAATTTTTAAGCTTACTTTTTTAAAATAAGTCCAACACTATATAGATTAAATTTTTTTTTCTGCCATTCTACCTACTGAAAAAATTTCTGCCCATGTTAAAATAGCAGCCAAAGGCAGGCAGCATCTGTTAGCCTTTGCAAGTGACTTTGTTTCATCATATGACAGTTCACTATTGTACCCCTGAACAATAAGGGAGCTTATTTCACAAATGACTACAAAATACTTTTCAGATGGTTACCACCCAAGCACAATTATCATAGGCCTGACTTGGGTTCTTTGCCAGTCTTAAAATCATAAAAGGTCACATTGAACCTGTCTTCTGTCACAACAGCAAGTACTGCAAAAGGTCACAGCATCTAATGTGAAATATGTATAGCTGCTAAACTAGGTTTCACTTGTTGGGACTGTAATAATCCAGGAAAAAATACAGTCCAAGCCAGTTTACACACAGTGTTGGAGGAAAATCATGTGTTTTGTCTTTCACAATTGACTACAGCAGGATATTGATTAACAAAAGCCCAGCAAAAGAAATCAGCTTCTAACCTCACAAACCATCACAGGTGAATTACAATACTCTTTTATTACATTACATCATCAACATACAGCAAATTCATTTAAATTAAAAGGACAACTATTTGAATTGTTATTGAATAAAAGTATTTCTTACCTTTAATCTCACCTGGACTCTCTAACAAGTGTCATACCTTTCAGCAGGCACTTTTCTTCTTCCTTTTGTGTGAAAACATAATTTCACAGAAGATTGGTCCAGTAGTGGTTTCAGACAGATCAGTTTGGGGAATCCAGAAAACAAATTTCATGTCACCTCCTAAGATAAAGTAGTTTTATATCAGATTTGATCTCTTGAAATTGATTGGCTTTCAAATAAAAAATGGAGTAGCTCTATGCTATAATACAATGAAAAAAAAAAGTGTTGTTAAAACCTGAGAGTGATTAAATGAACTTAATCATCAAGATCCTTTTTCTTGATGTTGCAAACAAGGACTTAACAACTTGGGGTCATTGAGGAAAATTAATCCTAGTTATCTAAAGGTGCTCTTTCATACCACGCTCATATAATATATATACCTCATATAAAACATCACAGTGGAAATACAAGAGTGGAAATGCCTACACCATATTCTATGACAGGCAAGAAGGGATTGATGGTTGCAGTCCACATTGCTTCAGGGATGACCAAGAGGTAGTCCATAAAAGCCAGTTCTGTTGAGCCAGACCAAATAGTCTCCAGCCCAGACCTGTTTCCTCACATCCCTCCGCCAGAAAAACAGTAAGAAATTTTGAATCACAGCTCTGCTTCTAACCAATTTCATTATTAAAGAGGAATTTGAGACATGGCTGAAGTCCACCAGGGAAATAAATAACACTGATTTCTTGAAGAGACAGACAGACAGAGCACAAAAAGCTAAGAAGAAAGTTTACACAGAGTGAGCTTAAAGGCAAATAGGCAACACACTGCTAGTGAAAGTGAGGTCTGCAGTAAATGGAACAGAGTGAAGAGAAAATATAACTGAGGGGTTAGTATTGAAGTTTAGGGATTAATTTCTTTCATGACCATTTGAAGACAGTCTTTAGCAACAGTATATTGATTTTCCGTATTCAGGGTGAAGTACCCTGTTTATGGGAAAGAAATAGACTAAGAGAGTAGGACAGTTGTCATATGCTGTAAGATCGAGTGGAGTACATACAAACTTTGGAGTGAAACAGACAAGAATGCCTTGTAGCCTACATAGTTTTGTTGTTGTTGTTGTTGTTGAAATGTAAATCTTAAAATTCACATTTTAGTTTTCTTTATCCTCAATGAGATTCCTGCATGCAAGTTTGGTAACTGTAAACATAACTTGTTACCAAAATCAACCAGAGAGTTACAAACTCAAAAAAGACTATCCTGAAAAAACAAACATACTTTTCCTCTGATAAGAGGCTGAAATTATAATTAATGAGAGTGGATGTAGCAACAAATGGTAGTATATTTATATAAAAATTTATATACCTGATTCATTAAGGTATTACACTGTACTACAGGAAAATTTCTACTCTTCCCAGTGATTGTATGACTACAAAGGTATATGTGCAATATTACTAAATTATCTCAGTTATGGAAAAGGGAACATTTGGAGCTGGTGCAGACAAAATCTTTCTGCAACCAAACTAGCAGAATGCCTAGTTTGGTGTCTTTTCAGGTGACAGGATGCCTGAGAAAGGGGCTCTGAAAGGACATACAGTTACAACAGGTTTCAGTGTAAATGGCTCTACATTATCACAAATTATGGACTTTAGAAGCAAAATAACATTCTATTAAATGAGATAAGGCATGTGGCAAGTGTGAACACCATCTCATCACGGTATGAATGCACTGAGGAAATGGAAGATGAAAGAAATATTTCATCCTATATAGTAGAATCAGAGACAGAATCACAGACTGTTCTGAGTTGGAAGGGACCCATAAGGATCATCAAGTCCAGCTCTTAAGTCAAAGGCCCATAAAGGGGATTGAACCCACAACGTTGGCATTCAAACCAAAGCATAACAAAGTGTTTGTCCATTATTACCATAAGGCTGAAGACAGAAAGTCAAAACCATAATGAGATGGTTTTCTACACCAGAATTAAGGAAAATGGAATAATTAATTACATCATTCAGAAAAGGTGATAATTGAGAGCAGGAGCTTAAACAATGAAGACTTGTCTATATATTCAGCAATTGTGCTATTACCAAACATATCTAACAATAATGGCTGCATTACATTACCAGATGTACTGTCTGCACATAACATAACAATTCAAAAGAGAAGAGACAAAAAAGGGAAATTAGAAGCCCAGCCTTCTGTTTACCAGACCTATCCTGTAAGACTAATTCTAAGAAGTTTGTATAGTAAAAAAATGAAGTAATGTAATGAATCATTGAGCAAACAGGGACTTTGACCAAAATAAAGATTAAGGTTCAATTACAAGTTTTGATCACCCCCCTTGTGATTGTACATTAATTACTTTAGAGTTCTCCACTTATTATGCTGATGGTATTTAAAGAAAGAATGAACAAAAATTTCACAGTAAGCTAAAACTTACAGCAATACAGTGCAATACAAGTATTTCTTAAAAAAAAAAAAAAGTACCAGAAGATGAATTTCTTTATTGAGTTCTTCCCCTGCAATGCAGTTGTGACTTTGTTTTGCATATCACCTATCAATTCAGAAGGTCATGGGCTCAGTAAGAGACAAAATATAGTCCGTAAGTTCATTAGTGTACAACTACCAGGATGTCAATAGGCAAGAACAGTGATGGATCTCTGTGGCTCCATCCACGCCATTATGTGAAGTCAGTCCCAGGCCAAAATAAATGCCTGAATCAATTGATAATATGCTGATTTGCCTTCAGGACTGACTGGTATCTGCAAAGGAAAAATTCCAGGCAGATTAAGTGTTCATAGTAACCTCCAGTACACAACCGTTAGTAGCATGAATGGTGTGACGTGCAAGACAACCCTCAACTCTTCTATCCACCTTTGGAGGGACAACCCTTCTAGAAGGTGACATATCAACAGTACCGTAAATCAGTACAGGCTTCCTATCACAGGCTTTTCACCAGACGTTACTGACACCAGGGAGCAGTTGCACCCTTATCAAGTAGAATGAAAGTGTAACATTCCCCTAGGGTTACACCATCAGATTTCAGTATGATACACCTTTAGGAGTGGCTAAATTAAGCCTGGAAAATCTGAACACACAGTGGACCATCATAAATCTTTACCAGCTTTGTCTGGGGAGACAACCTGGTCAAATGGTGCTCATTCTCCTGCTGGGAAGTGCATTACCCGTATTCTTACTCCCTGTTCACACCTTGCCCATGCAATCCAAATGATTGTACAACATACAATGGCTGTGAGTCCACATCAGCATAATAGTCCATGACATAGTGCAGAAGCCTCTTTCCCCCTTTCCAAGCACTTTAAAGAGGCAGAAGAACTACAAAAGAAGTGAGTGATAAACACGATGACAAGTGTTTCTTTCTTTCACAGTCCTGCATTTTTCTGGAGGTTAGAAAGAACTGGTGATTCATGTTTTGATGACTTCAAAAATTTAAAACGTACCTAGAGAAAAGGGATAGAGGTTGTTTTTATGAATAAAAAAATTGTAACAAGCAAAACATGGTCATTAGAGACTGTTGTTTTTCCTTTGTTAATTGCTGATTAAAGAAATAAAGTTTCAAAATATTTTTCAGTCATTTAAATGTCAAGAAAAATTATGCAGAAAATAAAATTCACAGTCAGTGTAACATCTAGACAAATTACTGGTGGGTATTGGAGGTTGCAGAAATTCCATTCAGGAAAATTCCCTTCTGGTGAAGCAATCTCTTCAGTCCATCTCAAGAGAATGGGACTTGATTAACTCTACTGCCAGTGAACTCTCAGAAAACCTCCAGAAGTCCATTAAAGGCAAAACCCAAAAGCAAGTCTTTGGAAAAGATCTACATCCTTCTGTCATTATTCAGTCATTGTCTGAAGGACTTTTAAAACAAAATATAACCAGCAGCAAGACACATGGAATTGATTTTGCCTTTTTGAGAGGATAAACAGCTGGAATCAAATCTGGGTGCACCCATGTACTGATGTCCATGTTCATTCTTAGGCAAAGAATTTATCACTGTATACCTCTGCTTTCTCCTCTATGTTATGCTTGAGTTACCTTTGTCTCACTGAAAACAGAATCAGCCTTAATTTGTTTTTAACTCCTTGATTAAGTATAAAAAAAAGTAAAAAGTTCAACCAAAGACTTTATATATTTCTAGCAACTGACAAAAATTACATACCAGAAATAAGACAAGATGAACACTAGCTGAAAGGACAATCAAGTACTTATTACTATTTTATGCCTATTTTGCATCTTAAGGTTGTGTTTATTATCTTCATTATTGCACTGCTTCCCTTTTATTTCTCAAGCCCCACAGGAATAATTGTGAGTCTCACTGGTTTGCAATGCTAAAATAAAATCCAGCATAATGTGATGAAAAAACACTGTTTTCAGCAAAGTTATATCAGCTGCTTAATCTTGGAGTTACTTATGTGCGTGCCCTTAAACATCTCTACCTGCCTGTCCCTCACAGAAAAAAATTCACACAAGCCATTTTCCTAATCTCTACCTCCTCCAAAGCATTTGAGGGAAAGTGTTTCTGATCTACAAAGTATTTGAGTATGAAATCACTTGTCAGAAAGCCAGCTAAAGTGAGAGAGAAGGCATTTCTCTTTATTTGCAAGGTGAGAACTAAACAAGTAACTCAGTGATTAGTACTCCCATACAGAAAATATGTCCTTGGGTGCAGTTCCACTGAATATGTTCACTAAGCAAAAACAGCTTTAAAGAACCATATCTACCCCTTCACCTTGCTCAGTGGTTGGGTCCCAACCAAGTCTCAATTTAAAACAATGTGCAATAAATGCATTCAAAGCATAGGAAACGGAGTTCTGAGGTTCTTCCTTCTCCACTCTCAGCCATGGACCTTAAACATTAAGCTAGGCAGCCTAGCTTTTCCCTGCTCAAAGTAGTATCTCTCTGGAGCAGGGTAAAATTCATTAAAATGGAGAATAATACATTTAAAGCTGTTATATTACACATCAAAATCCATTCCAGGCAAAATAAAAGAGAGCAAAAAAGCTCAAAAGCATATAACTTTAAATCTCATTAGAATCAAAGAAAAAGGGATGTTTACAAGTAAAATGTAGAAATAAATTTTTTTCAGAAACATACACACAAATACATATTTCACTAGATCTAGCTTCTTGGTATCTTCTGGGAAGAAGCCTATTCCAGCTGTAACACCATTTTTTACTCACAGTAATGGATGTTTAAGAACAGACCATGAAACAAATCCAGGTTTTGGCTTTGTTTATTCTAAAGGAAAATGGCAATTCATAAGCAATAGTAAGTGGTGAAGAATGTCAGGTTTTTCATTCCTTTCTTTTCCAATTTTTAGTTTAATAAGGTTACCTCACAGTTACTGTGAAGGAAATTTGCAATAAGATCAGAAAGCCCAACATAAATCACTTCAGCTCTTTAAAATTACATCAAGACAAAGGGAAAAATAAGAAAGAAAAGGTATAAAATTGCTTATCTGATTTTATCATCAAGTTATACAAGATTCCCAAGGCCCAGCAGTAAAGTTGCTGGTTGTAAAATGAAGCATTTTTCCATCAGGCATTCCTCTACTTTTTAAGGCTAATTGGCACTGTGCACAGAAGAATTACTGAATCTCAAATTAGCCACTTCAAACAGCACATCACATTTGTTTGTCTGTCATTCTGGTGATACAGGGGGATTGTTGAATAATTTGTTTACAAATAAGAGAACAATCTGTGCTAAAAGTTTTGCAGATGAATAGGGACATCTGGAGAAGAGCAACATTGCATTGTTGCAGTCTGACAAAAACCTTTGCAGACCATTATTCAACAAGACAGCATGCCTTCACAGCTCTGTTACCTCAAGGTATCATTTAAGTGTTGTTCGCAATTCCAAATAATGGTGCTTTATTTCATTTACAACTAGTATTTCCTTTACAGTCAGAATATTTTTTTCCAGTCTAAGTCTCTACCATCAGATTGATTTTTGTGAAATTGCTTGCAATTTTGTGAAATGTCCCTTTTGGTGACCTGAAGTATGCTTGACTGGACAGTAGTCTAAGGGCCAGTAAGAGATAAGAGTTTTAATATGAAACATCTGATGTGGGTGGAGTAAAGCAAGCATCACCCAGATGATCACCCAGTCCATTGCTGCTGAGAGAAAAGAAACATTACTTTGTAGGCAGAAAAATGCTATGAAGCAGTGATTTCAATTTTAGGGTTTCTCCTTTAGCCAAAGTGTTTCCTTCAAATGGCTCGGCTAATATTTTGTCAAATTAGCAGCAACAGAAATCTTTTCAGTTATAATAAAGTTAGAATAAAATCCAGAACCTACTGTGCACATTTATGTATTCTAAGAGACTACTGAAAAGATTGCAATTAATTATTTCTCTAGTAAAGATTAAAAACCTAATGAGAAATTTGCTCTATTAAAAAGAGATATTGTATTCTATTTTTCTCATTCTGGTACATACACGATCAAGATATTTGTTCAGTAACAAAGCACTCTGTACAATTAGACATCATACCTGAGCTGGAAGACAGAAACATATATTTCTGTTTTTCTGGGGTTTAGTCAGACACAAAGAAAATGAGTGCCACCTTCTATGCTCATCAAGGTCTCCTAGGCATGATGCTCTACTGGGCAGGTGGGTATAGTGGACCTCTTCAAGACTTATTTCAGGATTTAGTTATAACAAATTTAGAAAAATCTCTTGAAATTTATAATAAAGAGAGCTGAAGTCCATTTCTGATTCAAAATCAGCTTGAAAATATAACCAAGTTAGCAGAATCCTGTGGATCCACAAAAAATAGAATATGCTTCTAAGAGGTCTGGTATTACTTCTATAAGATCAAGTCCTCTAGTATGTTTAGCTTGCTTTGTTTTCTGGAATGCCTGCAAGTTACCTTGCAAGAACTAGATAAAATTTGACTAGTGAGTATTAGATGAGATGAAAGAATTTGACATTTATTAGATATACAGTGGTGAAGAACAGTATGAGAAAGTGAGCAGACTTATTGGAAGGCAACTCCTTAAAATCTTAGATTATTTACAAATCCAAATGTTTTGCAATATAAAATTATTACACATTACTATGTCTGAACCCCATTCTGTCCAGATTAGTGCAAGATATGGCTAGTTTGTTTCCTTCTGTTTATACATATCTGAAAAATTTTGAACACTAATTCCACTGATCCTGATAGGAACAAAGCTTCTGATCATGATAGAACAATGTTAAAGAGTCCCAAGACAGAAACTGAAAAGATAATACCCAGAGAGATTTAACTGCTCTGAGGATGTGACACCAGAAACCAGAAGCATGCAGCTGTTAATGAGCAGGATCACATGCACTAGTGAGAATAAGAAAACAGGTATATTAGTCACTGGAAGTTTCACAAACTGAGTTCACACAATGAAATAAAAAAGGCTGAATGTAAAAACAAAAACAAACAACAAACCAACAACAACAAAAACCAGAGGAACATCTCTAAATCTCTAAGTCTCTTAGGTAACTTTTACAAATCTGAGATACTGTCAAACTAGGGGAGCTCTTGTCCAGCCAAATAGATCAATATGCCCTCTTCCCTAACTCACAACTATTTATATGAAAGCTGACCCAATAGGTATTAGCACTGTGTCATCTAATCAGCATCTTCATTTCAAAGACTTCATCAGGAATTGAGATTTATGTGCTATGCACATTTTGAACATTTAAAAAATCATTATCCTTGAATTGATTGATGAAAAATAAAGCAAGGGTAAAAAGACAGGCTGCCAGATAAGAAAAGGGGAAAAGAGTGTGTAACTCATATTTGTCAACCTGAGCTACATAAAGCAGCACAACTAAGGCAGTTATTAAAAAGTTATGTCACTTAAACAACTGAGGCATCTTACAAATAAAATACAACAAATTCTCTGGTGGAGAACATTGGAGATGAAATCCACACAAAGCATTGTAAAGATAAAAAAAAAAAAAAGAACAAAGTGAAAATGTTAAGTTGCATGTAGGTGGAACATGGGTTTATAGTCACTGTGAATAGGAGCTAATATAGAAAAAGGAGAGGAAAGACACCAAAGGTAACAAGCAGGGGAATACGGAAAATTGCTTGTATTGTCCTCAGTGAAGCTAAGGATGTTATAGTTGGCTCAAGGTATCCTGAAGTTCACAAAAAAGCTCAAGAACAGACCTGCAGGAGACAGGCTGGACTGCAGGACTGAACAGATGTAGATGAGGTAGTGCTGGAGAGAGACCAAGTCATCAGTGACGAAGAGGCTGAACAAAGTCACCTGAGAAGACAAGATGAATGAGTTGGAGGACATCTTCAGTGGAGGCAGATACCAACAAGGGGTACCCTCTTAGGTCAGTGAAGCAGCCAGTCTGGTTTCTGAATGTTGTTCCTGTGTCAGACAAGAGCGCAAATTATGGTGCTAACACCCACACATGTCCTTCTCTCCTTGCACAGCTGCAGTGTAGGTACTTCTGCTTCACTGTCAGCTTTGGGGCACCACAGCAGCTCCCCTGGCATAGACCCCATCTGGAGTGGCTACATTCTTGTCGTGGACCTTGCAGAAACCAGTCTCCATAGCAACAAGTGCAAGCCTGGGAGAGGGGGCAGATGCTGTTGGTGAGATTTAAAGTGAGTATGTTCAACCTGAAGTGTGGGCTTTTCCCCGAGCTGCAATCTTTAACACCAAGTTAGTGCTTGTTTGAGACTTTAAGGAAGGTAATGCTTGATTCATGCAAAAAAGAACTGCAAAATACCATAACTTATCAAATAAAAACTAATCGACTTCAATAGAAACAAAGATACTTCTTTCCTTTGTCAGTAGTACTCTACACAACTACTAGCATAATGCCTCTTAAATGAAGCAAAACAGTAAATTACAGACTAACAACAAGAATCACACCAAAATACAATTACCTGCTGAACAAGTCCTGCAGATAAGCTTGTGTTTATTGGACAACTGTTTAATTTGCAGGAAAGTACTGGTAATAAATGATTGCTAGAGACAGATATAATTTCAAAGACATAACAAACCCACTTTGCTGTGAGACTAATGAGATTTACCTGTACTAATGGTGACTAAGGCTGAGTAGTCATTCTCCACACTGAGAAAATATATACGACTTGAATTTCACCAAAATACACATTAAATCATTGAATGAGAAAGGTTAAATAAGTAAAAAAAGAGTGCCTATTTCTCATTTCCAAAATACCTCAAGAAGATAAAACCCCTCTTGCTATGGTAATATATATATTTTTGGTGCTAAATATTGAAGAGCTACATACCTTAGCAATTCTACAACTTCCTCTAGTGAGGAAGGCACAAAAAAATATTATTATTGTTTGCAAAAAGCCACTTCTCAATGTTCTGCCTTTGAAAAGATAATTTGCAGCTGTTTCAATTTCCTCTTATCCTGCCACATTATGTTAGAGTGCACTTAAACAGAAAGCATTTCGTTAGTTCCAAATAAATTCTCAGCTTTCTTGTATCTGTTCTAAGTGAGAAAACTGAGACAACTCTTTCTTAAAACAATCAATTCTTAGGAGAATTTGTTCTTTTCTAGAACAAAAATAATAATTCTATTGTCATTTTCCAGAGGAAAAACACCATTCTGGCCATTTTTACGTTTATTTTACTCCATAAGCTGTTATCCTGCTCTTCTCTTTGTGTTAAGCACAAAGACACATTGAGTGTCTTTTTCCTCATGTTTAAATATGGCAAAACTGCCAAACCTCTGAGTGAAACAGACATTGTAAAGTAAAAAGTAAAATATCATCCTAAAATGAGATTCCAATGTAATGTATGAGAGGCCATGTGTGTCTAGGACAGGCACAAAACCCAAATGTTCAAGAGCTGTTTCAAACACACCCTAACTTTCCCAAAAACTGCATCATATTTTCTGCTTATTATTCCGCACCACAATTAAGATCAAGCTGCTGGTCATCACATCTTGTGCTTAGGCTTCACTATGATTAAAAATAAAAAATGGAGTCCCCAGTGACCACTCTCTCTGACATTACTGCAGAGTATGTTTCTTGATCTCAAAGACCCAACTCTGAAAAACCAATCTTCGGTTCCACAAAAGAGCAAAGACAAATGCCCAATATAGATACTCATATTATTTGGGTCATGGATGTAGACAGAGTTCATTGGTTTGGTTTACAAACATGGCCATATAGTAGGCAGCTTTTGGCAAATAGAAATAGGCATCCATGCAACAGAACCAGGATACTTCAAGGGTTTGCTAGAAACAAACACACCACAGGTTTGGTAATAGAAGATATATTGATTATCTTGCATCTCTTCTGTTAATTTATTGCATAAGGTTGGACTAATCGCTGCCATCATGTACCATAGTTTCTCATGGACAGGTCAAAGACAATTACAGTTTCTTAAATTTAGGAGGAATCTTGGAAGGTTAATTTACAAAATTGTTATGAATGTCAAGTAGGAATTTTGAGTAAAATGTCATCTCAGTCTCACAGAAATAATACGAAGCTGAGTACAAACAGAACTGTAACTTCCATAGCCTGCACTTTCTCATCTGATTGTTACAAGCCAACGCAGGTCTGTAGCAGCTACTGAAAAATATACAACTGCAGAGAGATACAACATAAATATCTCTTTTTGGTCCATTTAAACAAAGATTGAGTTTTAAAAAGCAATGTGCATTTGTATCTCCAAATTACATCCCTATCTTGCCAGTGGCTATACTCATCACTGAAATTAAGCCACGACTTGGCACACTAATAATCAATAATTAAGTATCAAGGATAATTATAGATCCAATGGGGAATTTACAGAGTGGAGTTGTTAGTTTATAAATTGATTTCCATTCTAACAGGAGTTTTTATAACAAGGCCTGTGTGGCTGTCAGTAGCAGGCACCTGGAACGTGCTCCATGGCTTTCTGCCACCCTCAGATTTTAGAACATTGCAAAGCAGAGCACTTGTTATGAAGTAAAGAAGGAAAAGGCAAATAGTTGTTTTTGCTAACAAGAGCAATTTCCAACCAAGCATCAATTTTAGCATCCCCCACAAGTGACAGAAAAGTGTAATGAAGCCAGTGGAGCAATGCTGCCTGTCTTCTGTTTTGCCAGGGTGAGTCATTCATTCACTATTATCCTGGGCTGCAGCTGCCTTGTCTAATGAGACTAATGAACTGTCCGCTACATCTCTCTGGCATTACTGACACATAGAATTAAATAACACAGCGCTACTTGGAGAAAGTAGATAAAAAAATGTAGTAAATGAATGTCTGTGTCTGAAGGAGCACAGCAGTCATCACACTCCTTGCTCTTCTCATTTGTACATCCTTCTTGAATGTTTCAAAAGATTCCACTGGCAATGGTTTTCAGTTTCTCATATTGTAATTAAAGATCTTTTCTTTCCTGTCAAAGTTCACACAGTATATCAAACACTGAAAGATTCATGTGTTTAAGTAAATGAGTAAATACTTATCAAATAAGGATTTAATAACAGTGGATATATTTTTACAGGTGCCAGTTTCTTGGTTGGCAACTCAGTTATGGGGCAGTGATTTCCTGCTGTGCAGAATAACAGGATAAAGGCTACTTAACAGAAACTTGAACTTTCAGATTGATGATTATGTGAAATTGAAGTGACAAACAGGTTTGGGATTAGTATTATGAGTAATGGTCTTCTCACCGAGCTGGAGTAAACTGGTTACAACTGGAAGGCTAATCCACTGAGAGCAGAAAAGTCCTTGGAGAGCTTGTTGAACACCACCATGTCTTTTTCTCTCTGGCCTGCCTTGAAGTCTGGCACTACTGCATGTCCTCCCCTCTACCACAGCCATACAGAACAGAGAGCAGAAAGACTGACCTCAGTGAGACCTCAGCTGGTATGGAACCAAGCAGGATTTGCAAGGTAGTTCAGTTTGTCTATCTGATTCTCAGTGAGAAAGCACTATAGCAAGATTAACTTTTGCAATGAATTAATTTCCAACATTAACACAACAGCAATAGGGACAAGTTTCCCCGGGACTCCACTAAAATGAGTACATCTGATCTGTAAAGCCAAGACAATGGCATACATCATTCGCATGCAGAAAAAAGTACTTTGAAATATCTGAATATAACCAGCTAATCTAGCTAGATCTATCTCTGTTTAAAGACAATAAATGACTCTAACAGGTGCAGACTAACTCAGTTCCTACTGAATTAAACATTGGGATTCAGTCTGTCTTCAGTTAGTTCTAACCTATGACATATTACCTCTGACCACAAAACTAGAGCTCTACTGCTGTATTTATATTTATAAACTTACTGAAAGAGCACTTCTCTAAAGGGCACTGTGTCAAACTCTCATTTTACATTATTTATTGACCCATTTTGCTTCAGGAGAAATGTGATACACTTTCATAGAAGAAAGAAAACAGGAAAAAGACGGTGGAAATAAGCTTCAGATTGAAGAGAGAAGATGATGACAAATAAATTTGGCAGACAATGAGTATGATCTGACAAACATTCACCTTTTTGAAATTCTGAAAAAGTAAATATTATTATTGCAGGGAATTCAAACCATGCAAAAGTATTTTAAGACAGAGTAATGTAACAAAAATCACAGAAGAGAATGAGCATCATTTGAGCTCATCTACTCTTTTATTGTGCTACTGTCTCAAAACATATCATGACTTCAATAAAGTATAATAAAGTACAATAAAGTATAATAAGGATACTGTCTTTCCTGTATTTTTTTCCTGTTTTGAGCTATTAGTTTTTGCTTAATTAAAAATCTATGCAGAAAGTATGAGCAACTCATAGAGAGCTATATGGTCTGAAGTGATTGTAAAACCATAACCAGAGAAAAACAACCTTCTCCAGAAGATGGACCAGGTAGTCTGAAGGAAGCTCCACATATGCAGCCTATGGAGCCTTGGCTCCTCCCATATCAGCTAATGACTAGAAATTAAGCAATCTGAAATGCTACTTTCAACCTTAATAATATAGAACATTGGTAAAATTCTGTTTATTCCCAGACTTAGACTCCTGATTTTGCTATGCCATATTGTAATCTGATTTCAGAAGAATCTGAAATATCTGAGTTATTGTTTGTTAATATGTTCTGGTCTTTAGCTTGCCACTGAGGTCAGTTTTGATCATCTCCCAGTGAAAACAATGGATACACAGAGGAATAAGCACCAAATATCTGAGGCATGCTTTAGTAAAATCAGCATCTTTGACCTGATTATGTCTATCTTTACATACAAAATAACTTGTAAATACTTGCTCTTATTTTATTGATTTCTCATTAATTTGTTTGCAATTAGAATAATAATTACCTACCTTTAAAATGCTTTGATATTCTCACAAAGAAATATCCATGGAAATAAAAATTCTTCACATTTCTCAACTCTTTTGACATTGAAAGCAAGTATTTTTATTATTATGACACAGCCTCTTGGAGCAATCACCTCTTATGTTTCATGATATAAGTAATTAATGTTTTTATTCAGCTTTCCTGAGACTATGAATAACATTTCAAGTGGGTTCCACTCTCACGTATCAGCCATATGGTAGGAAGGAATAATTACTGTTTATTAAATCTGCTTTAAAACTTTTCAGAGAACAATTTTATGAGATACCATAAGGTCGTATACTTCCTGCAGTCATTAATCTTCTCAGGGCATCTTTAATCAAGCAGTTCTGTCAGAACCATTAAAAGGTGTTAGGCCTACATAAACTCTTAAATTATTATGCAGTTTTTGGTTTTAAGAACTAATGTGTTACTGAATTGTTTTCACATGTGAATTTGCTCTGTTTCAAGCTCTTGATGACCCTTAAGATCATCAAGATTAGATTCCCCTTATAAGGTACATTTTTAAAGTGGTTTCTGAATGTGTAGTGAAAACACCATACAACCATGACATGCTGGTTTTAGAATTACAGTGAATTATTCACATCAAGAGGTCAGGAGACGGATACTACATTTCTAATGTGAAGTTAAAAAACAGCAATCAAACTAGCATTTAAAGTAGCCAAAGTTCATGGAAGAGTAGGTATAAAATGTCCAGTAAAAGAGCCCTGAAACATTGAATAGAATAATTGTAGGGGGTTTGGGCATTGCTGTGTGGTACTTGCAAAGGAAGTGGAGGAGGGAACAGTGCTGTAAAGGATATTGATGGCACCTCTGAAACTGACCTCTGTGTCTTCTTGCTGTCCTCCACCATGGGAGATTTGGCAGAGGATGGCTCTGTTATAACTTACACATGGACATTATAAGTTACGTGTGTTACCAGTGATCGAGTCTGGAGGAGGCAGGTCTGGCACATGGCCATATGCTTTATCCCACAGATAATACTGACCACGCTGCTGTGGCTGCCACAATCTCACATCTGGTGCCACAAAATATCAGCCAAAACATAAGTGCAGCTAAATACACAAGAATTAATTTGAATGGAAGCAACAATGACAGGCATCCAAAACCAAGAAAGAAATTAAGTAAGTTAAAAAACCTGACTTCCAAATGTCAGCTAAAATGTCATTTCCTCTGGGCCCGCTAAGCACTGTAAGAGGAATTCAGAAGGGGACAATAACAGATGTCAATGGAAAGATCAGGTCCTTCAAAAAGAAGTGTCATCAAAAGAAGTGAAGTATAGCTCCTATTCATAATATAATTTTTGAAAACACATTATCAGTCCCTCTGAGGAAACTCAGTTAATGCTAAACAAAGTACCCTTTTCCATGCTAATGAAGTTCCTACAGCTCTCAACATCCAGAAGTCATTACCAAAATGTCCTCCAAAGGTACAGGAACCATACAGAGTCCACACAGGAGGAAAGGAAGAGAAAGTTTTCTTTATCTGAGAGACACTCCCTTGCAAGTGCCAAGGTAGACACTCAAGCAAGCCAGAAAGATCGCTGGTGACCCTTCACCCTGCTTTTCAGCCATTTCCAAAAAAACAGGATCATAGTACCTAAAGGTGTTAGGGTAGCTGGATCAGGCAAGGTGGGCAGCTGCTGACTTGGTGATGAACACTGATATCCAAAGGATTTTCAGACATCTGTAAAAGACCGAATACTTGCATAAAGAGAGAGCATAAATTAGGTTTTCCTGACATAAATTGAACCTAGAACATTTTCTTGCAACATTTTATAAGACACAGAAGTGAAAACTTCCATAAGGAATTCCATAGGAATCAGTGTTTGATAATCAGCAGCATTTTAATGGAAATTAGTTTGAATATTGATATCAATACAAACCACCATACAACTCAATACCTCTTACATGATGAAAGCAGGACAGTATGAAGATGAGACAGTCACATAAATGTTCGGTCAGTTTGAATAGTTTTAAGTCACAGATTCATGAATAAGAAATACAATCTCACCTTATACTGGAAAGCAGTGGGTTTGGAAAAAAATGCAACTATAATAATGTTCAAGTTCATGTTTTCAGCATGATGCTTCTTTCAAAAGGATTTAAACAACCCTGGCAGCATAAATAAGTCATATGAGTGCTCACTTGATTCACTGTATATGCCTCTACAGTGCATATGATTCTGCTGCTCATGCTTGCAAAAACATGCTTTTCAAAACACACAATTAATGAGGTCTGAAGAAATCATCTAACAGGGAAAGAATTCAGTGTGTTTAGTTTACCAAAACAAAGTTGAAAGATGACTCAACAGACAATAAGCATCTTTGTAGGCATGAAAAATAAGATATGAAAAAGTGCTTTAGATAAATAAAGTTTAGATAGGTAAAGTTTAGAAAAATTCTTTTTGCTATACTTGATGAAGCAATATTAAAAATAAGGTTTTGATTTATATAATTGAGGCTGATCAAGCATTGAAATAAATAGGGCAAAGTTTGTTTCTGTACAGTCTGCTCTCTTAAGATCAGAAAAGTATGGTTTCTGAGAGTTATGCTTCCTTCAAATACAGTTTGTTACATGCAATTATATAAAATGTAAGTCTATTCTATACAGAAATAGACAAAAACATTAAATTTAGGTGCTTTCAAAAATATGAGAAAGAAGGCAAATACAAAATTTTCAGTCAGAGTAATCATAGAAAATTCCAAGGCCACTGTCTCACAACCTGCCCTCCTTTAAAGCTGCCTCTGTTCTCCCTAGCTCTAAAAGGCTACAGAAGGTCCTCTTTGAACCAAAACCAGCAACTGCAGAGCCAACTAGTGTGAACGCATAAAATAGTCAAAATGTGTAAGGATATTTAAAAATATTTTATAAAGACAGTATATGAAATGTGAAGCTCCAAATCTGAATATTACTCTTTTCATGATGAAGATTCATGACCTCTTTTATGATGTCTAAAATTATTTCACATCAATAACTAGCATCTCAGTTCCATATATATGAGAAAACCCACCCCACATCAACTCATCTGGAATTTTTCCAACAGCATTAAATTAAAAATCTTTCATTGCTTTTATACTATACAACAATCAATATTAATTAAATGAAGCATGAAAAGCTATTAAGCAAAATAAGCAAATTTTTAATTCATTTGTTCTTCTCTGTTGCTTTTCTTGGAGGCATAAAAAAAAACTTATAGAGGAAAACATATTTAATTGGTTTTGATTTGAAGCTTTAAGTGAAAGTGTTGTATAAATAACCCTACACATATTTGACGTTAGCAAAACAAGAACTCTACTTCTTCTTCAAGTGAAGACATGTGTTTATTGCAGCTGTAAGTATGTGATAACATTCAAATTTTAGTGATTCCTGGAGGTAATAATTTGGAATGGCATTGGATTATTATTTTTAATTGCATTCTCTTCCTTCATGTCTGATAAACAATTCATTCATTAAAGTGGTGAGCATGTTACTCGGAAATTTTTGTTGGAAAACTTTGGTATCCAGAGAGAGTTTAGAGATTATTAAAGCATAAAAATAAAAAAATGGCAGAAATAATAATAAAAAAGGCAGAAAAATAAAAAAAATACAATAGATAAATTAAGAAAAAAACCCAAACACACATACAAAAATTTTCAGGTGAAAAGGTCATAATTCTTTTTTTCCAAGAGACAGCTGAACAGCCTTGTGACTAGCAGAGTCCTTGAAGGGAAAAGATCAACCTCTAACCAAGTAAAAACATTATACAGGGAAAAGAATTAGCATTTGATACAATGAGAAAGGATAAAAAAAGAAAGCATTTTAAGCAAAATAACAGAAATTTGCTCTTGAGTTTCAAAAAAAGGTAGGCAGTTCTGAATAGAAATCTTTTTTGCCTTTTTCATAGTCAAGAATTTATCACACATTGAAAATCACTAAACAGGAAAAACATCACAATCTCTTTGCAGAGCTTGTTAAGAGTAGAAACAAGAGACAATGAATAGAAAGCAAGTACTGTATAACTACTAAGATAACACAGCCATATAGCATACTGCAATTGTTTCACACATTTTTAGATTAATGCTGCCTTCTGCCATAAAGTGTTAGGTAGTAATTATTTTCTGTTCTGCCACACAAGAACTGCCTTTGTAGAATGATCCATGTGGGATCCATAAGTACACTACTCTAAAATTACTATCATAAGTATAACAGTGCTGTCATATAACACAGCCGAAGACGCTACTTTGTAAATCCACTCTGTCCCCAAAGATCAAAAAAACAAAGACCCTTGTAAATAGTCAGCATTAAAATTAGTCATGGGAGGACAGTAGAACTGGACGCTCACGAGGTACTGTAGAAGAATGCCAACAGCTCAAGCCAGCAGCATGAACACAGAAAGCACACAGGCATGTGCTTAGCGGTAGTTCTGATCTACCACAGACCTGACCAGGAGCTTCTGGTCATCAATAAGCTGGGCCATGGTGTTTCAGGGAGGGAAGTTCTCTTGTCCATTTATGCTTTCTTCTCTCATCATTACCTATGTTTCTGCTTTTTCTAAATTTGTTGAAATATTGTTCTATAAGTCTCATACTTTACTTTCAATTTCTTCCTTCTCTATCTCATTTTTACTTCACATTTTTTCTCCCACAGCCATCTGTATGACATAAAAGGAAGAGGGGGATTTTAGAACAGTACTGAAGATCTTGCTCATTGCTTATCATCAGGTTGCATTATACCCTTTTACCTTTCAAATTCAAACTTAAAGATTAGGAACCACTCTTCTATTGTGAGGCAGATAACTGGTAAATAAGCCAACATAGGACTTTTAAATTACTTCATTTTTGCAGTGCTTTGCAGATTCAGAGTGGGATCTGCTCTTCAACAAGGTGGTTGGTTTATGCAGAAGTAATGCACTGCTAAATCTGACAGCACCCAAACAAGGAACAGGCAAACACAACCTACCTGTATCTGCCTTTGACTCCAGCTTTGGTTGGATATTTCTGAATCCTGCTACATGCTTGCCATTTTTTACCATAGTTTTGGTTTTGGGTTTTTTTTTCAGCAATGGAGGAAACATAAATGTCTTCTTCACTTGTAAAGCTCTTGGGAGGTAAAAACTGATAATACCATCTAGTCTGATTGTACTTCTGTCCAACTTATGAGAATCTACAATTCGTTTTAAAATTATTTTCTTTCTGAAACAATGGAGGAAAAACTAAAAGCTGTATAACTCTGACACATTCTGCTCCAGCGTGCCAAGGTGTTCTTCATTTAATGTACCATATTGATCTCACTGAGTTGTGCAACACCTACACATCAGGGTCCCCAGCAGTCTGTACCACAGACACCATGTGCTGGTGCTCACCAGGGGCTCAGCTTGCATGACAGTTCATATTTGCCTGGGCACTCACTTTACTCTGGGAATCAGATGTTCTATGAGTCAAATGGACTAGATATAGATGAAGGGGGAAAATGACAAGTTTATGGAAAGTACATAGGAGAATCAGAAAGGGAGTGTAAATCTCCAATGTCCTGTGGCACTGCCTAAATCACCACATTTCCCATATTTGTTTTGTTTTCTTTTTTTATTAATAGGTTAAATTCTACTGCTGAAAAAGCTACGCATTGACTTCACATGGTGATGGAAATGCTGGAGCAGATGTAATCTGCATGGAATATTAAATACCCAGTGATTTTATGTTGATTATTTTTCTTTAAATAAAATATTGTTTCTGTCTCCATCTAAATCTATAATCATGTTTTTTAAAAGGACTTGGATTACTAACAAATATCCAGTCTCAAAATTTATACACACAAATAATTAATTTTTTTCATTATCCTTATGAATCAGACTTGCCAGGAAACTTTTATATCATTTTATCTTGTTTTGTAGTGTGGAGAAGGAAGTCTTCAGTTGTAAGTATTCACCAGACTAACAGAGAAACTCTTCATTGTCCTTTCAGAAAATTAAGATATCTCCTCCAACTTCTCACAATCTTAAAAGCTAGAAACCTGTCCAGAACTCTGTAATGCGTGCAAGCCTTCTGCTTTTTCAGGTATTTTTCCAGAACTCTAACAGTGGGGTTGCATGCTCCAATTATTTCAGAGCTTCATTTTTGTTATAAAGCCTCCAGAGTTCCCAGTGGGTAAATCCTGGTAATAAATGTATTCTAACTGTAACAAGCCAGAAAAACTGAAAAGATAATTTTTATGCCCTCAATTCCCCATCAGCTGGTCTTTGCTGCACGTCTGGTAATTGCATGCAGTAAAGCATATAAAAGAGCCCTAGCATCTCTCAGCATGCAGGGCAGCTGCAATCCAGCTCATGAATTGCTTCAGCCACAGCCAGAAGGCATGCTCAAATACTGCAACACCAACAGTGCTCAGGGATATATCTGCCCGCTACAAAATCCTGCCTCTTCTGAAATAGTGGCATTAAAAACATTTTATCATTGTATTCTAGATTTATTTTTGCAAGTCCTGTTTAGTTAGAGGTTGCTCCCTGTTCTGCTTAAAAAAGGACCCATTTAATCGCGTAACACAAACCCTGTATTTCAAATGTTTTTCCCCAAAACAAAAATTGTTTCAGAAACTTTGTTACTTTATAAATAAGCTTTCATTTTGATTGCTTTACTACACTTCCAATTGTCTAAATAATTAAATTCATTTCCTAAGTAATTCCCTTTTTTCAGAAAAAAAATTGATTATAATTAGTGATCATCTTTATTCATTGATTATTATTAGTTTCTGGATCTTGTTTTATTGAATTCATCTACTTATTCCTGTGAGCCCATGAAAGCTTAGACATCTTCTATTCCATAAAACCTGTTTTGGCCATACGACCCTAAAAAATGTAATTAGCAAGGTCAATATCTGATGGTGCTCTTTTCAATGAATCTTGACAAGGTGACAATTTGCATTTGTTAAAAGAATACTGGACATTTTAGCTCCCTGTTCTTTCCAGATATAAGTATTTTGGGGAAACACAAAAAGGTAAAGACCATGACAGCTGGCAAGAAGCAGAATAAAACAAAATTGAAAGTAGATTGTCAAATTTATTTCCTAACAGCCTTCTGTTAGGAGCACTAACACTTCTGTCAGACACAACTACAACCTCTTTCAAACAGGCACAGATCCATAACAATGGCTTTATTATGTAAAAGTTATATATTCAGATTATCACCCTTCAAGGAGAGTTGGCCTATTCCTTTTCATGGATGAAAGACATAACATTTAAATCACGGAGTTATTTTCAAAATTTTCGAGACCTTAAAAATTGACTTCAGGTTAAAAAAAAAAAAAAAAAAAAAAAAAAAAGGAAACTTCAGTGTTTAAAGCCTTCTTCATTTCCACCACCTTTCTAAATCACAGTGAATTTCTGGAAAAAAAAAAAAAAACAAAAAAAAAAACAAAAAAAAAACAAAAACAAAAACAAAAAAAAAAAACCCCAAAACTCTATCCGGAGTTTTAGGACAGCTATTGAAGTATAACAGCATAGAGGCTGTCATAGAGACTGTACTATATCTGACTAAAATGGACATGAAACCCAGCAACTTGTATACAGAATTAATTGCCTCCATAACTGGATGCTTAGAAAAGGGTAAGAACAATTTTGACATCTCTGTCCAATATAATCCAAGCAATCTTACTTGGATAGCACTTTAGTGTATCTTTTAAGCCCAGCCTCCTATTCAGAGATGAACTTTGAAAACTGACAAGGATGGGGTTCCTGGACAACTTGTTAGTTCTGTACCCCTGTCCTAGAGAAAAGGTTTCCCTGATGTCCAGACTAAACCTCAGAAACCTCTACTTAGTCCCTTTGTCCCTTGTACATAGTCTAGCACAACCAATACCCATACACTCTCACCAGGACACTCACGGTTTTCCAGACTTCTGTTTTATCTGTATTATATTTTTCCAAAGCAATCTCTTTTATAGACTAAAGAATCCTGCCCAATGAAACTGTCCTCTGTGCAAAGACAGTGTAAATAGCTCAAAAGGTGGTTATTCAAATCTTTAACAAAAATAAGTTTAAAAAGGGTTTATTATTTACAATTAATCTCTGAATGACATTAAGTTTTGTATTGTTATACTGTTGACTTCTGTCATTGCCCCCACACAAAAATCCAAAAATTGTCTTTAAGAACAGAATAGCAATATTTTTCAAAGGCTGTTTTCCTTGGAGAAAGGCAAAAATATTTATCAGAATACAGTCCTTGTCAATTTTCAGCAATAGAGGCATTGTTTTCCTAAGAAATTTATTACCTTTGGGGGGTTGTAACAATCATTGTAATTGTTATTCATTATGAAAATCTGGGAGATTCACACTTTAAGTTAAATTGTAAACAGTTAAAACTCAAACTAAAAGAAACTATTCTTCCTAACACCATTTGTGTGCTTATTTCATGCCTACAAAGTAAACCAGCTTAATTAATTTGAATCATATTAACAACAGAGGTGAATTGCAAAAGCAGTGTACAGAAATAGAAATCTCTTAAGGTTCAATTTTGAGTAGGTTAATTTAGGTTTGAATATTAATTTAAGGGGGTGCTATATAATTTCACCATGTAATAACAATAATAAAGTATCTTACAGTAATAGTATGCGTCAAACAGACTTGTTCTCAATTACAAGTGTTAATTCTTCTCTAATTACCATTTATGCCAGAATTTCCTTTTTCCAGCTGGACATGCCACACACGTTATTGCACAGGTAGGAGTGTTTTCCCTGCCATGTAACCAAATTAGCCACACATGCATAGCACAGTCAGAATATATACAGTAAGTTTGAGACTCCCCTAAACTTCATCACACACATTAGTTCCTCTATTTTCCCAGTTGTCTTTGGGTATCTGACTGGAATAATGTTAATTTTGTAAAAAAAAAAAAAAAAAAAAAAAAGTAAAAAAATAATTTTTCCTACTCCTGACCATTTCCTACCCTGGTTTGGATAAAAGTTTTGTAGGTTGGTTCATTTATTTTTTCAGGATTACCACTTTCTGATTCTTTGTTTGAAATCCTTCATTGCTGCCGTGCAACTGGACAGGTATAATTTCTCTATGCATGTCATGTCAACAGAGAAGGGAACATGTGACCCACATTATGGCACCCTAAATCCAGCTGCCTGATCCCCAATAGGTACTCCATGTTAGGTTAATTGCAGTGCATCACTTATACCCCACTCAGTTTGTGGAGCATATAAAAATTCATCCAGGGTAAAGAAACTATAAGGATCTCAGGTAATAAAAATAATCCACATCCTGGGGACACAAATTAAGCCACAGAAAGACACAACAAGCATGCAAAAGCAAAAAGATCAGATAATGTGATTAGGGCTCTGGTACATCTGAGTTTCACCAGCCTACACTGGTAAGATCACAAGCACAACAAATAGCTTTCTCTGCTGATTGTAGTTCAAGTTGGTTATAACAATGCCAGCATAGATATCTCTACACACAAGCTACAGTTAAGCTGCAAGATGGATAATTGGACAACAGTTTGCCAAGACCTTATCATATATGCAAAATGTTAACTACAGAACAACCTTGTACTGTAAGTTCCTTTCACAGTTACAGTTTTTGTAGTTCACATTGCCCTGGTTGACACATTGAGCAGCAAACAATAAGGGGAAAATGTGATTAGAATTACTTTCTAGCAATTCTCCCAGGCAGAAGCAGATTTTGAGCAGTATTGTTCAGATTGCCCCTCAAATGCTTATTTTAAGCAGTCTTTAGTAACTCTCCTGGAGTCCTATGGCAAGGAATTCATAGTCTGCATAGGAATTATCTAGGTGAAATGTGCATATTAGTCTTTCAAGCATATTAATTACCTTGATTATTTTTTTAATCAAATAACTCCACATAAGAGCCTACTGCAATTCAGACTGCACAAAGATTTCTTATGAAAACCATGTCACAAAATAGTAATAAATTATGCGTTAGTTCCACAATGCATATACAAGCAACAGGTTTAGACCATAATTATATGCTTTGGAGATTGTCAGTAGCATTCAGTACTGGAAAGACCCTAACTATCCTATATCTGCACACTATTTAGATGTTAAGGATCACTCAGACATATAAAGTTTTGGAAAAAGATAAAATTAATGATTTTCAGTCTGTGACACTACAGAGGGAATCAGAAATCATTTGTAGAAGCAAAATTTAAATAAGAAATAGATTTCTTAAATTGCAAAGAACTATCAGCTACAACAATTATGTTGCATTTTTCTCTGAAATAATCCAGGATTATTTTGGCTTTTATACATAATCACTTTCAAGTACTGCAAAGTATGTGATATTAACCTCTTGATAAGGGGCAGAAGACTGAGCAAATAGAAAGAAAAATTGCCTCATTATAGTCAAGAATAATGAAGTCTAAACCAGGCAAATTCTGAGATTATGGACGTATCTTTACATTCTTGTATTTCAATTACTACTAATTTTGCACTTGTCCAAGCATAAAAAAACAGAGAAGAAAAGAAATTCAGTGTCGGTATTTCCTGTGCCAAGCTCATTCCATTCTGCCAGATTTATTTGAGCACTGAATAGTTTTCCAGATGTACACAGAACACTGTAAACCACTCTTTTCTAAAATTTTGTGCTTCAGAGAAAGACAAATAATAATTTTACCTATCACTTGAATTGGCTTAAAGCAGAGCACATCGATTAGTATCAAGGATAATAACATTTTTAGACAACTTGGAACTATACTGAGTTTTGATGATCCTTATGGGTCCCTTCTAACTTGAGATATTCTATGATCAACATTCAGTAACAACAACTTGGTTTATTAACATCTTAGGGTAACCTGAAACAATTTAAAACAGCTCAGTAATTACATCAAAACTATGAAGCCACTTCTTCTAACACAGATTGTAGATACTTCAAAAGTCCACAACATTAGTGCCTGAAATTTGACATTCTTTCAACAGAGTCAAAAATAACTGCCTGCTATATGGTCCAGTCATACTACTAGTTTATTTCGTATTTCCTAGTCAGGGGGTATACTTCTTTCCTGCCATTAGGATGGACCACATGATAAAAGGATATGCCTTATGTCAGCACTGAGCAGCTGTCTAATCAATTTAATTTTAATTTGTTCTTGTGAGGAAGTGTCTGCAAGTGTGTGTGTATCAGCAGTCTGCTGCCAGAGGACAGAGCCAATAATGCAACTGAGAAAACACAGATGGTCAGTTGTCTTCCTTTTCCTGGCACTCGGGTAGATGGGAAGGGAATCCTTCAGAACAGGATGCACTGAGCATGGCTTGAGCACAGTACCACAGGAGGGAACTGGAGCCTCACTAAATGTCACTATTTAAGCCATTTGAGATCCATTCTACTCCCTTCCTGATGATTTGCATGGCAAGCATGGCATGGCTCAAAGCTGAGAATAACACTTTCTTCAAAATTACTGCAATTTATTAATCTCTGAAGAAATGCAACAGTTCATGACCCTTTACACTTCTTCATTTATTCACTAGTAGTTACAGGACTTCAGGACTTCATTTACTAGTACATCAGGACTTTTCATGCTCTAATTCTCCTGCATAGTTATATTTTTTCAAAGGTCTCCTTCTATCCTTCTATCCTCCTAGCACTACATAAAGAATAATTAATCAAAATCTTTTATTTTAATTCTCAAATTACATGATCCAGAATGATTTGGCCACTCTTTCACTGTTCCAAATGTTCTTATTTAACACATATCTAGAGAGGGAGGTATTTAGCCTATGTAACTGCAACTTCTACTAAGAAACTCAGCAACTACATCTTGCATGCAAACTTCGAGCATTTAAACAATGGATAAGAAAGACCTTCAATTTATTTTGTTTGAGCTTTTCCCTCTTCCATTTTTTTTCAGGAGAACTTTAGCTCAGATGCTCCCATCCAGTACCAAAATGTATAGGTTAAAGCTTAGTAACTGCAGATTAGGCCACAACTATGTTACTACAGAAGCAAGCTATTCATCTCAAGAATTGCCCCAGTTCTTGACCTCTACTGGCTGATGGAGATCTCCAATAACTGCTGAGAGGGTTAATCTTCTCTACCACCTAAGAAAGACACATCATTCTGTGTAAATAAATATGCAAACATAAAAGGTAATAGTGAAGAAAAATAGAAGAAGTTGCATGGGTGCACTTAAGATGTTATGTAGATCACAAGGAAAACTGTAATCTGGAAAAAAAAAAAAAAAAAAAAAAAAGCCCGTAAAACATATAAATATGTTTTTGCCCTTAAATATCTTGCAAATCTTCATTAAAAAAAATACTCTAAGATCTGTATAATCTGAAATTCTATTTGTAACCAAGCCCCTATGGTTTAAGCATGGCTTTAGAAAAGTTGAAGAAAACTGAAAGAGAATTAAATAAATACACAAATAGAAATGGCTATGACTTAAAGGAGATAGACTGAAGAACCTATATTTGAGCATAAATTTTACACATTTAACCAAAGAACATACCCTCTTATGCTCTCTGTGTGAGACACTTCATTATTTAACAGTCTGTTTTGGACACCAGTTTTATTTGTTTTGGTTAATGAACAAAAGTTAAGACACATTCTACCTTTGAAAATAACTCCCCATGGAAAATACTGCATCCTATGAATATGAGTCAGCAGTGCCCTGGCTCCCAGGAGGGCCAACTATGTCCTGGGGGGCATCAGGCAAAGCATCACCAGTTGAGGGAGGGGATTGTCCTGCTCTGCTCTGCACTGGAGCGGCATCACCTTGAACACTGTGTGCAGTTTTAGGCACTGCAATATAAGAAAGATATGAAGCTCTTAGAGAGCATCCAAAGGAGGGCAACGAAGGTGGTGAAGGGCCTTGAGGGGAAGCCATACGAGGAGTGGCTGAGGGCACTTGGTCTGTTCAGCCTGGAGAAGAGGAGACTGAGGGGAGACCTCATTGCAGTTACAACTTCTTCATGAGGGGAAGAGAAGGGGCAGACACTGATCTCTTTTATATGGTGACCAGCAACAGGATCGAGGGAATGGCCTGCAGTTGTGTCAGGGAAGGTTTAGGTTGGATATTAGATAAAGGTTCTTCCCCCAGAAGGTGGCTGGGCACTGGAACAGGCTCCCTGGGAAAGTGGTCACAGCACCAAGCCTGACAGAGTTCAAGAACTCTGTCTTGAACAGACAATACTGGATAATACTCTTGGGCACATGGTGTAACTCTTGGGGAGTGTCCTGTAAAGGGCAGGGAGTTGGAATCAATAATCCTTGAAAGTCCCTTCCAACTTGGTATACTCTGTGAATCTGTGACTTCACAGATGACCATGTAAGTAAACTGAATTATTCAGTGTCTCTGAAGATGATAAAACTGTGATCATAGGAGTTATAGAAATAAACATTAAGGCAATTCATATTAGTAAGAGTTCTGTAACACTAGGAAGATACTACAAGTGAAAATATTCAAAAACTTAAATAGCATATTAGTGCCTAAGAAAAAGGGATTAATCTTGTAGTAATGTGTGTGCCAAGGACATTACAGAGTCCTTTTCTTCCTTTCTATGTTCTGTTATTTTCTCAGTTCAAAAACTATATACAAGCTTCAAACCTTTAGGAAAAGGAAAGACATAAGAACAGAGTATTGGAAGAAGGTGTAAAAAAAAAAGTCAGTTCTAAGTAGAACAATATATAAAAATGTAACAACTTTCACAAATAAATCATACCTCAACTATTTCTCCATCTTATTTTGCTTTTCTATTGCCGATCACTGCTTCATTCCTTTGCTGAAATCAACATGGATGTGTTAGGATCATCAGTTTTAGTGCTCTTCTCAATTTTTTTTGACATTCAGAGATAAATAGCAGCAATTCTGCTTTGCTATTTTCAATAAAGGGCAGGAATTCATACTGACAATTACGGTTTTACTGACACGAACAGTAAATTCAGCTAACAGCTGAAAAAAAACATTAGCATACACAAACATATGCAACTATATTCTTATAGTGCATAAATTGAATTTCTTGGATTTACAACTGCAGTTTTCAAGTGGCGTGTTATTACCTGCTCTTATATGTTGTGCTACAATACAGGACACTTGTGTCAATGTCAATTTCTTCTGATATAACTAGTAAAGCAGTGAATTGCCTGCATTGGTTGACTGTTCATATGATCATATAGCTTATTTTACTGACTCTTTTACAACAAAAATTTGAAGAAGTTGCATTTGTCACAGTAAGTTCAATCTTGCAAACCCTTGTGAACCAGTTCCTAGCTGTAGGAATTTGCTTCTGTGAAAGCTACAATTGATTTAAAAAATTGAGATTTTTCATACTTAAAAAGAAATCTTTTGCATCACCGTACAATCAGTAGCTCTCCAAACCTCTAGTGTTTAAGTGTGACTTCACAGATGTTTGTTAAATAGCATACTGAATTCAACAAGAATGCCCAAAGAGCTTTGTGACTTGGAACTTGAGGTTAAAGAAACACATCACTTTTATTATGGTATTTACCTATAAAGCCCAATTGCATTTGTTTTCAAGAGAAAGGGATCTAGAAATATACACCAGAACCATTAGCTACAAATTCCTCTATAAAACCGCAAAACTAAAATAGCATGAGTACCTGTGCCTCAAATTCTCATGTTGTACACCCAAAAATGAATACCATTGCAATCCCACATTTCTAAATCTTATACACAAATTCCAGAAAGGCTGATTAAAGGTGTTTTATAAAGTTATTCCAAACATGGAGGAAACAGAGATGGAATGAACATTCCAGACTGGGTGGCAGAGCTTTAAAACTTGAATACAAATGTAGTTGCTGTACCTGCCCTTCCACTGCTACCAGCCCGCCCAGCCTCAGATCTTGCAGAATTTAAGAGAATTTTACCAGAATCCTTATCAAGATACCAACTTCGGCAATACTCACAGTCTGCTGAATTGAAAGCCTGGCCTATAAGAATACAGAATTAGAATTGTTATGCTATTATTTCTTTAGTTCTTTTTTTTTTTTTTTTTTTTTTTTTTTTTTTTTTAGCTATAACTGAATATTGATACAGACAATTTCTTTTATGAAAAAACTGTGACCTGTAAAGAAATGAGGTGAAGCAACAGAACAGCAAGCAGTGCAGCAGAAAAAAAATCAAAAACAATACCGGAATCTTTAATAAGGAAGCACTACCTTAATCCTGTTTTGAAGTGGGTGTAATTAATTCAGGGATTAATAAAAAGACTCCATAACAAAGACCTCAAATGCTACCAAAACCAGCTTGTTTCCATTCTGAATGTCTCTTTTTATTTGTAAAGACTGGCATTACAATTGAAAAGGACTCAAAATGGAGTAATGTACACATCATTGGTGTTTCATGATGCAATTGATGGAGTCCCTGAATGGATATTGCTTCAGCTTTGCTTTTAAAAAATAATTTAACAAGAAAATCTTCAACTCCACGATCGATCACAGGTGGCAGAAATGAAAGAAAGAAAAAAAAAAGAAACCAAAATTACTGTCAAATTCATAACATATACATTGTTGGTTGATGACACTTGTTCCAGATGTACAATAAAGCCCACAACACTTTAGTACTATGGATATAATTATTGTGAATGTTTTTTTCATGTTGATCAACTTGTTTCTGAAGGTTGTTTTTTTTGATTGTTTTAAACTTGCATAATAAACATGCAATGAAACAGTTCTTGTTAAAGTGTTTTTTGCAGCTGTCTTGTATTCATACAAAGATTTCATAAAGTAGCAGTGTTGTATCAGAGCATTAGCAAAATAAGAGCAAAAGCTAAAGAGGAAGGTAAATGTGAAATGAAGATGAGAATAACCTAATCTTGTCCTGAGACACTCCAGTCTTATTAAAAAGATGTGCACAACCAAATCCCTTCCTCCAAAACCCACAAAATAAATGTTAACTTGAAAGGAAGGACATAAAGAAAAAAAATATGATGTCATCATGCACTCATCTTCTGCATAGCTCAACCCACATATAGTAAGGCACTATTTCCCCACAACTTAGTGTCCACAACAATCTTTTACAGTGCTCTGTGAACTATATATAGTTCCTTCCAGGATGATGAAATAAACAGACTGAATGAGTGTTGCTACCATGTCACCCCATGTGTGATCTTAGAGACAAGGGCATCATCTGGCAGTTTCAGAAATAAGCTGTCTCAAGTCTCTGCTTGTGTGTGCATGTTATACATAGGGACATCTTTTGTCTGTGCAAGTGGTTGGTTTGTTTCCAGAGTTGCTGTAATTTTTCATTGTTCATTACTCCAGTGTTGTCAAAGCAAATACACAAGAAAATAAAAACACAGTTGGGTTATTAAAAACAGAGCTTTGGTGCTCCAAAATGCACACAGCTTTGGGGATTTAAGAAATCTGTTAGACACTCCCAAAAGAGCTGGGAAATACATGGACAGTTTCGTCCAGAAATCCTCATCTCTGCTTAGTTGAGCTGGTCTTCATATTGTTTTCGGAAGCAATCACCAGCAGGGAAAAACTCCCAGCATCGTTCTTGGTACATTTTCCATACATATGATTCCTGAAAGAAACACAATTTAAATAATTTGGCTTGATTTAATGAAAAAGTACTGACCATGACCTTTTTTCTCTTTTATTTATATACTACTTCACTTTTTTGATTCCTTGCATGTCGAGTTGTTATATATCAATCTACAAAATCATGTTACTGATTTTGATGAGCTCAGAATACCTTTTCAGTTTTTGTCACCTAATCAAGAAGCACTGTAGAAATGCATAGAAGATAACCAGATAGTTTAGTTCTTTTTGCACACCCAGGAGCACTGCAAAGCTCAATTAAAGCTGGTCACAAATCAAATATCAACACAAGCAGAATATTTGCTGTAAGAGAAAATTGACTGAATTTCTGCATCAGTAATTTCAAAACATGTCTACAAACAATATATGAACTAAAATGACCTTGAAAGGTACTTCTTAGAAGAGCAGTATTTTCTGAATCAGTGGTGGTTTGTTTTTTTCCCTTTCTGATTATTTGTTCAGGTAAAGTTCTGTCTCTAGACAGTCCAGAGAATAGTAAAGGACATGTCCATTTAATTCCATTTTAATCACACCACTTAAATGTGTTTCTTATTACATAAATTCCATGGTAAAAAAGGCATGTGTTACACAAGTTGTAACACCATAGAATCATTTAGGCTGGAAAAGACCTTTAAAATCATTGAATCCAACCATAAACCTAACACTTCCAAGTCCAGCACTAAACCATGTCCCTAGAAATTACATAGTATGAATTATTCTCCATTTTCAAACTATATCAAACAGTATAAAAACAGAATAGTTAGTAGAAATTTGTCTTTAGTGAATATAGTGGGACACTGTAGGGCAAGAAAAGGGAAAATAAAAATAAAAAAGACTTTTAACAATCTCATTTAATATTAAATTCTGAAATGACAAATGGATGTTTATTCAGGAATGTAGACATGGAAGACTATATATAGGAAATAATAATAAAAGAAAAAACTATTAAAATAGAATCAGCAGGCAGAAATGAAGAGTGCTGCTTTCACAGGATGCTTCAATGTTCTGTTTCTCATTATTTTGGTTTATAGTCTGCATTTATATTTTGTTGCAGCAACAATTGTAGAGTAACAGGTCAGAAGTGCTACAGCATCAATACTCAAACAAACATAAAGCAACCAAAGTCCTAATAATTGCTTAGAAGAATAAGAATTAAGTTCCATGCCATATAGAGAGCTATTCAATAGAAATAACTTAGTTTTTCCAAGCCTGAATTATTTTTATTTTAGAATCAGTCTTATTTAATAGCTGATGAGAATCATAGAGTTGTCCGACCTACCTGTCCTGTATGCTCTGTTTCATCTTTGTTAATAAGATACATCAGAAAAAACCTGCAAGCAAAGAAACAGCCTTTATGAATATAGCATTTGGGAACATTAGGCAACCCACAGGAGATGGACATTTTTCAGCATGTACAGTGATAACACCGTTCATGGACTTACAAGTTCCAGAGTTCTGTTTATTATAATATTCTGAGACAGATTAAATACACTTTCCTGAGACTGTTGACATTCAGTCATTGCTCAATGAGTAGCATTCTAAAATGCAGTAGAGCCAGTTTGATTTATGGTAGCTAACAACACAGTTTAAATGAAGATTATCTAAACTTTCTAATCTGAAAATTACAATAGACATTTTCTTGCCCATGAAAAACCACTTGGAAGCAGACAGAGAATGGTCATTGAAACCTTCTCTTTTTCCTGTTCACACAATGAATAAGAAATGCTGAAGATGTCTAAGAGATTTCTCTTATTGAAATTATAGTTTGGGGATATTTTACTAATGTGTGCAACTCAAAATGAGCAGAAAAGAACTTGTAATTTTTTTTAAAAAGCATTATTGTTGAGGGTTTGAGATAGCTGACATTCACTAGATGATAATTTCAAATTTCACTCAGACGTTCTCTCTGAATATATGTAAAAATAAAAAATATGATCACGCTCAAAAAGACAAAAACCAGTTCCTTAGGATGATGCACTTAAAAAGTATGCTATAGTATGTTATTGGGCCAGTATTAAGTAGGAACAAAATCCCACATGATGGTGCTTTTAATGTATTTTGTTTGCACAACTTGTTTTACAGGTGGAAATTTTTGACAGGTATGTTTGACTTTAGCGTCTCCTTATTTTGTGCACATACAGTGCTAGTTTATAGACACAAAGGAATAATATATACCCTGCTTCACAGTGACAGAACCAGATAAAATACGCTTAGTCACTGGATTTTCATATGTGAGAGGAAATGATACACTGGTTGTAGACCTGATAATTGGCTTTGTTTACAGATATAAAAAGACTGAGTTTTGTGGTCCCTGGTGCTCTGCTTGGATTTTCCAAAGGCAGCCCTGATGCTCTTGGTTGATCCCTCCTGTCTCTCATTCCTCATTCCAGCTCCCCTGTCTCCCTTTGGCCTGGGTTCTCTTAGTCATCCTCAGCATTCCACTCAAAATATTTTGTCCAATATAAGTCTTCCCCCTTTTGCCTCACTCCTCTGCTCCTTGCTCCTCTCTCTATGACTTTTCAGGCCAGGTCATACTGCTCCTCTGTACCTTTCACACCAAATTTAATTTTACAATGCCTCCACAGCCACATACCAAGTTCCTGGTTTCCATCTACAAGCTCACACAAACTTAGTGCCACAACCAAGTTGGAAAGAAGGATTTGAAATTTGTTCATTCCTTGCTGCTGTTGGTCACAGAATTATATATTCAGACAGCATGAGTGCACATGAAAGTCAAACAGTACTGACTCTTACTCATGCAAGAGAGTTAATCAGGTAGCTGCAGAGGCTGCAAGGGATAGTGAGGAGTTCATTTTTACTGTACTCACAAATAATTGGCCAAGTTGTGCTCCTGTAGTGTGTGTGTTTCAAAGCCATGGGGCACTGTATCAAAGTAGTCATTTCCTATTCCACAGATAAAGCACTTCGTCTAAAAGAAAGAATACAGAGCACTTCAACATTATATATAACCTTCCCCCCACTTTGAGAAAAGGCCAATGTACCAATTTTCTTGAAAATGGCAACACATCGTATATAACATGTGCTGAAAAAAAGGCTTTTCTTTTAATGATTGAGGCTGGATACCTCAACCAAAACACTTGTGTAGAAGCTTAACTACCATCAGAGGAATTCCTTACTGTTTAAAAAAAAAAAAAAAAATTGCCAGCTCTAAGTGAACAGGTATTAGACAGAATGGCATACAATACTCACAGCTGACTTTTTTTAACACTAAGTAGCACTTACTGTAAGACATAGCAATATTTTCCTACATGGCACTATTTACCTCAATGCCTGTTGTGCTTGTGCAGCTGAAACTGAATATTCTCAAAGTTCAGGTGATAAAACACAGTAGATTTACAACACTTTTCTGAGGTCTTATATTTATACTTCAGTGACAGAATAGGAAACTGCAAAGTACAAGATACTTTCATACATAGATTAACCAAAGAAAAGTACATCTGAGATTGTAACATGACAGTGTTAACATCATGTGTTAGAAACCTCTAGTTTGAAGATTCCAAAAGATTTAAACAGCCACAAACATGCAGTTCGTTTTAATATCAGTTGTATGATATCAGACCACCTACAGAACTTTTGGTCTTATTTTAAATAGATATCCACTAAAATTAGATCACATTTTAACTGAAAACAGATAGATATGGTTCAGCAATTGGATGTTCTTACCTCCATGTCTTCCTTAACCTGCTCTTGCTGATCTCTTAACTCACCAAAAGCATCAATAATTAAACCTAGGGTTTAAGTAAAATGATTTAGTGAATTAGATAATTAATGTTCAAGTCCTGTGACAAAGTGTATTTGGAAATCCAGGCATAACATCACTCTGACAAAGAACATTAAATAAGAGTCTTATGCAGAAGTAATAGAAGCCAATATACATTCCTAAGACAGCAAAAACAGCTCAATACATAAAGAAAAATGAGCAATCCAAAGAAAATGGTTCCCAGTAACATGGATGGCTGTATCATTTTGAATTATAAAATAGGACAAGCATATTTCTGTTTTAGTCCCAGTGCTATAATCTTGACTCAGTGCATTAAGATGTGGTTTTACAGTGATTAAGGCCTTAGTATACAAAGAATAGCACTGTACTAACAGAGTTCAGAAACTTATTACACAGCAGACGCAGAGAGGCCCAGAGCTCTGTGCATCCTCTCCTATTATGGTTGTCATGTAGTACAAGGTTCCACTGTCAGAGCTCTACAGAGGTAAGGGGTCATTTCAAAGAGATATAGAAAGAAGAAGAAAAAAGAATCACAGGTTCTGTGGCTCAAACGATAAATTCTTCATGCTCTTCCCTTCACTTACTCCCATACAAACATAGACTAACCCCATAATCATTATTGACAATATGGTACTCAAAGTTTGACAGTTTTGGCCACTGTTCTTCAGTCACTCACAAAATGAAGGCACAATATGAGATATGCCACTTCAGGCCATAAAAGTTTTGCCCCCTCTCCAAGCCCTTTAAAAAACTTGTTGCTTGAGTAAGAGTAATAAAAAATTCATCACAAGCTCAAATTTTCCTTCTGAATTTCAAAAATTGAGAATATACTTCTGTAAAACTGTGAAAATTGTATTTAAAAAACCACCTTTTGGGCATTCTTGACAAAATTTTGAAGGTATAATATGTAAACAGATGTGGTCATAAGTATTTTAGATAATAACATTAAACATGGTTACTGCAAACATAATAGAAAAATCCCTGACATGCCAAAATTAAGTATCTGCTATCCAGATTACAACAGTGAAACAGACTTCAAGTCAAATAGTTTCACTGAAATTCCAAAGCTAACCCAATGGCAGCTAAATTTCCATTGTCATTATCCAGGCTATACTGAAGCTGTTTCATATCAGGCACCTTTCTTTACTTTTTGACATTTTTCAAGTAAGCAGGTATCACACAAAACAGCTATTTTTGGGTAAGAAAACATTAAACTTCTTAAAGCTGTGATCCAAGTTTCACACCACTACTACCAATCTGAAGATTTGCCAGACAGTCAAGAACATTAGATGTTGCCGGGGGAATACTGACAGCATCCACTACTGATTTTGTTCACATAGGATGAGGTACATTGAAAGAAAATTATAAATTATGCCATAAGATTTCTAATCACTCCTCTTGTTTATTTATGGGAAGCTTTTAATAAGTGCAATAAGAAGACAGAAACTGTAGGGAACACCAGTATTCTTAGAGCAAAATATTTTTTTTTCCATTGATCCAGTTAGAGCTCATTGATTTTACAGAGTCTCTGAAGAGCAGCACAAGCACAAAAGTCAGCTGGGTGTGATTTACTGTATAAACCTGTCCTTCATGATCTGCCCTGGATCCTGAGGTGTGTGATTACCATAGCACTAAGATCTTTGTACTGCTAAATAATGCTTTCAGTCTTACCCTGGGTTACAAGCACATACCTTGGATAATTGCGAGCAAGATGACAATCACAAAGAAGAAGAAAGTGATGTCAAAGATAATCCGATAGATTTCATATTCGTCTCCTGCTGGATCCTCTATTTCATCACCAATGCCTCCACCTGCACGTACTCCAACGTACATGTGAAACATGTAGCACTAGAAAACACAAAACAAAGGGATACAAAACTTTTCTGCAGATAAAAGGAAAAATATCCAGTTAAAAGCTCAGTAATTGTTAGAACTGGTCTATGGTCTAGGAACTATACCATTGTCAAGTCATCTTTTTCTCTCCTTTGAGGTTAGGCATATTTCTGAGGGAGGTGAAATGCTGCTGTGCAGCTGAAACTGAGGTAGTTAATGTTGTATAATTTCTATAATTATGTAGCAGTTTAGGAAGTTCAAAAGTTCAACTACCAGAAGCTCAGCAACACCCCAGGATTCATGTAAAATCATTACAGGAATATATAAATCAAAAGACCATCACCACCACAGCCATCTCCTTTTCCAAATTCCTAGCTCAAAAGTGAGTGACTTTTCCTGGTTTTGGTGTTTCAAACAAAAATTTTAGAACAAACAAACAAAAACCTCCAACCTGAAATGAAACAAAACAAAAACCCCAACCAAACAAAAAAGTCTGTGAAAGCTTGTGCAGAGAACAGGCTAATGACTGAAAATATCTAAGAATAATACTGTAAGAATAATACTGTAAAACTATCATCTGAAAAGCAGCAATAGTTCTCTCAGTATAGATATGATGTGGGATACTGATGACATAAAATTTCCAGTTTATCATGGTATAATGTAATAGAAATTTATGATATCACTCTCTAGAGGTCTTGGTTCTTTTTCTTTAAGTAGCTTTGCAAATTGCAGGTCCAGGGTTCTCACTCCTTAACAAAAAAAACCAAAAACAAAAACAAACAAACAAAAAAATTACAACAACTAACTCCTAAAACCTAACATACAAAAATTCCATTCTTCTATTTCTATGCCACACTAACCCCAAAATCCATCATGTAAGAAATTTACATCATAACATACAACTGAGTGACCATTGGCCGAAAAACCTAATAGTTTCTAGAGACAGCTTATACTCCACCACTGAAAGGTAATAGCTAACTTAATGAGCAAACATAGTGTTAGTTATTTAAAAAGTTTTCAAAGTTATTTTTCTACTTCTAAAAATATTATATATTCTATATTTTTTTTTTAATATCCCAATCCAAGTCTTACTATTTTTACAACAGACAACCCTGATTTTATAGCATACCACATGTTATTCTAATTCATTCCTGTACAATACTATAGCCTTTAAATCTGTGTATTTTCAGAGAATTACAGAGCAGGTCAGGTCAGAGGGACTTCAGATGGGTCTCTGCACCAAGCAGAGTTCACTATAATCACAGATGAATTTGCTCTGGGTTTTATCCAGTCAGGTCATTACAACCTTCTAAGGATGCAATAACCAATCTGAGCAATGTGATCCATTGCTTGGCTATCTTCAGTCAGAACACATTTTTCTACTTTATGTCCATGGTCTTCTGCCACGCACTTGCTCTTAAGAACCTGGACTTTTCTTCCCAATAACCTCTCTACAGGTACTAGGAACTGCTCTTACACTCCCCTCCTCACCCTAAAGCTTTCTCTTCTCCAGACCAAACAAGTCCAATTCCCTCAGCCTCTCTTCCCATAGCAAGTGATCCAGCACCTGACAGTTCAACAGCCTTCAACTGAGTTATGCTCTAATCTATCTATATTTTCATTTTGCTGAATGTCCCAAACAAAAAACACAGATGTTCTACTCTGCTTCAATAGTTTATCTATTTATTTGGCTTTAAAATGTTGTCGACTCCCTGAAGTGATTCATATTGCATAACGTACTGAAATACATTTAACTTCACTGTACATGATTGCTTTCAGACAGATATTAAGTACAATCCATCTAAAAAATTCTTTGTGGTTTATCCTCTACCTACCACCCACAATTCCAAAGCCTGGCACTGTCTCAGTAAGTACAAAATGACTGTCAGTGCTTCTGGGCACAGGAGAGGTTTTGGTAACAGAATTACCCGTGGAAGATAATCATGGCAATTCGTACTGAGAAAATGATGGATTTCAAAGCTTAAACAAGCATTTCATTACTTATGAAAATCCTTGTTCATAACTTACCCTGCTCCTGAGTGACCTATAGAATATCAGGGTTTAGAGGTATCACCCATTAACAGCTTGGCTCAGCTTCACCACTTGTAGTTGGCTTGCATTTTTTTGAGAAACGATAGCAAAGTATAGTATCACATTTCTTCTACTCCTTGTAGATATGTTTATTTAGCACACACTGGTATTAGGGATGTTCATTACATTTTTTCCTTTGCCTTTAATTAAAATCTTTCTTGTTTTCTGGCTAATGATACAACTGTATAAACAGGAGTTACAAGAAGGCCAGAACAAAAGCAAAACATTTTAAGAAAAAAATCCAGAAAGCAAAATAAGACTCACTGTTAGCATATCATCACATTTCATGTCTGGCATATCACCGTCTTCACTCTTGTTGTAGAACTTGCGGAAAAAATTGAATGCCACTACTGTATACAAGTAGACCACTACTGCCAGTAATCCCACTGTTAGGACAAGCTGGAAGACATAATTATAGAATGGATATAACACCACCAAGGAATTATGCTTTACCATTTTCATTCAATGTGCTAGCAGCAGGAAAACTTTTTTTAATTTGTCTCTCTGCATATCTCCGTAATATGTACTAATATATCTGCATATTTCCATGCAAAGATTGTGCATTTTTTCTGTTTGATTTTGAGTGAAGACTATGGAGTTTTTTTGCAAAGACAAATCTTATGGATACACACACAATGAAACAATTCTTTAGGGTCTTATAAAACCCACATAAGCATATGAAAATATCTGAAAGTTTACTACCTAATAGTAACAGTACTAGTAAATATCACCTATTATATAATTGCCATACAGCATTTCAACTAATTTAATATGGGAAATTTTTTTTAAAAATTTATGAAATCAAATATAAACCAACTGTTCCTAATATTTTAGTAACTACCTCAGAAAAGCAGCAGCAAGTATCCCACTGCTTAACTGCACCATCATTCAGATTTCACTTTGAGCTTTATGGAAAGCAGCTGGAAGGAAACTTCAGTATCCTGTAAATTGATACTTGTGTAGCTGCCACATCTAAAAAGTTTCTTTTCAGAAGTAATGCCCCTTTATTTCATAGGTAATTTGCTAAAACTTCAGGACTACTTTTAAAAGGTAGACTACTTCACTTTTGTTCAGATGCAGCCTGATTTATTTTGTTTTTCTGTTCTTTTAAGAAATCCAAATTAAAAATTTGAGAAATCCCATTCTTTAAAATGGAAGGAATGCAGTACATTGATTGCTGTAACTTTTCAAGACACAATTTTTATTCTGCAAAATCAACTAAAGTTTGTCACATAAATTAAAACAAACAACAGTTTGTTAAGGTGCCTTTATATTTAAGTCTTCTATATGTCATGCATGTGCTTCACCAGCTATTTTGAAATATAAACCCCATTTAAATTTACTTCTTAAAAATGTTGACAAGGACAGTGCATTTGAAGACAGAACTAAATTAAAACAATCATCCTTTGCATTCTAAAAAAAATCATTGCTGATGATTTTATATTTCTTCAGTATCAAACTTGTTTACAACAAAAGGGAATAAAATAAAAAACCTGAAAAATTACTTGCTACTGATAAATTTCAAAATGGTACTTTTTACCAGACTTCTAGAGCATTTACATTGTATATAGTCAGAACTGAAGTTCCATCTTATTACAACAGCAAGTAAGTATACACAACAGAGAAAACCTTTGTGTTACCACTCCCAGGTCACTTGAATAAGAATTATATTAGCTGCCTTGCTGGAAGACCTTCTGAACATACCAATGATAGCTTTTTCATAATTTGAAATTATTTACAAAATTCCTTTGAAATGGCAAGATCATTACCCTTGAAGAACACTGAATCTTAGGTTACATTAAATACCATTTCTAAAACAGATCTCAGTAGATGAAAAGTCTTAGGGTTTTTTTTTTTTTACTTAAACCAAACATGATTCCATAGTTTCTTTAGGATAAGATTTCTTATCATCCAAGAGCTGAATTTCTCAAATAGTCCTCACCAACTCAAGTTCAGAGTTCACAATGAAGGAACAATTCTATTGTCAGCCTGCAGGGCACCTGAATTAAGTCATGAAGTGATCTTTCCTGTGTACTCCTTAAGTAATAAAGCTGAAAAGAGAAGACATTTGATACCTGTTTGCCATTGTGGGTCACTGATGACAAGATAGTTCGTAAGGTCTTGAATCCCATTGCAATGTCAAGGAGATGAGCAGCAAAGAAAAAATTGTTGTAATGGCCAAGGACTGACATGGTCATGTACCATGCTAGGTAAAGGAAAGACTAACAGAAAAAAACAAGTATATTCAAAATAAAACTCATAGCTTTCATCTTTAACTTAATTCAAAACACTAAGGAAAAACAGAAATTTTTCAAATGTGCTCTTCTTTAAATAGCAAACTGTTCTTTTTCAGCGTAGAATTTTCCAGAAATCTTTGAGAATTTTCTCTTTGTGCAAAAATACTAAATCTTCAGATATGGAGTCCACAAGACACATGCAAAACTGAGAAATTCTGAATTTAAATTGTAGAAACTAATTTTGAAATTGTTTCCCCTTATTTGCAAATGTTTCTATTATTTAAAAAAAATTTTTTCTGGTTTAAATTATTTTTATTAATGTCTAAATAATTACATTAAAATATTACTACCCTATGGTAGTAAATGGCAAATGATAGGATTCTGCAAGCAACAAAAAGAATTGTAGACATATAAGTATTATTTAAGTAGTTTACTATTACCACAAATGTAAATTTCATGCTTTCCTCTATCAATTAATTTTTACTGGACTTAAAGACAAGTCCATATTTGTAAGAGAAATTACAGTCTGTCCCTTAGGGAAAAATTAATCCCCAAAAAACACTGTTTACAGATTATGCTGTCTCTAGACCTGGAGACTCATTGTTCCACAATCATTTTTTCCCCAAGCATTTTTCCTATGGACAAAATAAGCTGGCAAGCAATAATCATAAGACCTAACAATTAAATCAGACTCCCTATTTCAAATTATTAAAATAATTACATCATTCTGTGGCACATCTTACTACCAGTTTCAGTGATGCAAATTTAGCAATTCCAGACACATTAACTATACTGATCTCACTGTACTCCAAGAATATTCAAGTGTTCATAAAACTTATGAACAATATGAGAAGTGGCAATAAGCATTTATACAGTCAGTTTTCTAACTGTACAGTTCAGCCCTTGCTTATTGCTTATAATAAAGCATATCAGAATGGGGGCAGGAATTGGCTGAGGTTCTATAGACTAATAATAACGTAACTGAAAATATTTTGACAATGTCTTTTTAAGCTTCTAAAATGTTCTTCATGTAGCAAATTAAATATAACCCGGGGTATTTCAAACCTCCCATTGAAACATTTCATGTTAACAAGTGCATATTGCTTTTTAGAAAGTGAAAAAAAAATATACATATACTGAGAAACTTACATTATCAGTGAAAACAACTCCTAATTTCCACATCTGATACTTAACATCAATGGAATTTAGCCTGTAAAAATACATAAAGTGCATTTTATAGCAAAAGACAACTGGAAAATATGCAACCTAATCTGTAGAAAGTGTATTGTCACATAACAGGAGACAACAGCTATCTATTTCTCCAAAGTTTAAACATGTCAAAACCTTGTTCTAATTCACACTTTTAATCTGGAATGGACCTCTCAAAAAACAAACAAACAAACAAAAAACAACCAAAACCAAAAACAAACCCCAAACCATAATGCTGATTGATTTCAACAATGTTATCATATACACACAAGTGAAATGAGCTGTCTTTATAGACTATGGAGAAAAAAAATTATTTTCTCTTTAAGGCAACCCATCTAAGCTTAAAGTAGCTGTCCAAAAAGGTAATGGAATTTGCACCACAAAAGGCCAGTTATGATAACATACCTTGAGTTACACAATTAGATGACATTACAGGCAGACAATTTTAGGTGAAATGAATCTCAGAGCTTTTGTCCTTTGCTTTTGCCATTTATTTATTCAGGAATAAATGTGAATAGAAAGGAAATGTATATAGAAAGCTTTTGCAGAAAAGGACCCAAGGTTCTGGTGGGCTGCAAGTTGAGTCTAAGTCAGCAATGCACCCTTACTGCAAAGAAGGCTAATTGTACCCTGTCCTTCAGAAGGAGATGCATTGCCAGCAGGTCAAGGGACATAATCCTTCCCCTCTAACTCAGCTCTGGTGAGGCCACACTGGGAATGCTGAGCTCCCAGTTTCTTCCACAGTGTTTGCTGCTTTGTTATATTAGCCAGTTACCCTCTTCTACTGCTTTCCTCTCTTGAACAAACTTTTATGTTGTACCGATTGATATGGTCAACTATTTTCTCCAAAATTTTCCTTTATTTCTTTAATTAGTACCATTAGGTATTAATTTTCCCCTACTCTATCAACACAAATTAATTTTGTTCCTCTACAGAAAAGTGATATAACTAATTTACCAAAGAAAACGCATACCATTTTTGCTTTGAACTGTATCTTGTCCTCTCTAGTTTTTGTTGTTTTCTTTTAGAAAAGATTTGAATCTTCTGTGTTATAGTGACATAAAAAAAAAATCTAAACCTGGATCACAATTCAAGAACATATATAAATAATAGCACAAAAAATGTCATCTGTCCTCCTTTTATCCTTAAAATGTGAGTAAATTCAATGTTCCTGGAAGAGAGGAGCTGTTGACAATGACTAAGCAAGTAGAAACACTGCTGGCAGAGGTCATACAGCTGCCTTCTGTGCCAGATGTTACATGGAACTACCTGAGGCCACTCACCACAGAAAAGTAATAGTTTTTTTGAATATTACACTCTCAAGGAATTGAAAACAAGAAGAGCTTCTCATTCAAATATTGTCCAATATCATATTTAGGTGATAAAATAAACCAAAATCTCTCAACATTATTTCTGAAAATATTCTTGTAGCAAGGGAATGTCTTACTTTATTCAGATTCAATACCACTTGCTTCTAGTGTCAGGCATATTCTTGTTACTACATTGCACCTATTCATAACTGTATTTGTCTCATCTATGAAACATGATGGACAGCACTGCTTATGGACAAGCAGGATACTCTCTCAGGAAATGGTTAAAAAACCCAAAACAGCACCAAGGGGGCTCATCTCTAGTTAATTTAAAGTAAATTAAAGAATATGATATATAAAACTTAAGCTCTACAGCTGTGAATTAAAAAGTAACATAATTAGTATTATATTGGATGAATTTTACTCTGAATGCAATTGTATTTTACTTCTCTCTGCACCATTGAACAGGTTGTCATACACTGGAGTACTGCAGTAATAGCTGAGTTTAGTGATGGGGAACAATAGCACAATGTGAGGATGAACAATGTGAATAAAGGATAGGAAAACTTTAAGAAATCATCTTTATTACAAATTTGGCTGTGACCTGCATAAGTATTTCATCACCTCCAACACCCAGACTTTTTACTGCTTCTTTCTTCAGACCTACTGGATTCAGCTGTTCTAAGTGTAACATAGTAGGTTTTCAAAAGTAATTCTTCTCTTAAAAAAAAAAAATTCTGAGGCAATCAAACTATACTAATGTTTACTGGAGTCAGACCATTCTGAACTTTTCAGGCTGGATCATTTTAATGTCTATACATCAGAGCTGTTCAATGCGGCTACAGGGCATTGCCAGCTGAGGAACAACTACAATGTCTTTAAGTTCAAATTGAACTTAATAGAGTAGCATTTCACTTTTTTTCCAAACAACTGAAACTGGGAAGAGTTAGTTTTGCTTAGTTAGCTCTTCATATCAACTTTCTTAGAAGACAATGAAAATTTTTATTAAAGATTCTTTCAGGTTGTTTCAGGAGGCTAATCTAACAGGGAAAACAGTTTATAAAATCAATCCATCTTTCTAAGGGTGTAAGACAAATCACTAATGAAAATACGATAATTCTTACCAATTCATGAGTTTTGATATGCTTAGGAAAATCTTCCATTACTGTTACTTTTTGTACAATAGAAAGTATTCCAGCAGATAAGAAACATTCTTTATTTATTAATTGTCAGCTAAGTAGGAAACACCATTTTTATTGCACCATGTCAAAATTTTGTGCTGAACATCAACAGGTGATATTTCATAGAGAATGGTGTCAGTTGGACATTACAACAAAAAAAAATGCATTGAAGCCAAACAAAACCGTAAGTTATCTGGTGTCTTTAAGCTCCCTGCCTGCCTTGGAGACAGAGCACATAGAATAGAATACATTAAGGTATCCTACACGAAGCCTCTGTAAGGATCCACTAGGCTTAAGCTTCTCAGGTAGATAATCAAAGGAGGAGGTATCTTACATCAGCATCCATAAAAGGAAAGGTTTGAGGCTGTTTCCTACATATGCATCATTCCTTTCAGCGAACAGGCTGGGAATTTGGACCTTAACAATGACTATTCCTGCCTCTCAACCATGAAGGCTGAATCCACCACCCACACATTTCTATTTGGGAACATTTGAAAATCCTGTAGTGACATCATAACTGGTACAAATCTGGATGGCTCTTCCAGAGTCAGTAAACTTAAGATTTTTTTTTAATGGGATGGGCAGGAACTTTTGAAGAATCATGGTCACCTGCTAGTAGAGTGCTTTGAAGTCCTTTGCAGAAAGACAGATGGGAATCCCAGGCTATTTTCCCAGAGGAAAGGGGAAGAAACCATAGGAGCTAAGGGTCAAGGAGACAGAAGAAAAAACTGTTCACATGTCCTGGGAATGAAAATGCTATCTGCTGCAATTCCTTTCTGTGTTGTGAGAGACACGGGTACCAGGTCGGGCCTCAGTGTGCACCACTTCCTCATGGCACATGGAGAAGCAGCAGCTTCTTCTAAAGCTGTGGCCTGGCTCCAGGTCCTACCATTCTCTACTTTCTACTGAAAGTACTGCCATCAGGGTTCAGATCCAGTGCTTTTCCCACCTTTCTCTTCATTGCACCCTAAATGTATTTCACATGTTGATTCTGGAATATGTGTAAGTTTTAGTAGTTTCATTAGTGTTCATTTCAGAAACTGTTAGAGTGGATAAATGTACCTTTCTGAAGCATATATTTTTTTATGTGAATGGTTCAGTAACTTTCTGTCATAGTTGTTTATTTTCTGGCAACATATTAATCTGTTGTAAGTATGGAATGATTTCTCCAGGAAGAACATGAAAGATGGATGAGGTCACAAATTATTTTTTAACCATATATAACATGGAAGAGATATTAGAAATGTAAAAAAAAAAAAAAAAAGAAAAACAGGCATGCTTCAGGCATGATTCTTAAGTATTTCATTAGCCTTCTCTAACTGCTTCATTCTGGTCTGTTTTGTTGAGATTATTCACAGAAACATTATTTCAATTTTTTACCTCATATGTGTCATGAACACACATGGAAGCAAAAGTAGTTTTATTTTGGTTTAATACCAATAGTAAAAGCAATTTTTTTTTCTAAACTAAGCATGGCTCCTACTATAATCCAGTACCAGCAAAACAGCATGTAAGAAAGTATATGGGAAAGTACTTCGCTACAATATTAAAAAGTCCATGCCCCTTAACACTGCACCTGATTGACTGGTCAGTTAGACTCCAGGGTTATTAATATCCACTTTTTATAAAGATGGATAAAAGATCCATCTTTAAAAATCAGCCATTGCTTCAGTGCAATTCTAATCCACCAAAGGTCCCACTGTCTACTTCTCACAATCCTTGCAAACCCATAGAGAAAATGTTGCTTTTAATGAAAACTATAAATAAACACTTACATTTAAATCTCTGTAAAACTAAAATGTCATCTATTAAAATATGTTCCATCTAGTTGAACACCTTTTTTATAACACAGGACTGGAAAAAACACTTGTGCAGTGCTTTACAAAACTGAGGATGCCTCTTCCATATGAAGGGAAATTTATTACTCTGAATATCTAGGGGCTTTTCTTCATCTCTGCCTTTCAAATGATAAGCAAATCTACACCTTAGGGAAAACAATTTATAAAAGGATGTGAATACTAATCATCCAATTCCTAGATTTTACTGGCCACTAGCACTTAAACTTATTCCATCATTTCTTTATAATCAGAACACACAGTGGCAAATTTATCCATTCTTTCCAGAAAAGCTGAACTGAGAGAACTGTGAAAAGGAGTTTCCAGCCCAGTTGTAATGACGCTATCAAAACAGTGGGAATGTTGTGAGATATTCAAGCAGCTGTGCTCTAAGCTAAATCTTCATACACAAAAACCAGAGGAATCCTGCAGATATGTTCTCTATAATGAAATAAATTCACTATATCGTTCAACATAATCATTACCTCATATAGATATACATAAAAAAGCAACAAATGTGCTTGTCTGAATGACAAACCTTGAACGCTTGGCTTTTACTAAAAAAACCCCAAACAACAAACCAAACAAAAATCAAAAAACAATCACACAAACAAACTGGAGGTAAATGCTTACACAGCAGAAAAGGAGCTATCCTTCTTTGGTTTCTTCTTTTCTCGAGCATCACTAAAATCGAGAGCAGCTTTGTCCATTCCTAGTAACTCACTGATCCTGTCACGGCCATAGAACTCACCATATTTATCCATGACCTAAAGTCAGAAGCAATATTCAAGAATAGTCATCAGTTGGGTAGATGAACTGTTATTAAGCCTGGTTCTGAAGACAGGAGGGTTAACATATATGATACTTTTCATCTGTTTGTTTCCACCCATTTATCATATCAGTCAGTAATAAATAATTTTTTTTCTGCTCAATTCCAATCAATTCAACAGGGGCATGAGATGGGTGTCACAGAATCACAGAAAAGGTAAGGCTAGAAGAGACCACAGTGGGTCATATGCTCCAATTTCCCTACTCAGGCAGGGTCACCCCAGAGCACAAGGAACAGGATTGCATCCAGGCAGTTCTTGAATATCTGCAGCTAGGGAGATTCCACAACCTCTCTGGGCAAAAGATGTGTCAAAGACAAGATGTTCCTACTCATATTAAAAAAAAAAACAAAAAAAAAAAAAAAAAAAACAAAAAAAAAAAAAAAACAAAAACAAAAAAGAGAAAAGTAACCTAGCAGAAGGAGGGTTTTAATATCTGAGGTACATGAAAAGCTCTGATTAAATAAGATTTCTCAAGGACAGTATTTTAACCTCACTAGTTATTCCTTTTAAGAAAAAAAGCCCCCATCATATTTATTCTGCTTAAATAGGTTTTTTAGTAACCTGAATTTCTTCATAATTTTAATTTTTTTTTGTCTTTTAAAAGGAAGTGTTTCATATTGAAACAGTAATGAAAAATCTCCTCTCTTATAAACTAGTTCCATTGACACATTTTTTTGATTTTAATTATGCAATAAAACTGTAATACACATAAAATATGTAGAAGTCAAGAGATCTTGAACATGGTTACAGGTAAAAATTATTTTTAGTGAATTCAAACTATCTCCCATCTCTTTCTTACAAAATTTAATGTTTCATAGAAATTTGTCTCAAAATGAACATTTACTTGCTCTCATTCTCACTGAACACACAGCTCCTTCCTAAGTATTATCTGTCTCATTTTAAAAAGACTATTGAAATAAATCTAAAATTTTGAGTAACAAGATCATAACTAAGTGACTCCTGCAGGTGACATTGTATTTTACCAGCTTTCTAATAAGCAGTGTTTTAAACCTTTATTGATATTTTTGCAGATTTTTAGAGACAAGCCTTCTTTGTAACATGCCTGAAAGCAGTGCTTCGTGACTGCGGATTATTCATCCAGATGGGGATTAAGGTACAAATATATATAAAAGAAAATATTCTTTGCAAAATAGTGTATTTGAAAGCACTTAAATCTATGCAGAGTAGTTTCTCAGCCAAAGATACTGTACCAAATCTTCCACACAATTTAAAAGCACACTCCTTTCCTTTTGATAGGAGCCTTCCTTGGCCCATTGCCTTGACAGAAGCAATGTAGAATTTTACTTTATTTCTTGAGTTCTCTGTGCAAGCTACTTCCTCCTCTTTTCTGAGATAGACAGAAATATGTATAGAACAACTTAAAATATGAAAAAAAAAAAAAAAAAAAAAAAAAAAAAACAACAAACCACCAAAATTAATTCAAAGGGATTTCTTTGTCAGGTTGACCTAAGACTGTTACAAAGCAGAAGAGCTAAGAATATTAAAAAAGTCAAGTTTCTGAAAGTATGATACAAGATTGGCATTAAACAGTGTGAAGGAGGGGTAAATCTGATCCAACACCTTGAACTCTTTTTCAATTGTGACCAAACAGAGTAAGAGCTTTTCTTGCTGTAAACTATGGTACAAACATTAGGTTTATTTCTTCAGAGCAAGCTGAGAAAACATTTGAAATAGCATTTGTAGGCAATGACCTTCATGAGTCTCTGCTGAGAGAGGATTATTCTTGAGAGTGATTGTTAGATTATGTGATCAAATCTAACCTGCACACTCACAAAGGACCACACAGACACAATGGTTGGGGAGAGTCCTAAGCATACCCTGCCCAGCTAGTCCCAGGGTCATCACCCCATTAAAGGCCCATTTTCTCAAGCCTAGAGGAGCACAGCGGCACAATGGCAGGCAGGAAGCCAAACTACAGACAGCAAATGAATGGATACTCTGCCTAGTCCCTCCCAGGGCTGTCCCAGATGAGCCTCAGACCCAGTGTCCAAATCTGAAACTCATCAGGATAAGTCACTGGTAGTAACTCTCCAAATCACCTTTCAGACTAAGTATTACTGCCAAGGGATATTTGCATTATGTATGCCATAAATGAGGTGTTACAGGGAGGAAGCAAAGGTGGAGAAAGAGATGGATTTAGATGATTTGGGGAGGAAAAAGTGTGGGAAAACAGAGAAGTAAGGGACAAAAAGGGCCAGATGCAAGTACAGTTGTCTGACTGTACCCTGTTCCTAAATATCTCCATCTGTCCTGTCTTCTTACTAATTTCTTTCTAATCTATTGGTTGAGGGACTTTCTATTTTTTGTGTATATATACAGAAATACACACAGACAAAACATTCTACATAATCTGTAATATACATACAACTGTATACAGAAATTCTCCATATAATTTCATGAATGTATTTGAAAACCTTGTTTATACAACAAGCTGTATGTAGCAAAATTTTGAAAGAGTAACTAACTATCCAAACTATTCAAAAGTAGTTGTAAGAATGAGGTGAAAAAGGAATTCTGTGTATTTTAAATGGTAAACATCAAAATTTACACTGAATCAAAGTCATTTTTCAAAGAAGTATAGTACACATTTCTTCAAACATATAAAAAAATACGCATTAGAATTTTATTTTAACTTCCTATGTGTTTTTAAAAATAAACCTTACCTTTCTTTTCACAAATTTGTCCCAATAGTTATTTGGAAAAGATCTGAAAAACACAGATAAACAAGATTACATTTTTAGACAATCATGAGAAGGTGCAGTAATTACTGAGAGACCATAAAATTACATATTGTTTGTTTCTAAGAGGGTATTTGTAGTCGCTATGACCAGATTGTCACTTATGAATCTGCTGGAATGGAAGCTGCCAAATGGTGTACAGCCTGTCATGTAAATGTGGCTTGAGAAGAGCAGCAGAGCAAATGCCTGCAGACAGTGTTTTAAAGCAGCTACATTGCACAGTCTCACCATTATGTTCCTAAAAGAGAGTCACCAAGAGACACTGAAAGGATGCAAAGCACAGTTCACTCTCAAACTGACAGCAACAGCCATCATCACTGTGCTCGCCAAAAGAACCTCATTGCATTTTTTGTCTTTCATGGAACAGAAATAATTTTAAAGCAAAAATCTAGGAATAAATAAGATTAAACAGTAATAGTAAAAATAATATAAAACTGAAGCCTAACAGGTACATGAAATATTTTGCATATCCTTGCTAGAAATTTATCCTCAAAATTTGTTTATTTCAATTTCAGACAAGCTGGATGATCAAATATCTAATTGTGGAAATAGAAGAACAATTCCTTGAAAGGCTATAATGAGACAGAGTAAATAAAAACTCACTGAGTGTTGATTACAAGTCTATCCCACTGTCCCTTAATATCATCTTCTGATGGCTGTTCTGTTATATATAGCCCATCAAACTCCAATTTTCTTGCCACTTCCTTTTCTCGCTTAAAAATAACCAGTGGAACCTGCAGTTGAAAAAAAAAAATACAGGAATTATTTAAAATGCACTAACACATCTGCAAGCTTTTGAGAAAATTTGGTTGTTATAAAAAATAAGTATGAAAATTGAACCAAGCAAAAAAAGTATTTAAAAAAAAAACACCTAGAAGACAATTGCACACAGCACTGAAAAGATATTGATACATAAGGATCAGGTCACTCAGAATCATTAAACTATAGTGTACTAATTGTAAAAAGATAGCCAAAACCTCTGAAAATGTATCTTTCAAAATAGTTTCTCAGTGCTATAGAAGGATTAGTCAAGTGAAAGAGCTAAAATAATATTTTCTTTTAAAAAATTCTTAGAAATTCTAGTTCCAAAATATTAACTTGGGATCATGCTTTTGGATTTCATTTTGTTACAGAGAGACGCTAGAGATCACCACTTATTTGTTAAAGAATTCTTGAGGTTTTACAGTAGGAAACAAAGTGCTTTCACAGCAGAAAGAAAAAAAGACCACAGGCAGTAAAAAAGAAAAATCACATTCACATTCCATAGACTTGATTTTTGCTCTGTATTTCTTTGTCAGCAGCTGAGACACCTAACCAGTATTGATCAGACTTTACCTAAACTCTCTTTCATCAGCAGAATGACATTCAAAAGTACATTCCAAGAAGCCAGACGTAAATAGTGGTCTCAGCAGAGTGGATCTTTCTTGGAAATTTGTTACCAACAAATTCCCTTGAACTATTTCTCACATCCCCAAAATACACCCAACTCTGCATTACCCACCTTGACTACTGGTCAAGAGCGGACATGGGTAAACTGATATAGTAATAATAAAAATTAAGACCATTCAAGCAACATGGTGATCACATTCAGTACAATGAAAAGAGTTCCAACACTATTTTACAAAAATTAAATGAGAAAAAAGTAGTAGCTTTCATGCTGAGCCATCTTCTGAAGCAAAACAATCACACACAGGCTTGCAGGTACAAAGATTTTGGATTTCAGAATCTCCAAAGATATAGTATGAAACCATATTTGGACTTTTCTTCAGGGTTTCAGAATTGCAAAGAAGGCAATTCATTAAGAGAAATAATGATAACGTTTCTCCCTTCTGTATGTATGGCCAGACTTCACAAACGCAGATTTGGGCAGGGCTCTCCCCCATGTGGGTGTGCCCTTCCAGCCTGCACAGTGGATTTTTTAGGTGAGGCACAGCATGCACAGAACTGGCCCCGCCGTTTAAGTCCTGAGGTCCATCTGCCACGGCCCAGTGAGCTTGGACAGTGACAGTGAAGTCCTTGGGACTGTCACAGCACCCAGTACTAATCAGGGCTGACCCTGCTGAGCAT